>CM075819.1:14253027-14853027 GCA_037975025.1 Excoecaria agallocha | reverse complement strand
ATAAAGCTTAAAAAAGAAAGAACTAAAATGCAAATACAAATGTACTTAACAAAATACAAATCTAGTTAACAAAAAAGTCTTTCAAATTCATTTATAATACAAATGTACTTAACAACCACTAAGAACTGTCCCCTAACAAATTCATTTATAATACCAGCACAAATCAAGTAGTTCAAACCATTCAGGAAGTAGACTTTCAATAACCCATAACCACATTAAAGAGATAATGACTTTCAATAATCAATCAAGATATAATTGAAATACATGAAAAATAATTATAACCATTTTTTAAATTACAACTAGAAATGTAATATAAGAGGCTCGGAAAATGGCTTAGAGCAATTACTATAAATTTATAATGCTGCAATACCAACTTTAAACTCAGCTATTAATTAATTAGCCATAATATATATTTATAAATCAGAAAGTTTATGAATTAATTGTAAGCCTTTTTTGTTTGTAAGTTCAGGAAATTGTCATTGCAGCTGATTTAGGATGCAAGGGATGCCAACAAGAAGGAATTGGCCTATTCCGATAAAAATAAAAATCAAACAAACATTGAGGGATTGTAAGAACATAGTACCTTGATCATTTCTAGCTGTAAATATAATCATTCATGTCTCATCTCCTACCAAACATTCAGCAATACGCATTTGGCGGATTTGAGGACCATCAACATGACCCTTCTGCAAGAAGTTGTAAAGGATGACTACGTGGCAGAGAAGGAAAGAACCAAAAAAAAAAACAAAGAAGTCGTACCAAACTGAAGTCAACGAGATAAAAGTCATCCAAACATTCTCATTTAAGTAACATTTGCACACAAGGATCACTTAGATATATATAATCAATTATAAAATAATAATATTAGCTAAAAGCAAGATTTCTAAAGTAATAATAAAACCTACAGACAAAAAGCAATAATTAATGAAAACTCCTCAAAATTTGAAAAATATTTTAATTTCTAAAATTAGTATAAAACTCAATTGGATGAGAAGAAAAACGAATATATAATAAGCTCATTTCTTAGCACTTATCATATGTATGCTACTGCTACTGTTGTTTTTGAAATTGTATTCCATATTGTATTTCTTCATAATTAATTCCTTAATCATGTATCGTTTTCTACCTCAAAGATGAATAGAATACCAAGCAGCAACTTGAAATCTGAAACTAAAAATAAATTCCCATATCACTACTTGCCTACAACAAAAATAGGTTACTGATGAAAAATACAAGAAGAAAACACTACCATCAGGCAAACATAAACATTTTAGCACATAAAAGAATTAAATGGCTACCAGGTTGTAATGTCATCCCTAATTCGAGCTTCATACTAGTTCAACAATACACATAAGATTACAAAAATAAGTTTTATTTGCTTGTATCCTACCTTAATAACATTTGGTACGCCAACAAATATCTAAGGACCTTCATTTATCATGCAACCAACCTCATCTCCAAGCTGAACCACGCCCATACACGGCCAAGAAAATGGCTAAATCATGATAATTACCTAGCTACAGGCAATAGATTAAGCATACACAAAAGTAGAGAGAGAAAGAGAGGTCCAATCTGCATAATGAAATATTATAAGCAACCCAGATTACCAACCGCAAAAGGATGGCTTTTTCACTTGGTTAAACCAAACAATCCCTTAAAAGATATATTCGACATGTTTCCTTGGGCTTCTTAGTTTTGGACCAAATCCATATTTAAAACCAATAAATAAGATCAACAGAAGTCATCCAATAGAACATAAAATGAAAACAAGACTAATATAACTCTGCAAACTTGATTGGTGATAGCTTGTTCTACAATTGAAGAAGATATAAAACTAGGATTGATTGTACTAACAAAAACAAAAAGACAGAACCAGAATGCAAAAATCTACAACAAATGCTATGATTCAATCTTCTTAAATATGCGCCACTATCATCATAACTATATACATATAAGAAGATGAACTTAAGAGATCAACTAAGAATCAAAACCCGCAGACATGCTCTACATGTGAGTCCCTAACTACTGTTATTATTAATATTTATCAAACTTAAACTGTCACTATCTACAAGTAATAGAGCAGCACTCCATCAAAACGCCACATCAAAAACCAAATAACTAAATAATTCAATGATTAACATTTTTTATTTAGAATCAATATATTTAAATATAATTATATAGATTTAATACATGCTATAATATTTAAGATTTTAATAGATCAAGACACAGACCCCATGGAATTTCCTCCAGGTTCCTACAATCACAAAACAAAATACAAAATAAACTCAATCCCAACAAAATTTACAAGCTGCAAGCATAGAATTTGGACAAACTGAAAATGCAAAGGATCTATGCATATAAACTAGGAAAAAAGAAATCAAAATAGATGAAGGAAGAAAAAAGAGAAAGCTCATACCTGGAGCTTTTTAAGTAGCTTGTACAGCTTCTCATTTTGTTTCTCAATGTCTTGAACCTGTAAAAAAAAATAAATAAATAACTAAATGAGATGTTGAAATAGTGGATGCTAATAGACTTAACAATCACAAGAGATAATTTGAATGTGATTGTGGTTATTAGTTATTACGTACATGATATAATAAAAACTACATTAAATTAATATATTTGTAACTAAATTAAAAGGGTCTCGGTGGGGTCACTGTATTTACTAAGACAATTGTCTCTTCCTAAGATTAAAATCATTCATTGAATTGGTTTTGCTCTTTACTGAAGCTCTACTCGCTAGAGCTGATTAGTATTACAATCAATAATTAAATTGTTACAATAAGATTACAAAAATAAGCTACATGAGTTACTGCTGATGGTTTGAACTCGATCGCAACCTCCAGATTATTACAATCAATCAAGGATCAAAGAGATTTAAAGATGTAAACCACATTACAAATGTCAACAAGAAGAAGAAAAGAAGTGAGGTGAGATGGGCATTAAAGAAATTAAGAAATTGCTATATGTTTTAAAAGAGTTGAAAACCATTTTAGACTTTAACGTTTTTCTAAGTTAAATTCATGTATTAAATTACTCACATTATTATTATTCAATTTACTTTAATTAATATGCTCTATATGAACACGTTTGAAACAAGAGAAAGATCCCTATTTTACGCTACTGGATCAGGTCTAATTAATATTTCAAAAACTATTAGGTAGAGAATTTTTAACTAAAAGAGAGAACGACCATACTTACCAGGCTTCGAAAAACAATGGAAGTGACAGCAGCATGGTTTGGAAGATCTAAAGCAATCTCCATGCCAGAATTACCAGACCCAACAACCAAAACATTCTTATCTTTAAAAGAAATGATAACACATAAGCATTCTTATCTCCATGCCTTAATCGTTCTCAAATATTTTCCCTTAATCACTCTTCTATGTTCTTAAATATAACAAATAAGCATGCAATCTAACTTAATTTAAGGTAAATTTCCCAAAGAAATGATGAGAAAAATAAGAAATTTAAATCCCTAACCCCCAATTTCTTATTACTGACATTTTATTAGTTTTTAGATCTATAAAGGGGTATTTTTACCTCTTGGCCGCCGATCATAGAGGAGAAGACCGGTGAAGCTCCGATGGGTGGCATCACAAGGAAGGGCGACAGACCACTCCACGCCAGGAATGCAGAAAATAAGAAAAAAAATTAAGAAGGGGGCTGCTGGTGTCGACGTCGCGTGGAGAGGGAGGGAGAACCGCTACCGGTGGCAGCTAATGGTACAAAAGGAACGGCAAACAGAGGCTTGAAGGTCGGTGGCTGGAGAGAAGAAAAGAGATCAGGAAAATGGAGATGGCAGAACGTGGCGGAGGAGAAAGAGGAAGGAGAGAGAAGACGTGGGCTGATTCATAAACCTAAGAATTTGGTCAAATTGAAAATATCTTTATTTGTAAAAATGCTACATTGGCTTTGCCCATTTATACTTCCATGCTGCTGGACATTTTTATTTGCTTTCTCCAACCTTTAACTTTACACCCTCTTCAAGCTATTCTATATTTTTTCTTCTGCTCATTAGAATTAATGTAATACTGTCATTTTTTTAACGTAATTAAATTCAGTGCTTAATTATGAAATTTAAAATTCATAATATTATTTAGTAAAGTTAATTTCTTGACCTGTAATTAAATTTTGAAAACACGCCATGTTCTCTTAGCTCATAAGTGATGGTCAATTTTGTTGCTTAGCTGCATAGTACTAATTACTAAATATGCCTCACAGCCAATTTCCCACCAAGAATTGAAATCCATTTTTTTTATTGAAGAAAATCTTTTGGCTTGTATCGAATTATCCTGGCAATTGTATTATATAGGAGACGTGTTATGGAATGGAATTAAACAGGACTATTTCCCCATCATAATTATTATTTTAGCAAAACTCTGTAAATAAATATGCTGCATTTACAACTGTGCAGTGTAGTAGCTATAGTGGAACTACTATAGGCATTAGTGGCATGAAAGTGGAGGAAAATTAAAGAATATATGTATTTGAAAAATAATTAAAAAAATGCTAATTGCCTATGTTGGTGAGAAATGGATATATATAAATATAATTATTTGACATTAAAAAAAAATAAATTAAGTATGCAAATAAGGAAGTCCATTGTTAGCCACATATTTAATTAATGGCAATAATTATGTGGAAGAATAAATAAAGCAAAATAAATAATGGAATTTGGTCCCTTATGTTGGTGAGAAATGGCCATTTATATATAATTTTGAGACGGGAAGAGAATGAAATCTAATTTGTTAAATTTATTTTAAATTTGAGTTTTCCAAATAAGGTTTTTTTGATAAATACGAAATAATTTTTATTATCTTATTAATTAATCTCTTTAAATTTTAGTTTAACTAACATTGATGACTATAAATTGAGCATCTCATGTAATATCTCAATTTATTTTATTAGAAGCAAAGAAGTTTTTAACATCAATTAATTTTGAAATTAAACAAATTAATAAATAAAAAATGAAAATTAAATAAAAATGAGACATGGTCATTTATATGTAACTTTGAGAAGGGAAGAGAATGAATTTGATTAATTTTGAGAAGTGAAGGGAATAAAAATCGGATTTTCAATTTCCTTGCATAATGAAATTTTCGTAGGTAATTTAATGACGGAATCTTATTTTCGTTGGCAAATTACCTATAGAAATGCCATTTCGTAGGTAGTTTTCCTACGAAATTATGTTTCTGTAGGTAAATTTAATTTCGTAGGAAAATTACTGACATAAACAATTTTCGTCGGTAATTTACCTACGAAAACATGATTTCGTAGGAAATTTACCTATGGAAAAAGGATTTCGTAGGTAAATTTCTTGTGCAATTTTAACCGCGAAATATTGGTGCCAAATTTAAGATGGTTTTTTCAATTCCATCGGTAAAGTTTGACGGGAAATTTTTTCTCTATTATTTACAACGGATTTGTTATTCCGTTGCAATATATAGTTTTTCCGATAATTTTTCCTACAGAAAGATTTTTTCCGTTGGTAATTTTTCATCGGTATTCGAGAATTTTCTTGTAGTGACGTATAACCAAAATTATAGCCACTGTGGAACTAGTCGCTCTGATATTACAAGAGAACAAGCAAAGACCCCATACACCACACAACTAGAATACCCCACTACTCCTTTCTATGTGTAGAGATACCTAACCAAAAATTTTCTTCCCCTATAATTTCCTAACATGATTTGAGCCAATAGCTTGCATTTTCATTTCCTGCATCAGTACCATATCAATATTTTTTTTTCCAATGCAAGAAGCCACTAGACTCTTTTTTATGGCTGAATTCAATCCCTCGATCAGTAATTTAACTTTCATTCCTTTGAATTCTTCCAATTTTCTCTCTCTAAATCCTTTGATTTGATCAGCGACTCAAGAAAAGCCTTTTTGTTCTGAGGAGGAACAATGCCCAACATATATGTTACTTCAAGCACTTTTAAGGATTCATTTGTAGAAGATAATGCCTCCACCTCCCTCTCTCTCTAACAATTCTGTCATTGACATTGAAGATATAGCCTTCAGAGATAGACTCACCTGTGACCAGATTCGAACCATCACTACAAGAAAATTAAAAAATAGCAACGAAAATTAGCAACCGAATTTGTTGAATTTCTGTTGCTAATAAAAAATAGCAACATAACGTTCGGTTGCAAATTTGACGGTTGGTATTTTTAGCAATGGATTTAAATTTTCGTTGCTATTTTTACCAACGAAATTTGAATTTCCGTTGCTATATTTAGCAACTGAATACAAATTTCGTTGCTATTTTTAGCAACCAAAATCAATTCCCATTGCTATATTTAACAACCAAATGGAAATTTTGTCGCTATTTCTAGCAACCGAATTGAAGTTTTCGTTGCTAAATTCAGCAAGAATTATAAAAAATACGACAAAATTTTCATCGCTATTCTGTCACTAAATTATTGTTGATTTTTTTCTCAAAATTACTTTTACTTTCAAAGTTAGAAAATTAATATTTATGCAAAAGCCTATATCTGCTAGTTATAAATCATAAGATCTTAAAAAATTAAAGATAAATTATGTCAACCCGAATACCATCACATAAGGAAGGCAATGATGTTTCAACAAATAAATTTTTTTGTGATTCTCCAAAGCCAACATCAAGAGTCGTAAAACAAATAAATAAACTAAAACACACTAAAATAACTAGAAGAAAAAGTTAGCACCTCTGTAATTGTTAATGAGACATCACTTAAAATAAAAGAAGACTTCACAAATTCTATTCAAGAACTGGTACATAAAATTAGAGCCAAATCCGTAAATGAATTGACAATAATAAAAAAGTTAAATGACGTGTACAGCACAAGCAAATACAATGGGTGAGTAAAAGGTTATATGAATTTTGCATATATAATCATTTCTACATTAGGCTGAAATGGTAACACAATCCAAAGGGCAAAAGCTATATAATGAAATATTGGGGTAAAGGAAGAATTGAGAAAAATAGAAAGGATTTCCAATCAAACCCAAGTCCCTCCATCAAGGTGCTCCTTAAATATCCAGTCAAATGCATGACAAAGTTAATACCTGCATGCTATTTGGATTTGTCCTTTGAATTCGAAAAAGTGCTGCCTTTCCTTCACTATAAGTTTCATCCAAAATCCCTTCTTCTTCTATAAACCTCATATACCATTTACTCAAACCTCCCTATAGGAAAACATAGAATAACAATTTTCCAGGCTGATATCAACCACCCATTATCTTGACAGGAAAGTACAAATGACCAGGAAAAAAGAAAAAATAAACAAAGGAAATAATCTCATATACACTAAACCTTGAAAATATTCACTATTTGCAAAATCAAGAAAAGTTGAAGTGGCTCCTTGTCCTGCAAAACTTTTGCCTAAATACAGAAGGTACAAGTCAGAATAGAAAGAAATGGTTCAACATTGTGCATGAATTGCTTTTTTTTCTCAGTATCATATGATTTAGATATTATTGCCACCAATTTCATACAATATAACAAGGATTTATGAAAGGCCTAAAAGTGTCCAAACATATTTAGTTTTTATGAAAATATTAGAAACAGCAGAAAAAAAAATCCGCAGGAAAGAGAAGAAGAATTTATGTATTGAGTTATAACTTTCTGTGTCTAACTCACTACAAAAAAATACAGAATAGCGACAAAAATTTGCGACAAAAATAAAATTTGTCGCTAAATGCAAAATATAGCGACAACATTGCGATAAAAAATGGCTTTCGTCGCAAATCTTGAAAGATTTGGTGGGAAAATAAATATTGCGACAAATTAGCGACAACAAATTTTTATTGTTGCTAATATCAGGCGCCAAAAATTTGGTGCTAATAATTGCGACAACAAAAGCAAATTTGACGACAATATTATTGTAGCTAATTAGCGATAGCCAAGTTGTAGCTTGTTGTCGCTAATTTAGCAAAACATATTATTCTGTACATATGGCTCGATTGGCGACAACAAAGTTGTAGCTAATTGGCGACAACATTGTTGTCGCTAATTTGACAAAATACAATTATGATCATATACCAATATTGGCAACAATATTGTTTTAGCTAATTTGGCGATAACAATGTTGTCGTAAATTTTGCAAAATACAATTATGGTCATATACCAATATTGGCGACAACATTGTTGTAGCTAATTGGCGACAACATCGTTGTAACTAATTTGACGACAATAATGTTGTCGTAAATTTCGCAAAATACAATTATGGTCATATATCAATATTGGCGACAATATTGTTGTAGCTAATTAGCGACAATATTGTTGTAGCTAATTTGGCGACAACAATTGTGTCGCAAATTTCAATTATGGTCATATACCAGTATTGGCGACAACATTGTTGTAGCTAATTGGCGACAACATTGTTGTAGCTAATTTGGCGACAATATTGTTGTCGCTAATTTGGCAAAATACAATTATGGCCATATACCAATATTGACAACAATAATGTTGTCGCAAATTTCGCAAAATACAATTATGGTCATATACCAATATTGGTGACAACATTGTTGTAGCTAATTGACAACAACATTGTTATAGCTAATAATGTTGTCGCTAATTTGACAAAATACAATTATATTCATATACCAATATTAGTAACAACATTGTTGTAGCTAATTGCAGACAACATTATTGTAGCTAATTTGACGAAAACAATGTTATCGCAAATTTCGCAAAATACAAATGTGATCATATACCAATATTGACAACAACATTGTTGTAGCTAATTGGTGACAATATTGTTGTAGCTAATTTGGCGATAACATTATTGTCGCTAATTTGAAAAAATACAATTATATTCATATATCAATATTGGCGACAACATTTTTGTAGCTAATTGACGACAATATTGTTGTAGTTAATTTGGTGACAATAATGTTGTCGTAAATTTCGCTAAATACAATTATGGTCATATATCAATATTGGCGACAACATTGTTGTAGCTAATTAGTGACAACATTGTTGTAGCTAATTTAGCGACAACAATGTTGTCGCAAATTTCGCAAATACAATTATGGTCATATATCAATATTGGCGACAACATTATTGTAGCTAATGTTATCGCTAATTTGATAAAATACAATTATGTTCATATACCAATATTGGCAACAATATTATTGTAACTAATTTGTTAAAGTATTATTTTAATTATTAAAAAAATACTATTTTGATTATTAAAAAAAATCAGATTTGCCTTAAATTATACTAAAACAGCAAGCTAAATTACACTAAAACAGCAAACCGTTTTAGTGTAAAAAGACAGCAAGCTAATTTACACTAAAACAGCAAGCTGTTTTAGTGTAAAAAGACAACAAGCTAAATTACACTAAAACAGCAAGCTATTTTAGTGTAAAAAGACAGCAAGCTAATTTATACTAAAACAGCAAGCTATTTTAGTATAAAAAGACAGCAGGCTAAATTACACTAAAACAGCAAGTTGTTTTAGTGTAAAAAGACAGCAAGCTAAGGGATGTTTGACCTGTCCCAGGGATGCCTTTTTAATTTTGCTCTATAAAATTTTTATTCTTTACTATATTAAGTCTATGCAATTTATAAAATACTCCAAATTATACGAGAAAAAAATATTAATTTAGCTCAAAAATAAAATTAATATTATTGATTATTTGGATAAGTATATATATTAAGAACTCTAAACTACATGATGTAAAGCCTATATCAATTATTAAATTGATTTTCCAATATGATATTAACTTAAACATAATTATTATTCTTTCTTTTTTATTTTCAACTCTTTTCTTAATTATATATGGACAATAGTATCGATTTTTAGAATAAGTATTTTAACAATAATCTATCCAATTATAATTAAATACATGTAGGCTTACATGTATTTATCAATTTTCGCCAATATTTTCAATATTTCTTTTAAAATCTGTACGTATTAATTAGAAAATCAAAAAATCATAAAAATTAAAGAATTTCATTACAGATAATGGATTCAAATACATTATCACATTAAAATTATGTTTTGGACATTAAAATTATGTTTTGGATGATTTAGCATGAATAATCCTAAGTATTTCTACCTTATCTCGGCCTATAAACCTTCTAATTAGTTAATATTTATTATACATTTTATTTTTTTTATTTTTAAAGCTGTAATACAACTAAATTGGAAGAATATGTATCTCACAAAATTTAGGTATTTAGCTAAAATTATGTTCTAACTATTTTTATATGATCATAATTTTTAATATTTAAATTTCATTTACATTTAATTAGAGTATTTAATTTAATAAATTTAGCTAGTATATTTTTTAGCAAAATTTAGATAAACTAAATTGATTTAACTTAAATTAATTAAATTAAAATAAATTAAAATAAATTATTATCTTTAAATTTTAGTGTAGAACAACAAGCTAGCTAAATACACTAAAACAACAAGCTGTTTTAGTGTATTACAACAAGCTATTTTAGTGTTATTTTTACCAGCTAGCTAAATACACTAAAATAGCAAGCTGTTTTAGTGTTATTTTTGTGTGATAGAGAATTTAATCTCCTTTAATTTGTTAACAAGCATAAATGAGAAACACGTAAAAACTAACATTAACATACACATCTGTAACTAATACATTATTTATTAGCAAAAATTAAATAAATTAAATTGTTGTTACTTAATTAATTAAATTGAACTAATTATTATATTTATATTCAATAATATCAATTATAGTAAATTATAACCAATTATTATAAATTATACAATAAAATAATTAAATTGGGACAACATACATCTCACAAAATTAGTTTGGGAAAATGTTGTAGCCAATTTTGCTAGAGAGGCATTTTGTAGCTAATTCTCTAAATTTTTTGAGCGGGATAAAAAAGCTAATTGGCGGGTTTCATTTTTTTCTAAAAAATCCCTATTTCCTTTTCTAGTTCATCTTCACCTACTCACACTGTGAGTAGTTATTTCTTGTGCTTTGAACGAAGTTATGTGTGACTTTAGATAGATTATTTCTTGTTTTAAATCTCGATATTTTGCCTTAAACAACTTGTTGTTTTAGGCAAATTTGTTAACAGTTGTTACACGAAAAAAATTATTGGCATGTGCTAGTTTTAATTTCAATTAATTAATTATCTATGTATAATTAAGTTAATTGAGTATTAAATTCTAAATTGTATTTAATCAAAATATAATACTTGAGAGGGAATTAATGTGGCCAAAATTCAAGCTAGAAATCCTAGTTGAATTCGGCAACCAATTAATTCCAAAATAAGTTTGTTTTGATTAAATGACTAATGCCATTTAAATTTAAAACCTAATAGAGTTTGAATTAATTTAAATCACTTAATTAGATCAAAAATTTACTTCTTTTTGTATTAATTAAAGTATTGGGCTTAAAATATTTAAATAGTGTATTGAAAATTAATTTGGACTTTTATTTAAAGTTAAATTAATATATGCAATGGGTAAACAGATTTTTGCGTTAAACAACTTGCTGTTTTAGACAAATCTATAAAACAGTTTTTTTTGCCTAAAACAACAAATCTGTCAAGCTATTATTTTGCCTAAAACAGCTTGTTGTTTTAGGCAAAACTGTTAAGCTATTATTTTGCCTAAAACAGCAAATCTGTTCAGCTTCGATTTTGCCTTTAGGCAAATCTGTCAAATAAGGTTTTTTGCCTAAAACAGCTAACTGTTTTAGGCAAATCTGTTGAACTGTTATTTTGCCTTAAACAGCTTGCTGTTTTAGGCAAATTTGTTAACAGTTTTTACACGAAAAAAAATTATTGGCATGTGCTAGTTTTAATTTCAATTAATTAATTATCTATGTATAATTTAGTTAATTGAGTATTAAATTCTAAATTGTATTTAATCAAAATATAATACTTGAGAAAGAATTAATGAGGCCAAAATTCAAGCAAGAAATCCTAGTTGAACTCGACAACCAATTAATTCCAAAATAAGTTTATTTTGATTAAATGACTAATGCCATTTAAATTTGAAACCTAATAGAGTTTGAATTAATTTAAATAACTTAATTAGATCTAAAATTTACTTTTTTTTGTATTAATTAAAGCATTGGGCTTAAAATATTTAAATAGTGCATTGAAAATTAATTTGGACTTTTATTTAAAGTCAAATTAATGTATGCAATGGGTAAACAAATTCAAGCTAGAAATTTGTACTTAGTAAATAGTAATCATGTAACGTCAAAATGAAAGTCAAACAAAGTCAACATGAAGAATAAAAAGTTCAGGGGTCTAATTGTAACTTTACATTCAAGTAGGAATTATATAAGATTAAATAAGAAAAGATTGAATATGAAAATAATTAAAGTAAAAGGGACAAATTCATAATTAAATTAAGTCAATTATGAAGAAATAAAAAGTTTAAGGACTAAATTGTAATTTAACATTTAAATAATAATTATATGGAAATTAATAAGAAAAATAAGTATCAACATAATCCAATAGCAAAATTAAAGTAATAAAAGAATAAATTGATTTAATTAGCCGGAAGTAAAACAAAAAGGGTAAAATGGTAATTTACCCTTACATAAAGGAAAGTCAGAAATTAGATTGTAAATTAAAGAGTAAAAATGAAATAAGAGATTCAATAAAGTAAATAAGAGTAAAATGATCAATAAGTAATAAAGTTCAGTCAAAAAGAGATCAAAATGGAAGTTTAGACAAATTTAGTATGTGAAGGGTAAAATTGTAAATTAGTCAAAAAGTTGAGCAAATAAGGATAAAATTATAATTTGGCAAAGAAAGCAAAGACAAGAGCCAGAAAGAAAGGAAATGAAATTTTATGGTGAATAATATCAAAGAGGAGAAATAAAGGGTAAAATAGTAACTAGAGGAAAAACGATAACGAAAAGATCAATTAAATTAGAAAAGGGATCTAAATATTAATTTAGGAAATAAAGAACTTAGATGTTATATTGAAATAATAAATAAGATTTAAAATGTTATGTTGATTGAAGTAAGAACCTAACTGAAAATGTCACAAAAGATGAAAAAATTTAAGAGTAATTAAGGAATCACGTACAATAAAGTATCATCCAGTTAGCAAAAAAGAAAAATGACAATAATATTAAAATAGAATTACATAAATAATATACTTAGCAAGAATTAAACTTATAATTATGACGAAAACAACATAAAGTTCAAATAAAGTGAAATAAATGAAAATAATTAAATTAAATGACAATCAAGGACCACCAAGTAATTAAGTAAAAAGGCAGAGGCATAAGAGTAAATTAATGGTAAAACTATATGTAACTAAGGTAAATAGGTTGAAATATAAAAACATAAAGTTAAGAAAGGCTAAATGGTGGTTGGGAAACATTAGAATTTATAAATAGACAGATAGAATAATAACAATAATAAAAAAATGAAAATAGAAATAAAATAAATATATTTAAATGAAATTTTGTGTAGTTGTATCCACCATTAAGTAACAAAGTTGCTTAGTGCATGGTTGTTTAATTGCTCGAAGGGACAGGCGATAAGGAAGCAATGAAAAAGGAATGGAATGGCATTTACATGTATTGCAGATTTGGACATGAATATTAGATGACTTATGTAATAGGTTTAGATACATGATTGAGAATGTATTGTGTTTGTTATGATTACAAACTAATAATGAATTTATTCATATATGCGTATTTTTAAACATTGTATGAATGAAATTTTATGCTTGTGTTGCAATAATGAGATAAATGATTTTAAAAGTGTTATGGATGTTAATGTAGTAATAGAGGTGGAGGCCGCCTTTTGAGAGTGTTATATGGTTAATTTGTCGGTTTGGACAACACGGGTTACAAGCTATCATGTTGCCAAAATTTGTACTTAGTAAATAGTAAATAGTATTCAGTACATGGAGATTATGAATAAACATAGGGTCTTACATATCACTTACTTAATAAATATTCATATACCTTAATTATAATTCTTGAGTTCCTTTATTTCAAACTCAATTAATTACTTTGTTTTACTTGACTTTCTGAAAGGCATGAAAACATCAATCTATGTTTATACAAGTCATTTTAAAATCATAGAACTTTAAGTTAATAAAATTGAATCCCTATTTATAAACAAATAATAATAATCTCCAAGACACATAGTCATATACAAATACATCTTATGTACCCAATTCATTTATTATCTCAATAAACTCTTGTTATCATTATCATACCATTCTCATTGCATAATAAGATACCATTCCATATTGCTATTACATTGACATGCTAATTTACTCCTATTTCGTGTTTGTATTACTTACCCATGCTTATGAGATTATAACCCATTAATATTAACAAGCAAGGAGTCACACATATTTCCCATTTTATTGCACATTGTTAAGTAAGAAACATGTGGTTATAAGGAATACATATTAGCCAATACTATTGTTGACAAGTATTACTATACACATGCCAATACCTATATCTTGTATTCCTAAATGTAGGAAACACCATGAAATTACATTTAGGATTTCATAACTTTCATATACAAGAGTCACACGAGTCATTTAATAACCTTAAGCGAGTAACATATACTATAGAGAATATACTTTCACCAACATAGTTATTGACTAGATATTATTGATGCACAAGTTCATTATGCATCTAGCTTGTTATTCTAATATGTACATGCAATACTATATGCAATAAATATGCCTATATAAAATGTATCCTCTTTTAGTATCATAATTTCCATATGAAACATAGAGATTTTATGTAAGAATCATATGGAGATCAATTTAAGAATTGTCATATTTCTTTAATCTTTTATCATAATATGATGTTTTTCCTTTACTTTAAATTAGGCCTGCACTTTTCTAAAGAAGTGGATAACGGGTTAAATTATAACGGTAGCACCCAAAGGTATGAAACTGTTTGACTGGTCAAGTGAACCCAAACAGGGTCGGTTACAACCTAAACGGAGCTGTTTATGATATAAACAGGACCATTTATGACCCAAACAGGGTCGAGTTGCACTATACTTTATAACCCAAACGGGGTCGAGTTACACTTTAGCTGGCAAGCGGACCCAAACTAGGTTGGCTACAATCAGGCTGTTTATGATCCAAAAGGGACCATTTATAACCCAAACGAGGTTAAAACTATAGTATTACAGCTACAAGGTACCCGTATAAGCATGCCTATCTGTCCACATCCTAGACACAACACAAACAATTAAATTTCTTTACTTTATCTTTCATACATAGCTTTATTTTGTTTGATCATATACATATATGTACATGTACATTCATATATAACTATGTACAATGTAATCATATACATATTCTTGTATAACTTTCTATAAATATGTGATCATGTACACTATTGAGTATTGCTATTTTGTACTTTGTTCTTTTCCATCCTATACATATAGGTATTCATATATACATATTCATGTGTTACTATGAGCTTGGTATTATATATATGTTCAAGAATAAGCTTTCTATATACATTTCATCATGTATGCAATTTATTATTATTATTATTATTATTATTATTATTATTATTATTATTATTATTATGTACTTGTAATCAATTCAAGGCATATAACTCTCTCACATATGTATAATGATTATACTTAACATCATGCTATAATGAGTTTATTTACTTTAATGATGTGTGTGATCATGCTTATAACATATTTACCTTTGAGGTATATTATATAATTAAAACCACTTAACAATTACTTATATGATCAATATGCATATACATACTTTACTATCATTCTTATATGATATTTTCATTGTAATTGTAATTATATGGAAACATTACATAAGTACATTATCAATTTGCAATCGCATATCTTTACACATATGTAGGTATATAAATATATGATCATTCAATCACATATTTGTATAATACCTATGAACATAACAATTCTATAATATCATACATTGATAATATAACATAATGGCATAAACATTTAAGCATTCATAATCTATTTCACGTAGGCAATCATGGTCATATAAATATAATATTTTTAATTTCATAGTTATCTATACACTATAGATTTAACATTCTTTTCCAAATTTATAAAGCATTGCATAACCAATTCCCCTCATTAAATTACTCTAAAATCATTAAATTACACTCTAGAAACCTTACAACATCAAAGGGTCATGCATAAGTGTTTTAGATATCATATAGGTGGTAATTAGGGGGCAAATAGGAAGTGTATTATGTCGTGGTCGCAACCATAGTCACGCTCATGACAGAAGGTGCATCACAATACACCTCAACTAAGGAACACATCCCCTAGCTCATGAAATTCTATTGATAGATTCTAGTGTCTAACTTGCACCTTAATGTAGACATATTAAACGACATTTTTAGGAAAAATGATCTTCTACAAACTTTTTCATCTATATTTCTAGTTTCTAAAACATCAAAAATAATCTCATTATCATATCTAAATCATGAGATATTAAAGAAATAGTACAAGCTGTTCCTATTGACAGGGCAACAGGTACATCCGATTTTCAAGCTAAAATATGACCAATTTATAGACATATTTTAAATTCAATTTCTTCATATTAAATCTAGATATGGAAGTATGGTTTCTAAAAAAATTTAGAATTATTCAATTTTATGCTCTATAATTTGAGTTATTGACAAAATAGTACTATTAGGTCATGTGAACCTTAGCCTAAAATTCGGCAGTAAACTTGTATGTAAATTTTAAACTTAATAACATTCAAGTTGCAACATTGTACCTCTTAAATCCATATTATTCCTTACTTTTAAACACTTTTAATACTCAATTCCAACTTAACAAAACATTTAAATCAACATGTACTATAAAATAGGGCAGTATACTCAACATGAAAATTTGTAAATTTCTGAGATTAACTTTATTTATTCCTTCATCAACCTATGAACTCCTTAACCTTATTTATATTATATCATTAAGCCATTTAGTTAAATAAAATCATTCTTAAAATAAACACATGCAGAGGTTCCATGAACTAATCTTTTATTGATTTAATATTACCATCATTCATCTTCACAAAAACAAACACATGCAAAGCATAGATTTTCAGATCTCATCTCTATAGCCAAATCATCATCCAAAATGCATCCTTTACACATTATATCTATATATATACATACTACAACCACATGCAAGAGATGTAGAGTTCGTAAACCTAACATGCAAACCCAATCTTGCTTTAAAACCCTTTTTTGTTGTTCTCACTTTCTTCTTCTTACTTTGATCCTTGTTAGCTTATCTTTTTGAAGACCTCTATCACCAAGTTTCCCTCACATGCATGATGAAGAAATCTAAGAATGGTCTATAAGGAATGAAGGGGCCAGATTCTCTAATGGAGAAAGAGAGGAATGAGACTTACAAATTTTTAAAAGAGAGAAGGGTAGCGAATTTTCTTAGAGAGATAAAAGAGAGGGAAAGTGAAATAGGGTTTCTTTTTTTTTTTCTTTTTGGATCTGCCGACCTTATGTCCCCATTGTCCCCTTTTATACTGGATTTTGCATGAAGCTTTTAGTGGAAGCTGATATCATGCATAGCCTATAATAAGTTCACTTTAAATCCCTTTATCTTTCTTTAATTACAAATGCACCCCAGCTAACTTTTCTTATATAGTAATTGACCCAATAATTAAAATTTTATTCCAATTGTACACATGGTAAATATCTATTCTACCCCTTAAACTCTTAAAAGAATTAATATTAAATCTTAACCTACAATACCTTATCTAATTATGTTTAATTAGACACTTTTACCATGCCAATACCTTTGAATCTTACTAAGGCCAAAGTTGGATCCTTACACAAATTGTAACAAATAGCCTGTAGGGTGGAACGAGTAACAATCACATACTCATTCCCAAACAGGTCCTTCAAAATGTACCATTTTGCCAGGTTGGACCCAATCATGAATACAGGAGGCGGCATAACATTATACCCTTATTTCTTTTTCTTTTTCTCTCTCCTCTTAGGATTTGAAATCTATTTGCTATCGATCAAATCCTAAATCTTATTCCTTAGCGTATAACAATAATATGTGAGGTGTCCCATGTGCTTATGATAGGCACAGTACTAATATTCTTTGTGATGGGGCATTCCCTAACTCTTAGCAGGCCTTGGTGACAATGACTGTAACTTCCCTTCCTTAATCAGCCAGTCTAAAACCAAGGATAAAGAATTTCTTAAGTTAGAGTAATACCTCTAATTAGCCTTCATAGCAAATACTTCAGCTATCTTTCCACTCTTATTGCCTCCACTACAACTCCCAGTAGACTTATTATTGCCAAAATTCCTCTTAGTACCTTTATTACTAGCTCTCTTAGCCAAATACTCACCCTTTGCTTCTATTGCGATGTCCTTAAAAGACTCCTAATCTTTTAGCCCCTTCATTTTTAGACCATCCTTCAGGTAGGGACTTGCATTCCTAATGAAAAGCCTAATTTAATCAGCAACATCATGTTTCTCTTCATCTCCATAAATTTATTCTTCGACCTCATCAGGTATTCATGGAAGGACTCATCATACATTTGTTAAAGTAATTTGAGGTCTTTTAGAGTGACCTCTATTATCGTGCTGCTATCGTATTTCTTTAGGAAATCTTCTGTCAACAAATCCCAATCTTCTTTGGTGTGCTTGTCTAACCTATGTTACTGATCTATAGCCAAGCCTACCAAAATCAAGCAAAAGTACTCCACCTTTTATTTCTTAGTCAAGGTGGTCCTTTTCATAATTAAGGTGTAAAGACTAGCCTAAACTCTCCTGCTACCTATCATCATATGTACTATCTTGCATACGATTGAATATACAATAAACCATTTACACAATTGTCATTTTAGCTTATAATATCTATTTATATACATCAACACATTAAGATAGTTCATGTATAAGGAAACACTTGGTTAAATTACATTGATACCATTCTATTCTTTACATGACAATTTACTTAGTACTTCATGACATTTATAAAGAAAAAAATAAAATACAAATTCCCTACTTTGTCTCTTTCTATCTCTGGTGTTGGCCTTGTTGTTACAGATCTTGTCCTTGGAAACGTCCTAGCTTTATGTACCTATACGGATACACATAAGTGCTAAGTTATAAAGCTTAGTGGGGAACGAAAGTTATGAGGATGACCTCTCATAGAAGTTGTAAAAAACACACATGTGTATAAGTATGTCATTAAGTTACAATGTTATAGTAATAGTAACAGGTAGTAGTACGTTCATAATATTACATAACATTATGCAAATGTCTCTATTATGCTTAATCATTATATTATCATATATATCTTAAACCCTTGGTTAATTACATGTATATTAGATTAAAGCACTCCTTAAAATAAGTATTAAAGTATGCATGATCATATAAGCTATCAAATTACATGCGTTCACAGATTCTTTAAACATTGTTACATTTGATACTTATGTTACAATTTTATTACTTATTACAAATCCACCTATTATTGCTTTTGTAACATTTATATAACTCTTAAGCTTACCTACTTCAATTTGACTCACTTGTTTCATGTTTATTATACTTAGTTAGCCTTAGTGTCTCACTTGACTTTCATGTTCATGTGTACATGCAACCTAAATGCGTAGTTAAATCCTCATAGTAGTTCACATGGGATTAAGCTAACAAAGTAGGATTATGTACATACACAATAAACCAACAAGTCTCATTTCCTACTAATGTTTATATTATAATCTTATGTATTTTATGCATTTTATTATTGGGCTTAATTTTTGTTACCATCGTCATGTCTTTTCTTCATTTAATGTGTGAATTTCTAGTTTACTAACTCTTAATAACCATAGATTGCATTTAACCCAAAAGTTACATCAAATTTGCATACAACAATTGTAGGTTCATACATTGAATGTTTCCACATATAATAAGTAGTATCGCTTTAGAAGTAACCACGAGTTACAGAATTAATTATTAATATCAAATATGCAGCAGATAACTATAAGAAATACGCTTTAACATTATGATTAATAACAACCCACCAAATAGTTACACATGCTTATATATATACTATCTTAAGTGTAGAGAGCATTATGTTATTACAATTACAATTATATGTATATGATGTTATGATATTATAAAACTGCACGTTCAAAAATATAACTTCATCCTATTTCTGTATTTTCTATTTACTATGTATGGATTCGTATAAAGGTAAGTCAATTTAAGTCATAATTTTTATATCATTACTATTATTATTATTTTACTTATTATAATACTTTAATTATTTCCTATGATTGCATGCTTAAGTTTTATAGGTGTGGATAATGGGTGCTATATATAGCCGAAGGTATCGATCATCTAAATACCTATAGGTATTTAATTTTGTGGAAACATGTAGACCCAAAAGGGTCAAGACTATGGTCCCAAATGAGGACAACTATAGCAGCTGCAACTGTACCCTATAGGCATGCCTATCTATCCATAACCAAGCTCTATATGTAGGCAACTGTAATACCTTTCCTTTGATTTTTATCACCTTTCACGGGTGTGCATCATTAGCTCAATCATAAGTATATATTCAAAAGCATAAAACTATATACATGTTCATGTATACACATCTTATATCTATAATTAATGTGAAAGTATAAAAATCTTCACATATGTGTAAATATCCTACTTATTCTCATTCCATTATCCATTTCATTAATAAGATAACATATGCACGTATATTCACACTCCCACATTTCGTTAAGACATATGGTATGGTTAAATCATACATCAAGTATACATATACCTTCGTATTCACCTATCATGTATATAATTCACTATATATCTATCCTATACATCCTTGTATTTGAACATATTACATCATGTCCAAATGGTTTATCATATCAAGCACACTCAACCAAAGTGACATAACCAATATAGTTTCTCAAATATGCATACTGGCCCTATTCTTATTTCAACAAATCTCATACATGTTCATATTATATCCATGTCTATATATAGTTATATACTCTTATAGTCTAGTTGCATCTTTTATACATGTAAGGAATTGACATTTAAACTTAAAGGTCCTATAAATTAAATAAGGTACACACAAGCATGTCATGTAATCGTATTAACACAACATTGATCATAAGTTCATATTCTTATGATTATAACCATTTATTTACATATGTATCATTTTAAGAATGTATGCCTTATATCTTTAAACTTTAGTTATACAGTTTACATGCATAAAGTTGATGTATAGGCTTAATGATGGCCTAACTAATTCCTATACTTATGTTTCCTTATGCTTGAGTTCTTTCGTATTTACATCTCCATATCTAAATCATGTATTACATGTATTTACATGTATTTCATGACTTGTTATACCCTTATTTATGTGTTTGGTTTGCTCTAATAGTGTCCGAGAAAGTTTAGGTAAGTTTTAATGACCATTTGGGCTTAAAAATCATATATAAGCTGTAACAGGGGAGGCACGACTGAGACAATTTGGTTTTGGCCAAGTTCAATGGTTGTAATTGATTCAAAAGCGTCCACACGGCTGAGACAAAATAGTCTCAGTCATGTGCCCCATTCTGCAGACAGTTTTTTTGAGTCTAATTTTACATCAATTTAGTCCTAGTAAACAACATTTTCAGGCAAAATATTCTTCTACAAAGTTGTTCTTTTGTGTCTCTAGTTTCCAAATCATTAAAAATCACTTCTTTGAGCTTATAAATCTTAAGATATACATCAAATAGTACAAAATGCTCCCAATGACCTTAGATTAGCTTCAATTGCTCTTCCAATGACACCAATTGCTTCACTCACACCAACACCAAATGAAATATGTGCATTGGCTTCACCCACCTCAGAAATCTCAAATTAAACGATCTAGGCAAGATAAGGTTTTCATAGCTCTCAGGGTCATCTAAGAGTTGATGAAGTCTATTTATAGCCCAATTTGACATAATGAGGTATTCTAGAGGTCTTTGTCCAAGAAATAATAATAAAAAAAGAGAGAATAAGAAATGAAATAAATAAAAAGAAGAAAGAGGAAAAATAAGAAAAATAAATAATAAGAATAAAAATAATTATAGAAAAGAAAGAGAAAGAAGGGAAAACAATGTGGGAAGGGAAAAGGAATACCCGAAAGGGAAGATTCACTAAGCAAGTGGAGAGTCAAGGCATAGAATTCGAGAAAAATGACAACTATTTATAGGAGGACCTAACAGATAGTCGTCCCTTAAGAGTGACTCACAGTCTGACTGTTTGTCACTCCTAGACTGCTTAATTAAGTATTTCTACATGTCTCATGTATTGCGCGTACAGTTTTGCATCCATTTTGTCTTTATTTTGTAGAAAATGTAAGAAACACATTGACATTATGGGAGGTCTATAGAAATTTAAAAATTCAAAGAGTTTTAATTCAGGGAGTAATTCGTCATAAAAAAGAAGATGATAATAAAAATAATTTATAAATATGGTCAATCGAATATATGGAAATAGTGTAATTAGTGGTAACATAGATTCTTGATAAAATAAAAATGAAGAAAATAATATATAAAATGAAGAAAACAAAAATAAAAAGAAAATAAAAAATAAAGAAAAAGGAGTGACAGATAGGATGTAAGTGACGGCATCGCTTGCTTGCTCGCGACAGACAACCAACCTTTTATCACCCAAAATTAAAAAAATTGGTATTTTCTTCTTCCTCTTCCTTTCTCCTCTTTATAACTGCAATTGTTGCATTTTTTTTTCAAGCTTCCTTATTCAGGTTTTTCTAGTTTTGTCTCTCTTTTCTCAATGGTTTTGTGAACCATCAACATCAAGTTTCTCCTAAGACCAACACGCACTTTGGGATTGTGTTTATTTTAAGTTTTCTTGGTTTTTTTAATACCTATTTCTTCACACCACATGGCTCCACATCGCAAGGCACATGCTACACTAGCTCTACTGACTCTAGAATAGATGATTGAGTGAGAGGCAGATAAATATCAAGCTTTATCTCAGGTTTAGTACTGCACTAATAGATTTATGGCGCTAGTTCTTGCAGAGCAAGGGCATGCTGGACGAGGTAGATGGATTATTGGCTACTGTGGAATGGACAACATTTTCCCCCATCTTTTTTTACTTATTTAGACATTACATAAGAGTTTTTTTAGACTCTACAGTGTAGAGGGCTCCAGAGGCCAAACACAAAGGAGGGTGTTGTCACATTCAAGGTTTTAAGCATCCTATATAGCATCACGAGATGCTAGTTTACCAAGGCCATGGGACTGCCTATTGGTCCAGACATCCTTACCCTAGAGAGGGGAGTGATAAGACATCATTAGGCACAAATCACGTTACAAGTAGCCTTGTACAACCCAAACATAGCTAAGAGCACCATGATGGCTACTTAGGCCTATAGATACACATCTAGAGGCTTAGCCACCTCATACCTTGATCATGCCGGTAGCCCTGGGTCAATTAGTCAGATCAAAATCTTTTGCCTATGGGCCATGCATAGCCACAGAAGGGTGGATATCACTAATGAGATCATATCCACTTTAGTCAAAGTAGCCATATAGTCGGCCACACAGATATGTATAAACGGAGTGGTGACCCATCTATTATTACATTTAGGGGCATAAAAGGCCACATTTGGTCTAGCATTTGAGGAAGAGACCTCTGTAGACTTATAAGAAACCCTTATTATGAAGGTGGTTAAGTCAATTCATCGAAAGGTTAAATAGTACAAGCTACTGATAGTCTTGTAGACCAGAGTGTGATGTAGGTTGGCACCCATAGTGCTAGAACCACTGGCAAAGGATTAGGGCTAGAAGCACAAAGCACCTCCAACACCACCAGCTTAACCAGAGCAGATTCCATAGGATGAGCCTCATTAGCCACAGGGGGCAGATATGGATTTGGACTTAAAGAGGGATATGAGGTTTGATTTGGATGACCTACTTGGCAGCCTACCTCCACAAGCAGTACCTCTACCAGTACGGTCTCTAGTACAAACCCAAATTTTTTCCTTCTAGAGTACATAGGAGGTTTAACCCATATAGGGATCCCGATTCATCCATCTCCAGTGCTCCACCGCCAGTTCAGCCAATGCCACCTCCTGTAGCACCACCATCAGATGATATCTCTAGGAGGTTGTCCACCATAGAGGATGCCATTCGGCGATAAGATCAAACTCTGTAGACCATTTTGGCCCTCATATGATTTATGCAGACTCAACAAAAGGCTAATATACAAGGCATCCGGGTAGACTTAGCAACAGTCAGGCAAAGATTCAATGAGACCTTATAGGTGGTAGATGATTCTCTCACCAGTATTAAAGAGTAGACAAATCACATCAAGGGAAAGGTCCTTAAAGGCTATATTTAGACTGATGAGCAGCTGAAAGCCTACATCATAAACCTGAGAGATGATCTTATGAGGTACTTGGAGCAACACTCATGAGCAGTCTCAGGGTTAGGGGTAAGCTTAGATCATATTGTTAAGGTGATCATACAGATTATGCGGTTGCCATTTGCTATATTGCTTAGGTTTAAGTTTCAGTTCTGGCACATTATACCTCAACCGTACCGATAGCCCTTAGTCAGTTAATCCAATTGAAATCTTCTACCTATTAGCCATGTATAGCCACAAAAGGGTGGATATCACTCATAAGATCATCTCCACTTTGGTTAGAGTAGCCATGCAATTGGCCACACAAATATGCATAGGGGGAGTGGTGACCCATCTGTTATTACATTTAAGGGCACAAAAGGCTGCATTTGGTTTAGCACTCGAGGTGGAAACCTCTGTAGACTTACAGAAAACCCTCATCATAAAGGTGGTCAAGCTGATTCTTAGAAAGCTTAGACAATATAAGTTACTGACAATCCCGTAGACCAGAGCATAATGTAGGTTAACGCCTATAGGGCTAAAGCCATTGGCAGAGGATTAGGGTCCAGAGTATGAGGCACCTCCAGCACCACCAACTTAACCATAACAGGTTCCATAGGATGAGCCTCATGAGCCATAGGGGAAAATATGGATCTAGACTTAGAGAAGGATATAATGTTTGATTTGGATGACCTACTTGGTAGCCTACCTCTACCAGTATGGTATCCAGTATAACCCTAGTTTTTTTCCTTCTAGAGTACACAGGAGGTTCAACCTATATGGGGATCCCTATGCATCCACCTCTAGTGCTCCACCACTAGTTCAGCCAGTGCCACCTCCAATAGCACCACGGTCAGATGATATCTCTAAGTGGCTGTCCACCATAGAGGATGCCATTCAACGATAGGATCAGACCTTACAGACCATTCTAGCCCTCATACAATCTATGTAGACTCAGCATTAGGCTAATGTATAGGGCATCCGGGTAGACTTAGCAACAGCCAGATAAAGATTCGATGAGACTTTACAGGTGGTAGATAATTCTCTCACCAGTATCAAGGAGTAGACAGATCGCATCAAGAGGTCCCTAGAGGCATAGAGGCTATGATTCAGATTGATTAGTAGTTGAGAGCCTACATCAAAAACCCGAGAGACGATCTTATGAGGTACTTAAAGTAGCACTCATGAGCAATCTTAGGGTTAGGGGTGAGCTCAAATCATTTGGCCGAGGTGATTGATAAATATGAATTGTACTATATTTTTAGTGTATTTTTATATGTTTAATTGAGTTAATTTAGTTTTAATTTAATTAATTTTAGGATTAATTAGTTGATTTATGTGTTTTTGGGTTTAATTGTTAGTTTTGGTGTTTTTTAGGGCTAAATTGAAGAGAAAAGGGGTTAAAATGCAAAAAGGAGAAATTCAGGGGCAAAATTATAATATTTGGGAAAGCTGGCTTTTGATTCATGAAGAACTACCAAGAAGCACTCGGCTAAGTGATTTCATCACTCGGTTGAGTGAATTAACACTCTTATAAGTGTTTTTGGCACTCACCCAAGGCAATTTCATGTTTTCTACAAGAGGAAAGCACTCTCCTGAGTGAGGAAGTCACTTCCCTGAGCATTTAAGCACTCTTCCGAGTGATCAAGGCCACTCTTCTAAGTGCATGTCGTGTTTAGTCAATAAAAGACTTCTTATTCCATTAAAACTCAATTTCTCTCTCGTTTAGGAAGTCACAAGGCACAAAACTTCTTCTTTTGGAGGCTATAATCCAGTTATAAAAGCAAGACAAAGCACCAGAACTGAAGGAAGCCACTTAATTACGAATTTTCATTAGTCTTGGTTTAGTTTTCTTCAGTTAATTTTTGTATAGTAGTTTTTAGCTTTATTTTTCTTGTTTTCTTAGTTTTCAATTCTCTTAAAGATTCAAGCTTTCTACTGTTGTTCTGACAAATCATCAAGACAAGGTTTGAAGCTTCATAAGTATTGTATCTCTTTATTTTAGTTTTTTCTTTCATTTTAATCATGTTCGGTAAGTAGTTTTCTTTACTTTTGCTAAGGAAAACTTGAACCCTTATACTTTTATTATGATGACTTAGTTTTTTTTTAATTCAATGCAAGTTTGATTATTTCTTAGTTCTTAATCAGATTCTTATCTTTGATTTTTATTGGATTGATTGTTAATTTATTTGATTAATAGTTAATGATTGATTAAAGTATGATCTATGATATGTATGTCCTTGGATTAGTTCATTAATGTTGATGCATGATTATTTTCTAATTTAGATATAGTTATGTATTGATAAGAGTGGATTAATACTTATAAAAGTTAAACAAAGAATAGGTTGGATTTAAGTTTACTTGAAAGAGGATTTAATGAATGTCTAGGAATATAAAACTAGAATTTTTATACTAAGTGTTGAATTATTCCTAACAAAAAAGTTTAATGCTTAGAATGATATTCTTGACTAAGGTATTTGGCTTTCTTTATCTAGTTTTTTATATAATCACTTGTATTACTTTTGATTTGAGTCATTGCAATAGAAGTTGAGGTGGATAGTTCTTTTAGCAGAAGTATTTTAGTTATTGCTTTGTGTTTAATTTATGTTAGTCTAATTTTAGTTTTTGTTTTACTTTACTGTTACTTTAATTTATTTCTTGCTTTCAATTCAAAAACTTGAGAAATAATCTCAGATACATTCAATTCAATTATAGATACTCTACTTAGTAATCCATGTTTCCTTGGGACAATATTCAGGATTTTAATCTTATTTCCTTATATTAGTAGCTGATCTAGTACACTTGCTAGACACCGGTCAGTGATCACATAAATTCTACTGCATTCCTTGGGTTTGAGTTTCGGTTTCGACAACAGCTCAGCACCACATAAACCTCTTAGGCCATCAACATTGCATCTACCATTTGGACCAACTTATTTCAGGGGACCTAGATTTTCACAGTAGTCATATATTTTGTATTCAGGGAATTCTAAAATTTTTTGGATATTTTGATGTATATAAAACTAATGATGTTTTGTTATTTATGTGTCATTTTATTTTTAATTGTTCTTATATTCTATTTTTTATTATTATTTTATTTAATACTAAGATGCATGAAAAAGGCAATGAATATAACAAAAACAATAAAAACAATAAGAACAACAAAATGAAAATGACAAAAGTAACAATATAAATGAATGAAGAGTAGAAATGACATAGAAAATGGCAAAAGAATGAATTGACCATGCTTGACCACTATTAACCAAAAATAACACAGTAAAATAACAAGTCTTCCAAATTCAATAAGCAATGCACTAATACTATACCTTTCTCACAGGTACCAAAACCCTCATAGGAGGCACATATTCCACATTTCACAAACAATCACCATACAAATAGCCTTGATGATGATGATTTTTCCTATATTAGAGACACAATCATGGGAAAGTGACAGAACCTATAATAAACATATTTTTTGCTTATGGAATAGAGAAACTTGTTGATGATACATACACTAAACTAGATCGGAAAGATAAAGTGTTTATGAATGAGGGAATGGATGGGAATCTGTGATATTGTCCTAAAACACCTGTGATGCTACGAGGAATGACCTAAACAAGTTGAAATCAAAAGAGATGCACAACAAAGAGAAGTATGGATATTTTTTTTAACTCTAGAAGCATCTTGTCACCTAAACATGTTGAAATCAAAAGAGATGCATAGCAAAGAGAAGTGTGGATATTTTCTGACTAGGAAAGGATTCAAAAGAGATAACCATAATCCTTCACATCTCCTTCAGATAAGGGAATTATTGAACTGATGGCAAGGAAGACAAAATGAAACACTTCACCAGTGGTTGATCCACATGGCTGAAGACAAAGTGAAATACTTCACTAGTGATTGATCAACATGGCTGAAGACAAAGTGAAACACTTCACCAGTGGTTGATCCACATGGCTGAAGACAAAGTGAAATACTTTACTAGTGATTGATCCACATGGCTAAAGACACAGTGAAACACTTCACTAGGGATTAATCCATATGGCTGAAGACAAAGTGAAATACTTCGCCAAAGGTTGATTTACATGGCTGAAGCCAAGATCATAGTATAAAATTGAAGCACATTAAAAGAGGAATAGTCCAGAAGGTTGTTTTAACTTTCAATGATGAGGGAAAGAGTTATGTTGTAGTGTCTTCAAGGTAGATCTACAGATAGGAAGCAAGCTGTGAAGCATTCTATCAATGACTCCTTATAAATTTGCCAAAAAATTTCCAACAAGAACATTGGCTAAAAAGGGGTTAGTCTTGCCGACAGAAAGTGAACACCATAACAGTGAGGTCAGATATGCTGATAGATGGCATCAACCATTCAACAATTTATTCTGATTCTGCATGCCAAAAAACTGGCACTAATTAGACAACTAGAGACTCGCCACTTTAGGTGGAGCACATCTCAAACTCTGATTCTGTATGTCGAGAAACTGGCACTAATCAAATACTAACAAATCATCTCAATTCTACATGCCAAGAAATTGGCACTAATTGGACAACTAGAGACTCGCCACCTTAGATAGAGAGCATCTCAAACCTTGATTTCGCATGCTGAGAAACTGGCGCTAATCGGACAACTAGAGACTCACCACTTTAAATTGAACGCGTCTTAAACCTTAATTCCGCATGCTAAGAAACTTGCACTAATCAAGCAACAGGAGTTTCACTACCTCAAATGGTATGCATTTTAAATTCATCAACCAGAGATTCGCTACCTTAGGTATGCATCTTTTATCCTTTTACTCTGAATTTTTGTTGACTTAGGCACTAGTGCACTAGTTTTCCAAAGTTAGGGGCAACTATAGACACAGTAACTCAAGACAGCCTAAATCAGTATTACCCAATGATTAGGAATCTATTATATTTCTGACATAGAGCATGAACTTTGAAGTTTCGGCCATGATTTCCACATTTCTATAAATATTTTTATGGGTTTCAACTTTGATTTTCCAAGAGTTTTGAAAAGAATTTCAAAAATCTTGAGTTTTAGCATCATATAGTGACAGACGATCATCTATCCTAAAGGGATGCTTGTCTATGGTTATTGTCCTTTAGTCCAAGTCACATTAAGAGACATTTTTATAAATTTTAGGAATCATGTGAGTGATGGCCATCTGTCATTTATAGAAGCCTGTCTGTAGGGTTATTTCTAAATTTCTCATGTTTTCTAATTTTGAAAATCTTAGGATAAAGATCAAATTTGAGAGATCTGATCTGGAATAGATTTTAAGGGATTTAAGCTTCTAATTCTAGAGGATTAGAGTTAAAGTTGATCTCTAACTCTTATCGAGTATAAAAAGTAAAAATTAGGGTTTTCAAATAGGGGGACTAGCTTGTGAAAAGAGAAGCAAATTTTTAAGAGAGAGATGTTTAATTCTCTATTCTTGGAGAGCTTTTAAATAATTTACTTTCACACCAAACAAATAATATTCTTTTTATCTTGAACTTAGGAATCAAGGACTGGGATGTAGAGTATACTTTTCGAAGTTACAGAATCATGAATTCTTGACGGCAATATTCTAGGCTTTACACACTTTCTCTCTCTAGATTCATGTTCTACCCATCTAATTAAACATGCTTATTTATCAATTATGATGCCATGTTGTGTGTCATTATGTTTGTTAGTGATCCCCGTTATGCCATGACTATTTAAATTGTTTAACATGCATTAGAATGGTATACTAGGATCTTATTTTCATCTATTAGAATATGAAGATGCTTTGATTTAAATTCTATTTTGGCATGTTTTATATTGCGTTGGCATGATTTGAATCTCATTTATTGTTTTTATGTAGATTTGGCATGTTTTAGGGCCTTAGAATCGTATGTTTAGGATTTTGATTTTGTTTTCTCTATGTTTCATTGAGTTTTCTGCATTTTGTCTGTCCCTTGAGTGACAAAAGGGAATAAGGCTCGACAGACGGCCCTCGATCAGCCCGATCAATGGGACATTATGATGCCTTCTCCTCGTCTTGTCTCTTCTCCCCCTGTAGGCCGTTTGTCATCTTCCTATGGGCATCTGTGTCCTTATTTTGGGCCTTTTAGGTGTATTTTTGAGTTTTTTGGTATATTGTATGTGTTTTGTGTGTTTAGATACATATTAATATTATTTTTGCTTATGTTTCAGCATGATTTAAATTTTGTTCATTTAGTACTTTATTCCAGAATGTGTTTCTTTATTATTATTATTATTATTATTATTATTATTATTATTATTATTATTATTATTATTATTATTATTATTATTATTATTATTATTATTATTATTATTATTATTATTATTTGTTTGGTTTATATGTGTTCTTTCACGAAATCACCCTTTATGCCTTTTGGAGTATTTTGGAAGATTAGTTTGCCTTAAAAAGACATCCCTTGGACGGTTTTGATTTCTATCCCTTTTCCTTTATTTTGCTTTATTTACTTACTTTTTTTTATGTGGTTGTTTATTTAGTTTATTTATCTTTTTGTACTTTAGTTATTATTTTTCATATATTTTAATTTTGGAGATGTAATAGTTAGTGAAAATAATTTTTGGCACGATTAATAAAAAAAACTTAAATTATTTTTACTTATTAAATTGGGCTTTTCAAATAAAATGGACTAATGTCTACCTTTTTTGTCCCAAATTCACACAATAAAAAGAGTCCTATTTTTACCAAAATTGGAATCACTAATCCTGTATTTTCTAAAAATTGATAAGGCTCTTCATCTTTCCTTTATAAATATATATAAGGTAATCAATGTTCACAGAACAATAAATATGTATTTTAAATTTTAGTTGGATAATTTTTTTTTGTAATAAATTAAGCAGGATTGTTTGTTTTATTTAATTTACTCGCTTTATTTTTACTTAAATGATAGATGTGTTTATTTAATTAATTGTATTGCATTATGTGAGAAAAGAGGTAGCGCACTAATAATAAAAGCCTAATTACAAGAAACAAATAACTGAGATGCCAAGTAAGAGTGATGTCCTGAACATCAATCTCTATTTGGGCATCAAAAGGTTGATATTCATTTCTTAGCTTTCTGTTGGATGGCAATTTCGTGAAATCTGCCTCTTTGAACCCATATTGGATGCCTTTATAGGTTGACCATCAATAATAAATTGGGCCTGAAATCCTTTTTATTGTGAAGTGGCCAATTTGTAAGTTATAGTGAGTTTCATCCTATTTTAGATCCTAAAAACGGACCTCTGAAAGTAAATTCGGAATCGAATGCGCTCCGACACGCATCACACTTTGATTTTTCATGCTTTCTAGTCCACCTTAATGAATGATGTATTGGTTAGTTCCATGAATTTCCTCCGAGATCAATCAATTAATTTAAATAACTTTTTGAGCTATTTTAACAAGATGTCATACAAATGCACCAAGCAAAACCATGTTTGAACCAAAAAGGCTCCTTAAAACATTTTATCCAGCAAAAGGAGAAAAGTCTTTACTTGTACTCCAATGGACAAAGTCATTCTAATTAGAAGATAATGATAGGAGGAAACTGAAAGACGTTAGCCATGAGACAAATATTATGAGCTTAAGTAATGCATCTATATTTATTGTTTTATTAGTAGATCTCTTTGCAGAGTTGGAAGACAATGTGATCGCTCACACCTTTAAATGCGATTTTATAATAGTTGATATGTCTTTTGCAGATGATGTAATAACATGTTATTTAGGATAGGTGCAATTACTATTATTAAGTACATGGTGATAAAAATCTCCACTGAGCAGGGAACAATAATCATCAAAGGAAACTGGAAAGAGTCCAAAAAAGCCTATTTCAACATGATTAAATAAAGAAAATAGTCCTTTCTCATGGAGCCGATTGAGAATAAGGAAAAGAAGAAAGAGAAAACAGCCTCAAAAACAGAAACATATAGCCTAAGAAGTCTTTTTAGGAAGAGTATAATGATCTGGTCGAATAAAAAATGGACGAAAAATATCAAAGAAAAGTAGTCCACGTACTACTCTTCAGCCCCAAGTTCATTAAAAACTCGACGTAGATCTTGATTTTTGACTTATTAAATAAACACTCAGATGTCATACTCCCAACTAATTCTTAGCATTAGTAGCCATTAAAGAAGTCTTTTACCCTGAATGGTTTTCTAATGTAGTATTGATAAAGAAAAATAATGAAAAACCATGAATATATGTAGATTTAGCTGATTTCATAAGAGCTATTTAGAAGACAATTACCCATTACCTAACATAGATAAGCTTGTTGACTCCAGAGCTAGCCTTGCCATTTACTTGCTTCATGATGCCTATGCAGGTTATCAACAGATAGCCATTCATATACTAGACTAGGATAAAGACCATTTCCATCACCCACGAAGGGACTTACTGCTGACACTTTTAGCCAATCTATTTTACTTCGGAACTATCAAGAACTTGACCTAATGAGCCTGGACTCAAGATAAGCATCTTAAGAAATTTTATATTATTCCCAATAAGCTATATTAAATTAGCGATGGGAATTATAAGGTGATTTTTCATTTATAAAGTCGCCACCCGAGATAATAAGGAAAAATCCTTATGGGCCGAGACTAAAGATGGTTTGAAAGCCAACTCTTATTTATGCCCCTCAATAATTGATTTTAATGAGTTAAGTCGATTTGAGTTACCAAAATTCTCTCTCCTCTCACACAATTATACACAAGCATTATATCATAACATTCATGTCTGAAAATGCTAAAAAGCAGTTCTATGTATACAAAGAGTAAGTTATTCTCACGAGGCATTGAAGCCTTTGGAAATTAAGCATCTAAAACTGCTTTTGTATATAACAAAGAAATAAATTCGAATTTTTACAAATTTAGACAAATTTAATTAAGGTAAAACAAATAAAACAAATCTAATTTTATCATTTAATATATATATATAGACACACACACACATCTAACAAACGGAGGACAAGGAAAGCTGATTGAACATTAAAACCTATTCCCCCAGACTATGAATTGAACAAATAAATTACAACAAAAAATGACATAAAAAATGAAATACAAGAATGTTAAAAATGGAAACGAGATTATAATACAAAAAATAAAGTCATAATAAATTAAAATAATTCCATATGTGTCAACACTAGATTCACTGGATCAAACAACAATTCCTACGGGATTGAATCCATATAAGATCACAGATAAAATTGAAATATGACAAACGATTACGACCCCTCACAGCTTATGCCAATCATTAGGATTAAGGTGGAATCACAGAAAAAAAGGAGGAAAAAGATTTGCAAATGAACAACTATAAGCAATAATATGATAAGAATGATTTATAGAAATGAAGACAATAAAAAGAAAAAAATATAATATATAAAAACGTAGAAAAGAAGAAAGAGAAGGTTAGAATAATTTGGTTCTAATCACATTCAAAATGTTATTCTGATCTAAAGTTTTTAGAATAAAGAAATTAAAAGAAGAACCTAGGTTTTGAGAGAAAACTCTCAAGCTTTTTCAATACTGAAGTAATGTTTTTTGTTTCAATTTTTGGATCCTTGAATGAAAAAATCTCTCTATTTATAGAGAGAGCAGGGTATATTGAGAACTTGGCCTTTTAAGTCCCCGTTAAGGAGGTTCAACTCCTATTGAAAAGGGTTCAACAGCCATTGGCATGCTCCAATGACTGTTGAATGCCTCTAGATCAAAGGCGTGTAAACACGAGCATTTAACACCTCTTAAAGGAATGCCAATGATTGTTGAAGATGTTCAATGATCATTAATATGCTTCAACTGCTATTGAATGCTTCTGTATAAAAGATTAATAACAGGAGCACTCAATACCTATTAAAGAAACACGAGTCAATTTTACTCATGGTCACTAAATTTACACCTAATCGTCCAAAAGTAACTGATTTATTTTTCGTGACTTAAATGTCACTGAACTTATCATATTTTTGCAGAAAAGTCATCTTTACCTGTTTTCGGCGATAATCCTTGTCGGAATGCTGACGTAGCATGCCACGCCATATGCCTGAATACACGTGGCATGACACGTCTGCCGCCATGTCACAGAAAGAGGTCATATCACATGATACGTCAGCACGCTATATTTTATTTTTTGATACACGTGGCCTTTTTTGGTGATGCGGCTGTTGGCGTGTCATGGCACGTGTGTCCAGACATATGATGTAACGTATCACATCAGCATTTCGACAAGAGTAATCGTCGAAAATCGGTCAAAATGACTTTTCTGTAAAAAAGTGATAAGTTTAATGACATTTAAGTCATGAAAAATAAGTCAGTTACTTTTGGACGATTAAGCATAAGTCCAGTGACTGTAGATAAAATTGAAACAAAATCCAGAATGATATTCTTTAACGACTATTGAATGTTTTATGTTTCAAACTTTGACAAGCAGAAGAATCCAACAGGGTTTCATATAATTGAATGCTTGTTGAGAACTTTCAACGCCCATTTGGCTATCTAAACGGTCATTGAAACAGCAACTAAAAGCCTCCTTGCATTTGGGGCATTCAGATAAAGCCTGATCACTCTTTAGATCTGATCCAGGCTTGTTAAGGGTCACTTGACCTGCCAAAACACATTTTGGTACAAGCCATTTCTTTTTATCTACATGATGTCTTTCATCATTATGTGATATATTCCAAACTTGGGTGTTATAACTTAGGGTATCTACAAGATGACATGGTAGTAAAGAGCAAAAGCTCAGTAAATCATAGTTATTAAAATCGAACCGGATCGGTTGGTTGAACCGATTTAATCGCGAACCGACAGATCAACCGATTGGTTCAACTGTACAAAACCGAATTGGTAAAAAATCGGATTAAACCGAAAAATCAGGAAACCGGACAAAACCGAGTTTTTGGCTGAAAATTGCAAAAAATTATATTTTTTTTGTTTTTTTTCACCCCCTATATATATATATTTATTTATTTATTTGGAAAAATTAGTCTTTTAAATTCTAAGTATGTCACTTAATAATTTAATATACTTATTGTATATTTGGTTCATTGTAATCAAATATATGTGTGTGTATATATATATTAAATTTTTATTATTTATTTATTTGAAAAAATTAGTATTTTAAAGTTTAAGATATCACTTAATAATTTAATATACTTATTATCTATTTGGTTCATTGTAATTATATATATATATATATATATATATATATATATATATATATATATATATATATATATATATATATATATATATAATTTTCATAATTTATTTCTTTGAAAAATTAGTATTTAAAATTCTAAAGATGTCACTTAATAATTTAATATACTTATTATCTATTTGAATTTATTGTAATTAAATATAATTATACTCATATATGCAAGGTTAATATTTTATGTGTTTGCTTCGTTAGTACTCCATCTAAACAGGAAATATTTTTCATAATATAATTGTATTTTTATGTTTCTAATGTATAATATTCAAAAATCCATAATTAATTACTTGTAATAATAAAATTAAAATTATGTTTTGTAACTTATTATTAGGATATTTGTGACATATATTAATGTTTGATGGATATTTTTTTAATTTTTATACAATAGTATTTATAAAATTATAATATTTTATAATATTTTAAAAATAAAAAAAATCCGGTTGAACCCGATTGAACCGGTCAAACCACGAACCCCCAGCCTCACCGATTCTTTATCCGGTCCAGTTTTAATAACATTGCAGTAAATCATGTTGTCAATTTGACAAAAGTGTTCACCACACTCAACTTATACTAAATGAAGTTTGATACAAAGAAATGTGTTTTTGGAGTGGCAGCTGAGAAATTTTTGGTATTCATGGTATCCCCAAGAGGTATAGAATCCAATCCCGAAAAAATCCAAGCCACAATAGAAATGTGCCTGCTCGGAAGCTTGAATGGATTCAGAAACTCAATAATTGTGTGATGGCATTTCGAAGGCTCATTTCTTCCCCAACTACCCAATATCTTCCCATTTTGAAGAAGCTAAGAAAAAGTGACTCATTCTAATAGGACCAGGACTTCTATAAAGGCTTTGATGCGTTGAACAATTCCTATTTGAGCCACCTTTCCTCACATGATCGATCCCCAGAGAAACATTATTCCTCAATTTATCAATGTAAAAGGAAATGGTTGCAGTAGTTCTCATTCCGGAAGAAGTAAAGCAATATAAACTAATGAATTATGGAAGCCAAGTGAACATAACTAACAAAAGGCCATGTTGAACCATTGACAATTGCCTTTAATGATGTACACAACAAAATTGAAGCAATAATTTGAAACATCTTTTAAATGGATTAGCCATTAAGAAAGATTTTTCAAAGACCAAATATTAATGGCAAACTCATAGAATGAGCTATTAAGTTGCAATCATTTGACATAAGATTTTAACCATGATCAATAATTAAAGCGAAAGTACTAATATATTTCATTGCCGGGTTCTGATATAAAGGGAAAGATTCAAAAGTTCAGTTGAGCCCTACCTATTGGGCAATCTATTTAGATAGAGCCTCAAACAAACAAAGAGTTGAAGGATGACTAGTTATTAAAGGGCTTTTTTAATCTATGTGTCGAATACCCCATAGGATCAATTTTAAGGCATCCAATAATATGGTAGAGTATGAAGTGTTGTTAGCAGGATTTAAGGCTAATCAAGCATATCCGACTGCAACACCTCGTAAATAAAAGTGACTTCCACTTATTCATTAATTAATTCCACAAGAATTTCAAGGCAAAACAGGATAACATGGAAAAATATTTAACCAAGGTGAAAAGTGTTCTACAAGAGTTAAATTCCTTTGGCATTATATGGAGGCTCGAGAAAGTGCTAATAAAAAGAGACAAAAGCAGTAGACACCCTAGCAAAAATAACACCATCATAAAAACCTTAACACACAAATAAAGGTGATGATATAAGAATGCAGTTGAAAATCTGTTGAAGAATGGCTACTTGGATGGCTTTGATTATCGAGTACCTCCAATAGGGGTAGTTCGTAAAAGATGAGGTAGATACCAGACTAGTCATAAGGGAACCTCTTAACTACTAGCTAATAGAAGAAAAGTTTTACAAAAAGGCTGGTTAATCTTTGCCTAAACTGTATAGTGTTAGAAGCAAGGGGATTAAGTGTTAAAGGAAATTAATGAGGGCATCTATGACCCCTACAAGGCCAGTATGGTCATTTCAAAAAAAAAAGAAAAATGTTTACGGGCGAGTTATTATGTAAAGGTTTGTTGAGCTGGTACAAAATATGCCCACAATACCAAATGCTTGGAAGAATTGTAATGAAACCTACTTCTGAGCACCAATCGCTTGGCATGTCCTGGCATTTTGACTAGTGGGATATTGATATCGTTAGGCCAATGCCTAGTGGGATATTGATATCGTTAGGCCCTTTCACCAAGGAAAAAACAAATAAAGTTCTTAGTGCTAGCCGTAGACCACTTCTCAAAGTGGATAGAAGTGGAGCCCCTTGCAACAATCATGATTGCCAAAATCAAGATCTTCGAATGGAAGGAAATTATATGTTGGTTTAATTAGATGTTTTCATCATAAAAAAGGAAAAATAATTTAATAGTTCTTTTTTTTTGAAGAATATTGTGTAGGTCTAAATATTAAATTAAGGTTCATTGTAATGACCCATCCTACACAAAATGAGATGATTGAAGAATCCAATCAAATGATAGAATGGCTAAAAATGTGACAAAGAGATGCCAAAGGCAATTGGACAAAAGAATTGCAAAGCGTGTTATGGGCTTATAGAATGGCACCCCGATCTAGTACAAGAGGGACACATTATTCCCTCGTATCTATATTAAAGGCATTACTTCTAGTGGAGATTGGCTTACCTTCATATTGGACAAAACTATTATCAAAAGAAAGGAATGAAGAGATTAGCTAAAGAAAGAAGAAGCTGCTCAAGTCAAAATGGTAGCTTAATTAGAAGCAACGAATTACTGGGTATTATAACTCCAAAGTCAAAACTAGAAGGTTTGATGTCGGCAATTGGGTCTTGAAGAAAGTAGAGATCAAGCAAGGAAACGAAGTTGGCAAATTGATGCCCAATTCAGAAGGACCTTAAGTGATATTCAAGGTTTTAAGCTCAAGAATGTAGAAGTTGAAAGCTTTTGAAGCCAAAAGCTTTCCAAGAACATAAAATGTCAAAAAGTTTGAAAAGGTGTTTTGTTTAACTCCCTTACCCAATTGGCCAGAAAGTAAGGACCATGTAAGTCCTAAAAGGATGTTGTACTTACATGTGCATGGATACTTAAAGAATCAAGTACTGTTTGACGTTATGCTAAGTCACATATCATTTTATACCATGTCATTTTATTAAAAATAACCCTAAAGCCTCAAGCACGCCATAAAGCTTCTGAAGGAAGAGAAAAAAATATATTGTAAGTATGCAAACACACATTAAACACCTAGATAAAATAAAAAGGATAAACAAGTAAAAATAAAACCAAACTATCAAACTTTAAAAGAATTTGCAAAGATAAGATTTGTAAAGAAAAGAAGACTTCATTAATGAGAAGTTAAAAATTACAATATTGTCTTTGAAAGAAAAACGTAAAAGGAGAATAAAATTTGCAAAAAAAAAAAAAAAGGAAAAAAGAGAGAGAGAGAGAACCAAAGATTTACTTCTAGCCTTTTCGATTGCTAAGAAGACAATCCATAATCTCCTGAATAGTTTGACCATCTTTAGAGCTATCGTTTTATTGCCTTGAGGTCTCTCCGTGGATTAGATCATCTTGTAGTAATTTTGGAACTACATTTTGTTAGAATTTATGGATCTATACGAATTAAATATGTAAATATTGTATATTATATGCTATCACACTTTTAGTTCAAATAAAAGTGATATGGTTAATTAATTTAAAGTCAAATCGGACTTAATAATCGTCTTATTAAAAATATGGGTTACTTTATAAATGTGTAGAAATCTGAAAAACTTAATGTAATTTATGATGAGCTAATTAGAAAATAAATCAATATATAAATAGATTGTAGTTCTGATTGCATAAAGAACTCTAACCCTAATTCTAATGCATTCTTTTCTCTCTGGTATCCTATTGCCCTAGAGAAAATTCAGATCTCTGTGTCAACTAGAAACCATTAAACCTCTGCATTTTTTATGGCTATTGATTCAGGTACGCTTTCGCATCTATTTTATTCTTGATGATTTGACATGATTGATTCAATGTCTATTATGTATTTGGAGGTTTTATTCTAACAATTGGTATTAGAGCCTATTTTATGTTGAATCATTAGGAATTAAAATAAAATTATTATACATATATCGAACTTAGCATGGATTTCATTTGGATCTATAGAAATTGGCATAATTTTATGGTTTAGTTTGATGGTTGGATTGTTTACTAGCAATTCTTTATGGAATACATAATGATTTATTTTTTTTTTGGCTTTATGGTTTTGACACTTTGGTGGCTTAGGGTTTCGGCAACTTGTAAAATAATATACGCTTAAATTTTTTTTTTTTTGCACAAATTTTTAATTGCTTTTGTTGACACATATATTTGTGTTATGTTTCCATATTTTGTTTTGGGTTCTTTTCACATGGGTTCCACTTTACGCGATGTTATATTATTTTATGGGTTTGGCAAATTTTTGGTTTTTTAGACCAATATCTTGGTAGTTCTTTACTGTATATATATTCAATGGACGTAATCTCGCCGCTTTAACATGATGTAGTTTACTTGTTTTGGAATTGTTTATGGCATATAAACCCTAGAATTCATTAATTCTATTTGCTAACCCTACTGTCACTTTTGGATTGGATGAAATATTGTTGTGAACATCATGCTGCCGTCGTTAGCTAGATGGGCAAGTTTTTGATATTAATTATTGCTGCTCAATTAATTACAATTGGTTTGGCTGGGTTTTGTATGAAATGGATTTAGTCTAATAGCATAAAGTCAATTCCTTGCAAATTCGGTTGAGTTTGCAGTATATTGATGGTTTCGTGGCAATTGTTCTGCCATTTTTTTGTTTCAATTCTGAATTAATACTGCAACATGTGTTTTATTGTTGTTTATGGGATCAATTGTTTGGTCCATCCAGAAGCTAAATAACTTAATATATATGTATACATATTTATGGATTAGTTCTTTGTGTGATCAATTTCTATTTAGTCTTATTTTGATCACAACCTATTTCTGCCACTGCATATTGATAAATTCCGTTGATGTTATTATTTTTGTCTTTTATAGTTTTAGTGTAGAATACTAATCAATTTGAATTATGATTAGTATTTTACATTTATTTGTAAAATTGATATTTAGATTCAAAATTGGCCTTAGAGTTTATTACTAATATTTCAATTTAGTTAATTGAAGCAATATGTTGCCAAAGTAACCTTTATTGTGCAGGTTAATTAAATCAAAATATTAGGAAAGTGTATATATATATATATATATATTCAAAATTTATGTGGATAATAGCCAGTCCAAAGGAAGGTTATTATCGTTTGGCCAAAATTAAAATATATTTGTGGTAATAAATATGTGATAATTATTTGGTTTTCCATGTGAATGTTAAGTCGGTCCAAAGAAAGGCTTGATGTTTGACATGAGTTTATTATCAATATTTGATTACTGCACCAAGATTACCACTTGCAAGTTGATTTTTGTGTCCAAAGGCTAAACTTCAATGTATTACTAGGTGTCTTGTGATGGGATTTGCCATTATTTTGAATCTATTATTTTGTAAAATTTAAAGTATTGATTGTGAGCTTGATATATTTTGTATTGTTCTCTGAATTCAAAAAATAATTCTACTGATTCAATATCTGCAAATATTAACTCACTTCCTATGTTGGATGGCACTAATTTTAAGAAATGGAAGGAGAACATTACTATCGTTCTAGGCTATATGGATCTAGACTATGCACTTTGGGTTGAGCCTCCTACTCCTCTTACACAGCTAAAAGTTTTTCAGAACAAAAGAGGAACTTTGAGAAGTGGGAGAGCTCAAATCGCTTAAGTCTAATGATCATAAGACGGGCCATTCTAGATACATTCAGGGACACTGTGTCTAAAAATCAAAATGCCAAATCGTTCCTTGAAGCCCTTGAAAGCCGCTTTGCTAAAAGTGAAAAGGCAGAAGCAAGTAGTTTGATAAACAAACTTGTTTCCACGAGGTATAAGGGCAATAAGAGCATAAAATAATACATTTTGGCAATGGAGCAGGTTGCATCCAGGCTAAAAGAACTAAAATTAGAAATTTCTGATAATTTATTAGTGCATTTGGTTTTCATCTCTCTTCTTCCACAATTCAATTAAGTTCAAGTGAGTTATAATACTCAAAAGGAGAAGTGGACTCTTAATGAGCTCATTTCTCAGTTGGTGAATGAGGAAGACAAGATAAAGCTTGGAAAAGCAGAAAGTGCTCATTTGGCATTATCTTTCAAGGGCTACAATAAGAAAAGGAAGAAGGATAAATAAGTTGCGAAACAAAAAAAGCGACATAAGGAAAATAAGGATAAAATTCAATAATCTGGTTGATTCTTCTGTAAAGGAACTTCTCATAAGAAGAAAGATTGTACCAAATATCATGTTTGGCATGCAAAGAGAGGTACATTTCATGCTTTTGTTTGTTCTAAGGTTAATTTTATCTCAGTACCTAGATACACTTAGTGGATAGATTTTGGTGCCACTACTCACATAAGTGTATCCATGCAGGGTTGCCTGAGCTGCCAAAAGCCGAATGATGGTGAAAGATACATCTACGAAGGCAATGGCAAGCAAATTGAAGTTAAGGCAATAGGCACTTTTAGGTTATTGTTAAAGACTAAAATTTATTTAGATTTGAAAGAGACTTTTGTTGTACCGTCATTTAGATGGAATTTAATTTATGTTTCTTTATTGGACAAATCAGGATATTCTTGTTCTTTTGGAAACAATTAGTTTAGTCTTTTACAAAGTTTGAAACTCATTGGTTCTAGTTATTTATCTAGTAATGATAACCTATATTTGCTTGATATAATTTTTTCATATAATGAAACCATGCATGTGGGTACTAAACGAAAATTGACTAGTGAGAATTTTGTATCACTTTGGCACAAGAGATTAGGCCATATTTCTCAACAAAGAATTGAAAGGCTTGTGTCAAATGGAATTCTTGATTTACTTGATTTTTCAGATTCTAAAATTTTTATTAAGTGTATTAAAGGAAAGCAAACAACCAAAAGGAAATTAGGTGCCATCAAATCTACAAATGTTTTAAAACTAATACATACAGATATTTGTGGACCATTCCCTATGGCTTCTTGGAATGTTCAACGATACATTATTATGTTCATAGATAATTATTTATGTTATGGGTACCTTTATGTCATTCATGAGAAGTCTCAAGTTTTGTATGTGCTCAAATCATTTAAAGCTGAAGTTGAAAATCAATTAAATAAAAGGATTAAAACTGTTAGATCTGACCATGGTGGTGAATATTATGGTAGATATGACAAATTAGGTGAACAACGTCTAGGACCATTTCCTAAATTTCTAGAGGAATGTGGAATCGTCCCACAGTACACCATGCTAGGAAGTCCCAACATGAATGGTATAGCTAAAAGGTGAAATAAGACATTGAAAGACATGATAAGGAGTATGATTAGGCATACTACTTTGCCAAATTCACTATGGGGAGAGGCATTAAAGACCACAGCTTACATCCTTAATAGAGTTCTAACTAAAGCAGTGACCAAAACCCCAAATGTCCAGCTGAGTCAAGGCCTTATAGGCTAAATGAAACAAAATTGGACTCAAGAACGGTCAGTAGTTATTTTGTTGGATACTCTGAATGGTCTCGGGGGTACAAATTTTACAATCCCACAAAAAGATCATTTTTTGAGATAGGAAATGCCAAGTTCTTTGAGGATTTTAAATTTGGGGGAGGAGATAAGGTTAGAAACTTTATCTTTGAAGAGGAATTTATTTCTCTTCCTACAATTGTAATTGGTCATGATCAGGATCAAGACTTTCTCCCTGAAATGGTTCAAGAAGCAACACAAGAATCACAAGACAATGTTGAAAATCTCTTGAATCATGTTCAACAGGTTGCTCATGAAGAACAAACTCAACAACCTCAAGAACAAATCCCATTAAGAAGATCCACTAGAGAAAGGAAAAGTGCAATTTCAGATGATAACATTGTATTTCTCCAAAAGCATGAGGTTGACAATGGGATGATATAAAATGATCCAATCAACTTCCGTCAGGCCATAGAAATCTCAAAATCTCAAGAGTGAATCAATGCCATGAATTAAATTTTTTTGAAAGATAATGAGGTTTGGGATCTTGTCCCATTGCCTGAAGGTATGAAACCTATTGGCTGTAAATGAATATTTAAAACCAAAAAGGATTTAAAAGGCAATGTGGAGAGATATAAGGCTCATTTTGTTGCCAAGGGCTTTACTCAAAAGGAAGGCATTAATTATAAAGAGACTTTCTCTCCAGTTTCATCGAAAGACTCTTTTAAAATAATAATGGCACTTGTGGCACATTTTGACCTTGAGTTACATTAGATGAATGTTAAGACAACATTTCTCAATGGTGACATTAATTGAAGAAACAATTTATATGGAAGAACTAAAAAACTTTGTTTTAGAAGATTCAAAACAAATGGTTTGCAAATTAAAGAAATCCATCTATGGACTCAAACAAGCTTCTCATCAGTGGTATCACAAATTTAATCAAATTGTCATTTTTTTTGGTTTTCAAATAAATGCAGTTGATGAATATATATATATCACAAGTTCAATGGGAGTAAGTACATTTTCTTGTATTATATGTTGATGACATATTGCTTGCCAGCAATGATATAGGCATATTGCATGAAAATAAGAGATTTCTATCAAAGAAATTTGAGATAAAATATCTTAGTGATGCCTCTTTTTCATTAGGAATCAAAATACCGGAATCACTCTCGGAGCATTTTTGGATTATCACAAAAGAGCTATATCAAAAAGATTCTTAAAAGGTTTGGCATGCAAAATTGTGAACCAGGAGATACCTTAGTAGCTAATGGAGATAAGTTTAGCTGCAATTAGTGCCCAAAGAATGAAGTCGAGTCTAAGGATATGAAAAACATTCCTTATGATTCAGCAATTAGATATACGGTTCATACATGTGACTCAACATCTTGCATGCTATGATGTGCAACTCTTCTCTTGGTAGAGTGATAAAAAAAATTTCAAACGGAACATGTTTGCTACACATAGCAAAGATATGCAGGGACATTTGGTGTAAATAGCATGCTATTTATAAGCAGTAAATATACCAAATACTTGACGTTCAATAATTGAAATATGATAGTTAAAAGTTGTTCCTTGTCAATTCACACAAGAATAATTAAATAAATCCTTGCTTTTACCTAGCTATTGGGAAATGCACAAAAGATGTAGACTGGGAAAGGTGCAGCCATGGAGAAGTGGGCGAAGTAATAGACAGAGAAGATTCTCACATTGTCAACCAAACGAGTTAAATTATAATAATTTGAATCTGATATATTATTGCCTCCATAATTTGATTTTCAAATTTAATACAATCATTAATATTACTTTCACAGAATTGTACAATTCATTTACATGATAGAACTGTATGTTCTTTTCTATTAATTATTTTAATTTAATTAACTTGATGTAGGACGTATTTTTACTTTTCCAACATGAACCTAACATCACCTAAGCAGAAAAAATCGAAACTTTCCCCATCTAATTGTAGCAAAAATTCATAATCACCACTACAACATACAAAAAGAACTAAAAAAAGGAACAAACACGAAACCATCCCCAGTTACTACTTTGTCTATCTAATGTTCGACAAAATAGCCAAAAGAGAAAGCAAACAAAACAAAACCTAGTACAGCAGGAACCGAGAATTAATGAGAAAAATAAACATACAAGATGGGTATTGAAGGAGGTTTATGGAGAAGGGACTCAAGGCGATCAAGCTTCACTATTCGATTTTTACCATTTTTGAGCTTTCGATTTGGCTACTGTGCACAAACTCACAAACTCCATTAATGCATACCTTTACTGCAAAAACGATTTCGAAAACCATTTACCCAAAAAAAATGATAAGCAAGCCGCTTCTGCAGAGCCTAAAAAGGTGATGACTCGATTCTAATAGTGGAAATCCTACATGAATTCATATAATTGAAAATCCAAACCTTAATATTGAAGAAATCGAAAATAATTAAAAAACAAATCACCTTGAAATATCTTAATTGAAGGAGAAAGTCCAACCGGCACTTTCAATGGCATCACATGTTTGAAGAAAGAGGAGTTTGAGAGGGGACGGAGGCCAGAGATGAAGAGAAGAGAAGAGATGCTAATTTATACTTAGGGCAACAAATAAGAAAATTACATAAATACCCTTTATTTTAGCAACGAAATTTGAATTCGGTTGCTAATTTAGCAACGGAATTTGAATTGAGTTGCTAAATAGCAATGGAATTTATTTTCGGTTGCTAAAATAGAAACCGAAAATTATTTTCGTTGCTAAATTGCAACCGAAAATAAATTCCGTTGCTATTTTAGCAACCGAAAATAAATTCGGTTGCTATTTTTCATTGAAAATGAAAATTAGCAATGAAATTCTATTTCGGTTGCTATTTAGCAACGAAAATAAATTTTGGTTGCTATTTCAACAACCGAAAATAAATTCTGTTGCTATTTAGCAACCGAATTATTTTCTGTTGCTAAAATAGCAACGGAAAATAAATTCCGTTGATAAATTAGCAACGAAAATCATATTCTATTGCTATTTTTCATTCCAAATTTTTTTTCGCCATCTGTTGGTGCCTTAATTAGCAATAGAATAGTAATTCCGTTGCTAAATTTTGGTGCCGAAAATTCGCTTCACTTTTAGCAACGGAAGATAACTAAATATTTTTCCTTTGCTAAATCTACAAAATTTAACCAATTTTAATTTTCGTTGCTAAATAACAACGAAATTGGTTTTTCGTTTCTAATTTAGTTTCAGATTTTCTTTTAGTGAATGCAAATTTATACTTTCAATATAAAATAACAAGTCAAATCATGGGGTTACTAAATTTCAGGATGGATTTGATGGTCGAAGATATAAAAAAAAATGTAAAGAAATATGCACGGCGGAGAAATATTGAGTGCAATTAAGTAGAGATTTATGGTCCTTCTGCTAAAGATTTTATATAATTTGCATGGATTATTTTTTTCTTACTTTTGTTAGATGACTTGTTCCAATTGTCAAAACGGGAAAAACTAATATTTCTTAACAAAATAGTGTGTGTGTATATATATATATATATATATATATATATATATATATATATATATATATATATATATATATATATATATATATTAAAAATAAAAGAAAAAAAAAGAATCGGATTAGATATTTTCTCTACAGTTGATGATTATAACAATTAGTTAGGATATATACAGAAGTTTCAATAAAAATAAATGTCTAGACCATATCTTTGCTGCTGAGGCCACTCTCTCCTAAAATCATATTTTATAGCTAGAGTGTCTCACATATTTACCCAAAGAGCTATAAAAAAATGGTGATAATTGTGTGGATAGGGATGCTCCTAGTGTTCCTCGCCATTTTGATTCACAGATTATGGTGGTGGAACCCAAGCTCAATGCTTATGAATTGGCCTGTAGTTGGTATAATTCCAGGGATTCTCCACAATGCAAATCACATTTATGATTTTGTCACGGACGTTCTTGAGGAAACTCATGGCACATTTTTGTTCAAAGGACAATGGTTTTCTGGACTAGTGATCCTGTGAACTTGCACCACATTTTAAACAACAACAAAGCCATCTACTGTAAGGGCCCCGAGTACAAGCAGATATTTGAACCTGCTGGAGATGAGATTTTCAATGCAGAATCAGATCATTGGAGAGTTCAAAGGACGATAATTCACACATTGTTCAACGATAAGAGGTTTTATCCATCTGTCGAAACAACAATGCAGCATAAACTATCAGCATCTCTGTTACCAGTTCTTGAAAACTCTTCCAAGCAGGCTACTGAAATAGACTTGCAACGCGTTTCGGAGATTATTGTTGGATCATATATGCATCTTGTTCTTAAGCTATGATCCGAACTCTCTTCCTCCCGAGTTCCATCCAGCTCCTTTCGGGAAGGCCTTTTCTGATGTAGAGGAAGTTCTTGTTTATCGGCACCTTCTGCCAAAGTTTATTTGAAAGTTTCAAAGATGGGTTCAGATTGGACAAGAGATGAAGATGCGAAAAGCTTGGGATACAATCGATCGTTTTGTTGAAGGAAATATTGCAAGAAAGAGATAGCAAATTAACGGAAACAAAAAGCAGTTCGACTTACTTACATGCTTCTTAACAGAAGCTGATCGTCTAGCAAAACTCGCGAATACGGACAAGAGCCTTATTGAATCAGATAAGTTTCTAAGAGATATGACTGTTAATCTCCTTACAGCGGGAAAAGACACAACAAGTGCTGGCCTTGTTTGGTTCTTTTGGCTAATTGGATTGCACCCACATGTCGAGTCTCAGATTTTGAAGGAGATAACAGAAAATTTAGCAGTAGAAGATGATAAGAACTGTAGGATTTTCAGTTTCGAAGAAGTGAACAAACTCGTTTATCTTCAGGCAGCCATATGCGAGGCTCTAAGATTATACCCTCCTGTTCCTATAAATCTTGTCGCGTCAACAGAACCAGATATTCTCCCAACCGGTCGTCATGTCCCAAAAAATACAAAGATTTTGATTTCGTTATACTGCACAGGAAGGATGAAAGAAACGTGGGGAGAAGATTGTCTGGAATTCAAGCTAGAGAGGTGGATTTCAGAACGAGGGAAGCTCAAACATGTGGCTTCATAAAAGTTCAGAGTATTTAACACGGGACTTGGAAATTGCTTGGGTAAGAATTTGGCTTTTGTTCAAATGAAATCAATTGCTGCTGCCTTTTTATGGAATTATTCTTTCCAAGTTGTTCATAATCATCAGGTTCCTTCTGCTACTTCTGTAGTTCACTTTATGAAAGATAGTTTGAAGGTTAAGATTTTTAAAAGATCTGCATAGTTCTTGATTTCTTTGCACTGCCCCCATGAATTTTCTGAACTTCGTGTCCACGTTTTAGTATTGTAAAACTTTTTTTTTTTTTTTTAACTATGTGTGGTTTTTTTTTTCAATAACTTTTTACTGTATGCAGCCCTATGTAAGATTGAAAAGTTATTACTAATAAAAGTCGTGTTGAGTATTTTTTTTTCTTTTTTTTATTTATTTTTTGAACTTGTATTTTTAATTTTCACATAAATATATTAAAATTATTCTAGAGAAGGAAACCAAGCGGCAGATTGACATGCTAATGTGGGCGTTTTAAGTATCTTCTATTGATGCACATGTTTACTTCTGCTACACCCGATTTTTTTCAGATTCTGCTCGGTGATGCAATGGAAGTTGTTTTCCTTTTCTAGAGTTATCACATGTTTACTTTAACAACTTTCTAAAAAGAAATGCTCTGTAATTTGTCACTCAAGGGGGGAGTAATAATAGGACTTAAGGGGGAGTAACAGGCGCACCTATGTCTAAGTTTAGGTGTGTTAACACTTAACACAGTTCAAATGTGTAAAAGAAAATTTTATGCTAAACGGTGAACCAAACATTCAAAAATAAAGTCATTGTGACAAAATATTAATGAGCCGAAATTTTTGTTGTAATATCATATTATATGCTAAGAGTTGTTCCACTTCTCCTTCTACACTTGTTTGGGTTGAAGATTTTCCCTCTCATATTTCCCATTTGCTTCCGGATGATGTAACCTGCATTCAAATTTAATTAAATTTTGAGGTTTTCCCATCAAAAAATATAGATATATATATTTTTAAAATTATATATTTATATATAATTGAAATATATTCATATAATTTCAACTTTAAAATTTAAATCTATAATTTATAATTTAAATATATAAATTAAAATATATTATTTATGATATAAATATATTTATTATATAAGATCGTGCAAAATCAAATAGCAACTAAAAAATCAAACTAAACCTTAAGCAACCAAATTTGGTTGATTTAGTTTGGTTTTTATGGTTTTTAGTTCATTTCTATTCTAAATATAAATCTCGATTTATTCAATTCATTTATGTTCTCAGAAATCTAAAATCAAAAGAATCGAACCTGATCCAAAATCCAAAATCATCCAATCCAAAATTAATAACCCAAAAGTAACTAATAATTTAATTTTGTATATTTTTAATTTTTTAAAAAATAATATAGTATGTCATTATATACGAAATAATGCATAAAATATTACAAGTTAATACAATATTATACCAAAACTGTATAATAATATAGGCTAAATAACATAGCCTAACATTATACGGGTAATACATTATACAAGCTAATACAAATTAAAACAATACAACGGACTAAACATGGATTTAGGTGCTTCTTCTTCCATATGGGTTTCAATGGGTTGTTTTTTGATTTCTCTGTGAAAGGAAATTGTCTTCGTTCCTCACATATCATGTCAAATGATGTACTCTGGAAACCAAGGGTACCTATCCTGGTGGTCAGAAGCGTGTTGGAGTTTCTGAAAGCACAAAATAGAGGTCAAGAGATAGGAGCAAAGGGCTCCTTTCACAAGCACTCTGATGATTAAGTTGAAAGGTGCTCTTTATAAAAAGAATGCTATAAGAGAATAATTTGGTATATGTAGAGCAGTTGCGTATATATAAGTGAAGGGAGTTTTGGTGAGTGTTATACCTGAAATATGCCTTGGGATATTTTTTTTGAATAAAAAGGTCATGTGGCACCCTCTTATGAGAGTCTTGGAAATTGTCCTTATCTAATAGAGGAACCATTGTAGGGATCTCATATTTCAGTACAAGAAAAATACCATTTAACGACGGAAATTGACGACAACAAATGTTGATTTTTCATTGAAAATAAAAATTGGAAAGTGTTATAAGAGACATGAGCGTAGGAAAAAAATTTTTGATGTAAAAACAATTCCATTGGTAAATTTACAGACAAAATTAAGCATCCATCATAAAATACACCATATGTAAACTGCTGTTAAATTATGTAGTTATTGACGGAAAAAAATTTCCATTGATAATTTTACCGACAGAATTATCAATTCTGCTGATAAATTTACTGATGAAATTCAACAATCTATTAATAAATTTTCCGACGGAATTACAATTTTTGTCGAAAAATTCACCCACCACTGCAAAAAAAATTCTCGATTGTACAATCTATTGTTAAAAAAATTTGTTACATTAGCGTATTTTGTCACTAAAAATATTATACATTTTTTAATTATTAGTTTCGTCATATCTTATTTTTTAAATATTACATATTTGCCCTACTAAGATATAATCAACACAAAGAATCACACATCATCTTCAAGAGCCATTGATGCGAGCACAACCAAGAAACATCAAAAGAGAATTGAATTCAAGGATGAGCTAGCCTTGCCGGATGGACTAGTGACAAGATCAAGAGCCAAGAAGTTCAAGGAAGCACTAAATACATATGTGTTGAATTCAAGGATAAGCTAGCAATGCCGGATGGATCAGTGGCGAGATCAAGAGCCAAGAAGTTCAAGGAAGTACTAAATACATATGTGGGCCGAATTATAAAAACTATGTACAATCAAGGGAGAGTGGGACCGAATGACACTATGACCAATTCAATGAGGCCGAATGGACAAGAGAAGACTCAAATGGGCTTGGTTAATTATTTTAAGCTAGTAGAGTAGTTTTAGGCAGCCAATTACTTGTAATTTTGCATGTGAGCTTGTTTTGACTCGTTAGGCCTTAATTTATTCTTTTTTGGGCTTATTTTAGTGAGATGAGATTTAAATAGCTTCACCTAATTTATTTTAGGGTTAATTACAAAAAAAAAATTCAACTATAGGTTACTTTTCAATATTCACTACAAAAAAAATCAATTTTACCGACAGACTCAGATTCCGTAGGTAAAATTAAGATATTACCGACCAAATTATAAATGCGTAGGTAGAAAAAATGAACTTGATAAACGACGATATTTTTACTGATGAAATTAATATTTCATCAATATATTTGGCGGGAAATGTTGGCGCCAACTGTTAGCGACCACTTTACCGACGGTTAAGTCCGTCGGTAACTAATTTTATCATTTTATTGATGTAGTGATGGATTTCGTCAGTAATACAAGCATCTCTAGAGATTACTGACAGATTTTGCGACGGATTTATAGTCCGTCGGTAAATAAATGCGAAAAATTTTTAAGGCTAAGGAGTTATAGTTTTTGCTACAGTTTCTTGTCGTCAGTAAGCCATCGGTAATGTTTTAATAAAATGTTTTATACTTAATATTAATAAAATATTTTAGGGCTGAAAATCCCTCACTGTCTGCTATCCCTTATTCAAACAAGCCCTAATCTCGATATTTTTCTCTCAGTCGCTCCAACATTCCTCCTCGCCATCTCGAAGGCGAGGTTACCCCACCGGTGTTTCACCACCACCGCCATCTCCTCGGAGTTATCTCGCAATCTCCCTCCCTAGCTTGCTCTTTTTCTGAGTCTACCCCTCTCTCTCTCTCCTTTGAATCTCTTTCTCTTTCTCCCTCATTTAGTCTGTCTCTCTAGCACTTAAAGCTCACCTGTAGTGATTTTATGGTGTTCGGATCATTAGAAGGATAAGGGAATAGTGCTTATGCTCAGGAGCTCGTTAGAAAGGGATTTCTAGTCTGGTGTGAGAACCATAGATCGTATGTAAACGAGTAAGTTTGTTCCTATGCTTTAATTCCTTTGTCTGTTTCTCTGCTGATCTAAAAATAAAAAGAGATATTTGAACCATGATGAGGGTTTAACTAAAATTAGGGATCCAATGATACTCTTCATCGCTTGAAGTTTTGTTGTCAATCCTTTTATAACATCTCATTGTTGCCTTTTCTCTGTCCTTATTATGGCTATTTCTTCTAATTTGATTTTGATCCCTATTTTTTTCCTTCATTTTCTACTCAATGATAGAAAAGAACAGCTTCTCAAGCCTTAAGTCAATACTTCTCCCTCTCACTTCTGCAATTTGTCAATTTCTTATTTCTTGCTTAGAAAATAAAATCATGGTTAAGTGCATTTGTTATCTTAGTTTCTTTGTCTTTTTGAATTGTTGTTAATGATGCATCTAAATTTTTTTTATTTTTTGTTTATTCTTACAATTTTGATTTTTTTTAGTCCCCAAGTAAGATCGATTGCAATTGCATCTAGAAAGAGCATCTGCAGGGATAGGTCATCCCTCCCGCTACCCTTACACACAAAGTCACCAATACTCTTCAAAGTTTGTTTCATTTTTTTTTGTTTTAAGTGGGTTTTTCTTGTGTCTGTTTGTTTCCTGGGAAAACCAAGAAAAAGATTTGATTTTTTAATTTTTTTTTAAACAAGAAAGACAACAAAATAGTCTCTGCATTGCCTTGAGAATTAATAGGTATTCAGTGTTGTAGGTTGCTAAAATGGAAAGGGGTAGTCGTAAAAGAATTTTTTAGAAGGCACTAGAAGTTTCATAGTAAGCTTAATTTTCTGATTTCTGTGTGCAGTGAAAATGGACAAATGTGTGCTATAAAAGAAGTTAGGGTTATTTCTGATGATCACAAATCAACAGAATGTCTCAAGCACCCGAATCAGGTTCTTCCTTTCTCTTTTCTTATTATGTGTTCTTCTTATTGGATTTTAATCATTAGCGAAATTAACTTCTCAGTGTGTCCTGTTATTTTACGTGAACTGGAGATTGCTTTGCTAATTGAACTATCACATATCCAAACATTGTTCAGTATTATAGAAGCAAAATGGTATGACATTAGATCTTCATTTTTCTATTTTTTTTTCATTTTCTGTAATGGTGCATTACTGGTTCTTCATTTTCTATATTTTTTCCTCTTATTTTCAGTTTTCGGCTGGTTTTAACATTGGATTTCTATTGGTTATTCAATCTCAACCTTTTGATTCCTCAATTCAAACTTTGATTTTGCTTTTTATTTTTTTTTATTATGACAGTTCTAATTTTTTAATTAGTTAAACATTTGATTTTTACTTTTTCTATTTAACCTTTGATTCTTTAATTTTCCTTTGAAATTAGGACAATTTTCGGATTCTACCAGGTGACTGAAAGTGCTATCAATTAAACATTCCTTTTTGTTTTCCTCGTTCATTTGTTGATGTGAACACTTTCCATTGTCTTGATGTGATTTGATTTCAGGATTGATTACTGTAACTAACCTTTTTTATTTTTTTAATAGGTATTAACTCACAAATGAAATGGGTGAGATGATAACAGTTAGATTATGAAGCCTAAATTAAAAAAAAAAAATCAAAATGAAAATTCCATTGGGAAAGGCGGTTGTTGGTTGCAACTGGTAATTTTATCCCAGAATTAACAAAGCCCTTTTGTTGAAATTGAGTATGGAGTCTCTGTATATGTATAATTTTCCAATTTTATCCTAGAATCTATATATAATTTTAGGTATAAGGTTGAGTTTCTGCATTAAGCCTTATATTTTTTTTAGAATAAGAACTCTTATTTTATGATTATGTTAAATTATAAAAATTATTTTTTAGATGGCAATAAATCATTGATTTAATTCATATAAATGAAGACAGAGGCCATAAATAATTCTTATACACAATTGCTATATTTTTGTTCTAGAAAGGAGACGTGTATCAGATATAGATTTGAAGACTTTCAACATTATATAAAAATTGTTCTCAACTTGAAGTTAGATGTGCTACATGTGGCAATGTGGCAAATGGATCTAATCAGGTTAAAGCTAAGGTGGTTTTTCTTATTCTTTATACTCATTAATTAATTTTTGAAAGAAGCGAATTAGCAATGCAATTAAGGGGAACTACACATTTCCTTACAAGCAAGGATCCAGATTACCAACAAAGCCTTTGCAAATATCAAGCAACAATATCTTTCCTTCTTCTTTCCTTTATTCTGAAGAAACAAGTATTTGAATGAAAGCTTAGGCTCTATTAGAATAAAAGCTTAGGCTCTAAAGATATTAAGCTTTTAATAAATTCTATCTGGGTTGTTATTTCTTTTGTTTTCATAGATGTTGTGGGTATATATACGTTGAAACCCATTATTCAGATTCCTTGAATGAAATTGCATGCTATTATATTTACTGTAATTTATGTTTATGTAGTATGTTGAAACCCATTATTCATCTTCTGCAATCAATAACTGTCTATCTGAGGCATCACGACAAAGAAGTCTGGGTAAGCTAAACTTTTCTCTTTGCATTGTAGTTTCTCATATTTTTACACTTTTATGCATTAATGGATGATATTTTCTAGAAGTATATAATGCGTTTTCTATGTCTGGAATATATGCAGCTCATTGAACATGGTGGTTTTTACTAAAATACTCAAGAAATTCGATAAAGTAATGTATTTTATACTGTATTATATCAAAATTTCATCACTCATATAACAAAAAAAGGATGAGAACTAAAAATTCAAAGAATATTATATTAGCTATAATATAAGATCAGTTACGAAAATAGAATATGGGATATTCTATTAATATTATTCTTATTCTCAATAATAAGTTATAAAAAGCTAGAAAAAAGGCAAATAAAGACTACATGAAAAAAATACCACTTAATCATTACTTTGGTTACCTGAATCAGTTAAGGTCTCTTCGTCCTCAATTTCTTTCAACTCTCCAGAACCAGATTTCAACTTTTCAGTGCCATTAACACTAGATTTGCCGCCATTTTTTGAGGTTTTATTCCTAGCATTCGAGGTAACCTTTGGGGTGTCTTGCTTTGATTTGCCAGACTTTGCTATTTCTTGCTTGGACTTGGTGGAGGTTTTGGGCGTTTTGGAGCTGTCGTCTTTTGACTTGCCAGACTTGGAAGTCGAGACATCATCATTTTTTGATTTGCTGCTTGTTTTTGGAGTAGCATCTGCAGATTTGCTGCAAGGTTTATTGGTACTATCCTTGGAAATCATTTTGCATCAAATTTTTCAATTCATTATTATCTCAAAGTTGCTCATATATATTTGCAACATCATTCAAAACATTCTGCTTTTAGTTCACCTGGTTTTTCTTTCTGGTTTTTGCTTTTTTTTATTGAGAATAAGAGAATAGAGAAGCAAGCTTGGCATTTGTAGCTGCTGAACAGTTGTTTAAATTATAGTTAGTAACTATTTGTTCATTTATTTATTTTCTTTTCCTTTCTGTTTGAGAACAACTTTGCAATAATATGAAATCGAAATTGATCTTTATAAATGCATCGATCATTCTCAATTTTTAGTGGGTTTATATGTTAGATCCATTAACAATGTACATTAAGCCATGAAACTTAAACCAAGTCCTCAAATTCTGATCATTCTCAATTTTCAGTAGGTTTATATGTTAGAATAACTGTCATTTAGTTTCTCACGTGGTATCTGCATTTCTTTTCTTAATTGTATAATTATGCTAAGATTTTCTTATCAGTTTTATTTTAGATAGTGCTAAAACAAATATATATCTGTTGGTTCCTTAATTGGTTGTGTTAAATGTGCTAAAGTTAATATTTGTCATATGAAATGGTATAGCAGGATCTCAATAATTATGCTTTAAATACTTGTCAATTAGTTTTGTTTTGGTTTTGGATATCCTTTTTTAAAGATATCATGTTGTTTTGTTGATGTCGTTTAGTTCTTGGATTATACATTGCAAACTTTTTTAATAAAGTAGGATAGTCATTTCCTTTACGTTGTGAATGCACTTCGAATGGGAATCATGAGATAATTATCAATTTTCAAAATATCAGGACTGAACTTTGTTTGATCAATTAAGTTCTTCCTCTTTGCCAATTCTAAGTGCAAGATATGCTTCCATAACAAACTGAAGCCTTCAAAGCTAACATAGACAGCTATGTACTGAAAGTAACATAAAAAGGTCTTTTATATTCATTTTCTGATGAATGTGTTCTTATACTTGTGGGATATACTAATGTTTGGGCATCGATGAGTAATGTGTTTTATGCTATTTACCGGACATTGCTGCTGAAACTGCAAACAAGAGGCCATTAGTTAAATATTTTGAAAGTGTAGTCAGAAAATGAATGTATAGTCAAGTATAGATATCCAGCTTTTGTTAGAACTTGATAGGATTTTATGAGATAGAAACCAATTTTGCAAGTTAGTGAGACAATCATTTTTGCTTCTAAAAAGTGCATTTTATTGATGGTGCAAATAGCTTAAAATTGTTTATATGAAGTTACTAGTTTTTCAATTTTTTACAAACATCATGCAAAATGAGTTTTCATTTTTTAGAATTCTATATTCTTCTTAGTCCTTACTATTATTTCATTATATGTGTATGGTTGTATGTTACTTGTTAGTATAGACGCACATGGTGGTACTAAGGTGTTTGAAAATTGTAAAATGCTCTTAGTGTTTCTTTATGAGAAATTTTGAATATGATATTGGATCATGTTACGTATCTAAAGTTATCAACTTCCTTAATATTGCTGAGATGTGGTGGTGATAGGGTGTGTGGAATAACGGTATCATTCATTTCCCTTGGATTTGACTAGAGCATTTTTCAATTTTAACCATTTACCCTCTTCGCACGTTAATATGAACAAATGCTTATGGTTACGTGATGTATCCACAATGCATTGATGCTTTTTATTTATTTTTCACTTTTGAATTTTGGGCTATTTGACTTTGACCTAAAATTTCTTGAATAATGAAAATTATTTTATTCAATTTTCATGTAGAATCTTTAAGATATTTTATTTCTCCTTATTCAAGAGATGTACAATTTTATGTCAATGAAAAGTAAGATGGTTGTTTCCAAATTTTCTGAATTGAAAAATGGATAAAGAACCAATTGGTATAGACTCTTTTTTTTTTTAATTAAGGTTCTTGATTTTTGTGAGATGAATGAGGCTGGAAATAGAATTATAGCTGCTCTTTCACGGGTAATTGAGGTTTTTTTTGTGATATTTGTATGCTATATTTTTCTATAGCTAAATAGTGTTTTGGCTATATGTTTCTTGTGTTTTGTAGCCTAGATACAAAAATTTGAAGCAGATTTACCTGAAATTTACGCAAGATATTCTATAGTTGATCGTTATTCTACTTTCAAATTTTAGATTGAAGGTTGATAAACGCGGTGTTGCGTGCTTAGGACAGGTTTAATAATTTAAAATTTTCATTATTTTTAAGAATGTTCTAAGAGTATTTAGTGTTAAATTTTATATTTTTGGCATTGTAATTTACACAATATTTGTATAAATTTTAGATAATTATTTGTATAAATTATTTTTTGTTATATATTAAAATTATTAATTAATATATACCTTCAATTTAGATTTTATACTTTTATATTGACTTTATTGTGTTTAATTTGGGATTTACAAATATGAAATATATAATATTTGCAAAAAAATTAGAAACAATATGTTACCGACAAATTACCGACGGCAATATCCGTCGCTGCCATTCCTATTTAAATATACTAAATATATTTGTCGACAAAATTATCGACGAAATAATCCGTCGCTGTTTATACTAAAATAAATTTATAATTTATTCATTAAATTGTACCGACGGTTCACCGACAAAATTTTCCGTTGCAAAACTGTCAACGCGACGAAACATACGATGAATTTTAAATAAATCTACCGACGGAATATTTTTATATAATCCGTCGGTAATATTTACCGACGGAATTCCCGCCGGTAATTTGGTACCTACGAGCGAGAATCCGTCGGTAAAATAATAAAAAACCGCCGGTAAGGTCATTTTCGGTCGGTAAAATGCATTTTTTTTGTAGTGATTAAACCTAATTTAATTTTATAATATCAACCCCAACTTAGAATTTCCTTAGCAACATGCAAATTAGCGACAATTTTTCTTAGCTAATCCGTCGCTAAAAATATTTGATATTATTATTATTATTATTATTATTATTATTATTATTATTATTATTATTATTATTATTATTATTATTATTATTATTATTATTACTGCTGCTGCTGTTGTTGTTATTTAATAATTTTACAATGCCAAAGAATAGCTTTTATATATATATATATATATATATATATATATATATATATATATATATATATATATATATATATATATATATATATATATATATATATATATATATATATATATATATATGATTCTTGAAAACCAAAATTTTCATATCATTTCCTTTCAACAAGTCAAGCCTCCTATTAAAAATTAAAAAAAATAAAAAGGCAAATTTCTCATCATTTTGATTTTCTTCCTTATTTAAACCAAGTGTATTGGCTCAAAACAAATTAGAAGTAGCTTCAACTTTTACATGTATTAATAGTTAATTAAAACTGCGGAATAGAATAATGGTTTCAGTGCATGCTTGAAGCCATTTATTTTGAAACGATTTTCCGACAATATGGGTGTAATTGGAAGACCCATTTTGTATGTTATTATTGACACACGTAAGATTTTTTTTTCTAATATTCTTCTACTTAACACTATTATGAAATTTTTATTTTTGATACACATGTTTTTAGAAAATAAATCAATTTATTCTTAAAATTAAAAAAAAACAATTTTACTAGATCTATGGTGCAATTTTAAATAAATGATTATTAATTTATTCAATTTTAATCCCCCTAAAACACCTTTTCGTTTTTTTTAATTAACTCTGCAAGTCAAAAGTGACATACTAATTTAATGTAGAAGTTGATTATGAATATATCGGGCTGAAGGAGTTTGAGATACATTCATGACTTACGAAATGATAAATTGGTCCCGATATAATAGAGATAATATCGGAATAGAAAATAATTTATATGTAATTAGTTTCATATTGGTTTTTTCCATAATTAGGGAATCTACAATTTATGTGTGTATTAATATGGGCAGTTACATATTAATTTTGTAACTATCATATTTATTATTTCCTTATTAATATTATAATTGCCAATTTAATTCATCATTATTAAGAAAATTAAGTATTCCTTAATTGGAGCCCTATACAAGGGCTCAATTTCTTCATTTGAAAGAGGGGAGAAAATTAGAGATACCGAAACTCTGTCGATTTATCTCCTTACATATTCTCTTTGTCTAAATGAGCTTTTAATCTGTGGATCTATGCTTTCATCCCGTAGTTCGTGACACGTGGGTGATAGGCTTTGCAAGTAATGTGAAACAATCGATTTCTGCTTCCACTTCAACGAACTGTGCTTCGAGAGGTATTTACATCTACTTTTCGCAATATATCATGATATATATTTCTTTCATAGATATCAAAGCTCATGCGAATCCAGTGAGGAATAGGCCTATTTTGCCTCATCTTCTTGGCTAACTTCTTCTTTATCATGAAAGTCTTGTGCGATGGCTACATTTACAAACACCCATTGCCACCATTAGATAACTGCTATGCAAGCAAATTATAGGATCTCTAAAATAAAATATATATGCTGAGAGAGAGAAAGAGGGAGTTAGATCAAGTGAGAAATTATCCAAAACAAAGTTGAATTAGGTAGAAATACATACCTTTGGTGAGCTTGGAGTGTGAGAGACACACACACACACACACAGAGGCAGATTGAGTGAGGGCAAGGGAGATATAGATTAAGTGAGGGCAAGAGACACAGAGTGACAGATCAAGGTGAGGGATAGTGAGGTCGACGAAGGGAGAGGGAGATCGGTGGAGTTAGTTTGGCAGTGGTGGCGAAAGGTTGCGGAATGAATCACTAGTGATGGAAAGTTCGACATCGTCGCCGAGTTGGCGAAGATAAGGGTGGGATGGGTGAGAGAAAAAGATTGGCTAGGTTTTACTTCCGCAAAAGATTGGCTTACTACATCTTCTAAAATATTTTACTATTAAATAATAATAATAATAATAATAATAATAATAATAATAATAATAATAATAATAATTTGGGTAATATGAGATGAACTATATAGTGATGGAGTTGAATTTAGATAATAAAAAAATAAAAGTTATAGAAATCGCATTAGCATATTTTGACAAATTTTTATTTAACTGTTCATAAAAACAATAAATTTTGTATATATAATTAAAATTTAGACATATAATTAAAATATATTAGCTATTTTACATAAAAATTATATATAATTAAAATAGTAAAATATTTAATGTTGAATTTATTTGGGGAAAATGATGGGATCTAAATTTTGTAAACTATTTTATTTAAAAAAAATTAAATTTAAATATTTATTTTTTAATAATATAAAGTTTAGTGATAGATTTACCAACAGTGATAATCCGCACAATATCAACCCCACTTCCGTTGCTAAAAGTTTAACAACAATCTGCGCCATTATTTACCGACGAATTCAAAATAATGTCGCAAATATGTTGCTAAGACTTTAAACATAAAAAGTGCTACTTATATTACCGACGGATATTCTGTCACTATACAACTAAAATGATAAATTTATTTACCAACGCTTGTTTTTATCACTAAATCCATCGCTAAAATATGGCACCACAAATCCTGCCAAATTTAAAAATTCTGTCGCTAAAAATGTGTCATTCTGCAACTTCTGTTTTTTTACCGATGCTTACATATTTATGTCGCTAGTCCATCGATAATATCCTTGTTTTTGCAACACTTTTTGAATATGTTGGTAAAATTAATTTTTTAGTAGTGAATCTTTTTGTAATTTTCAGACATGTAAAGTCATTTTCTACCTATACTATTACAATATTCATGGAAAAAAATATAGAGAAATAATATAGAAATGTAAATAAGAGAGTTTTCATAGAAAATTTAACCAAACTTTTACAACCATTTAAAGATACTAAATAAATTACTAACAAAATAATAAATACATAGAAGTAGGAGTGTGTAAAACCAAATCAGAATCGAGAATCGAACCGAATGGATTTTGGTATATTTGGTTAAGTTATTTCAGCTTTAGTTTGGTTCTAAACCAATATTTCAATTTCAAGAACCGAATTGACCATGTATATATATATATATATATATATATATAGGGGTGTGCAGAACCGAACCGAATGAATTTTGATATATTTAATTCGGTTATTTCGTTTTTTTGTTCATTCGGTTTTAAACCGAAATAAAAAAATCAATTTAATCGATTCGGTTCGATTTTTAAAATTAAAAAATCGAAAGAACCGAACCTACCAAAATTTTTATACATATATATTTATAGTATTAATGTTTAAGAGTTGATAATTTGGATTGATAGTGTAGAAAGAAACAAAATACTCCGGGTTCTCATGTTCAAATCCCACAAACGGCATATATATGCTGTTTTTTTTTTATTTTTTAACTTCAACTTTCTTTTTTCAATTTTTTTACTTTAAAAGTTTTGTTTTATTTTTTTTGTACTTTAAACAAGAGTATATATTACTATTGTTTTATTAATAATATCAGTTTTCTCAATATTATTTGTTCATTTAATTATTATATTCTATATGTATTATTTTATCTAGGATTTAATGGAGGCTAACAGATGGAAGAAAATAGAATTTTATAAAATTTATATATCAAATTTAATATTTAGAAAAATATTAAATTCTATTTTTCTTCATGCTTACGATTCATTTCAACTTTGAAAACCCAATTAATTTATGGGCACTGCACACTTTATGCAAGATCAGGCAAAGAATCACAACCGCCACATTATTTTTCATATATATATACACCACAATTCTTTTTCAAACAAATTAAGGAAAAAGAAAAAAAGAAAACAGTGCCAGCACAGCACATTATTAGCCACCTTATAAATATATTTAACCATAAAGTCGAAATCCAATAGATAGATCCAAAAAGTTTCAGCCACCAATTATTATTTTCATATAAAAAAATAAATTGATAAGCCAGATAGACTTGGTCCTCTTCCATAAATTGAATTTTTTTTAATTAAAAAAATATCCCTATTTTTTTATAAAGTCGATCAATCAACTTCCAGCTGAATATAGACGTCGTTCTAGCTATTTATTTATTCTTTTGGCTTGGTTAGGCCAAATAATTAATTTTCGGTTTCTAAAATGCATGTTATCCATTAATTGACTATAGTGTTTGTTTGTTTTAAGGAAATATCTACGAAAAAGATATATGCAATTCTTCAAAAGTCTTTTTTTTTTTTAATTGAGTTAACTATTTTAGGAATTTGAGGTCAATTTTTATTGAAATGTTAGGTGTAATTTAATTATATAATGGATTTCTGTGGAGAGAGCTCCAGAATTAAATTCCTAGAGCAACATATCTACTTGAATTTTTAATTTGCAAGAAAAAAAAGAATTTTATATAAAATAATTTTTTAGTTTAAGCAAAATCAGATTCAATTCTTAGTTTATAAATGGAGTTAGGAGAACTGTTTTAATCATATGCCAACAACATTCGAACTAAATACTGAAATATCGTATATCAATTAAGATTAATTGAAAGTTGGAAACCAATTAGTTCTTTTTAATTTAATGCTACAAATTTTGGAAAACAATGAAATTCTTAAAAGAAAATGCATCGTACGTACAACCTAAAACCTTTCAAATATTTATCTTTTTTTTCTATGTATGTATAAAGATTCGGGCAGAGTTAGAATTGGAGATAAAAATAAAAATAAAGGCATTCAATATTACATTTCTCTAACTTATTAATATAATAAATTTATGTATATTATTTTAATTTTAGTTATTTTAAATGAATTTATTTTGTTGAATATAAATTAATTTAATTTATGGATCCATATAGGTTAAAAGCCTGATAAAAAATAAGCTCATATTGACCTAGAATCGATTGAATCGAACCGAACCAACCGAAATTATTTCGATTTATTCGATTTTCGATTCTATAAAGTTCGGTTTCAAATCAGTTTTTATATTTTCTAAAATTCGGTTTTTGGTTCAATCGGTTCGGTCCAAAACCGAACCGACCATTTGCTCACCCCTATAATATATATATATATATATATATATATATATATATATATATATATATATATATATATATGTAAAGAAACCTAAAATCATTTCTTCCTTTCCTTACCTGAATCAAAATTCCTAACCCTCGCACGCAGCCACCACCTCTACCTTTCTCTTCTACACTTCTTCGATTCTTTCTACAAGTGTAACCATGGTCAGTGTCTATATCTCTTTTGTTTAATTTGTTGTTTTCTTTCAGATATATTGAGATAGATGCAGTTGCCTTCATTTTCACTTTGTCGAATTTTCGACTCTCTGTTCCAGTTTCTCATTTTTGTGGTTTTTGATTTGTGATGTTTGCTTGATAGTTATTTCATTTTGGTTTTTGGTTTGTGATGTGTGCTTGATAGTTGATTTATCCTCATCCTCGACAAAGCATAGAATTATTCCTCTTCCCCCAAATTGCCCATCAGATTATAGCTACATGCTCTAAGGTTAATTTATCATTATGTATTTGTTGTCCTGTATAAATTAAAAATTATTTGTTTGGTGTTTGTTGTTAACTAAAAAAAGTTTACATTTAATTTGAATTTTCTCTGTTACAAGTCTCTCATTAAAAAAAAAATGTTCTTATATTTCTGATTCCGAGCCACAGTTACAAAAAGAATACCTTTTAATTTTAATACAGGACCATTCTTTACTATTAACTTCATAGCTTAAAAGATTAGTAAGTAATTAATATATTTATACAAAATTACGATATATATAATGTTAATACATTACTATTCAACAACACTGTGTAAGGTGAAATAATGTAAATGTAAGAAAGAAATAATTAGAAGTATATGAATTTGAAGTTTGAATGAATCAGCCAATGTTTTGTATTTTAACGAGCATATTAAAATATCAATTTCCGGAATATACATTGCTTTTCTTATGGACAACACAACAGCAGGGGTTAATTTCACCCACGGTCACTCAACTTATCACTAATCGCGCAAAAGTAACCGACTTTTTTTCCTGACTTAAAAGTAACTGAACTTATTATAAATTTGCATAAAAGTCATGATCACCGGATTCCGGCAAGAACATTTGCTGGATTGATGACATGGCATGCCACGTCATATGCCGGACACACGTGGCACGTTCCACATTTGGGTTAATTTCAGCCACGGTCACTTAACTTATGATTTATTACCCAAAAGTAACTGACTTATTTTTCGTAACTTAAATATTACTGAACTTATCATATTTTTTCAAAAAAGTCATCTTGACCAGGTTATATGTTTTTATTTTAGTATAATATGATTTATAATTTTGTATAATTTTTAGACACAAATTTTTTTATTTTTTTTTAAAATAGTTTTCATTTTCAATTTTCGGTTGACCGAACCAAACCGATCGAAATTTTCGATTTAGTTGAATTCGGTTATTCTATAAATTTGGTTCGATTCGGTTGATTAAAATCTTAAAAGTTTGATTTTCGGTTATTTCGATTCGGTTCGATTATTGAACAAAACTTACTGTTGCACATGGCTACATGGAGATGGATTTATCATCACATCATAAGCTATGACACATTAGCTATGAACACACATGGATTGTTGATGTGTCAAATATGACACATTAGCTGATAAAGGTGATTTGACAACTGATGTGTCAAATATGAAATATTAGCTTATGATGTGACAATAAATCAATCACTATGAGTATCAGGTCAAGATGACTTTTTTTTGGAAAAAAATGATAAGTTCAGTGACATTTAAGTCACGAAAAATAAGTTAGTTACTTTTAGGTGATAAATCGTAAGTTCAGTGACCGTAGTTGAAATTGACCCAAACGTAGAATATGCCACGTGTGTCCGGCATATGACGTGGCAAGCCATGTCATCAATCCGGCAAGGGTTTTCGCCGGAATCCGGTGATCATGACTTTTATGCAAATTTGTAATAAGTTCAGTTACTTTTAAGTCAGAAAAAAAAAGTTTGTTACTTTTGCGCAATTAGTGATAAGTTGAGTGACCGTTGGTGAAACTGACCCCAACAGCAGCGATATTAGAAAAATGTATCAAAAGTCTGAACATTTCTTTCCTTTTTCTAGACAGCTAACAAATTAAGGACTGAATGATAAGCACCACAATTCACAAGCAAAATTAGATAGAGCATAGCTATAGGCGCATTCACCTTTCGGTCATTGTTTTCTTTCATGTTAAGCTTTTAATTTTGTTGTGTCTGCTCCATTAAGTCTGGCTTTGAATGATGAGTTTATTAATTACTCATATAATAAAAGGAGTGGTTATGTAAAACATTTTATTATACAGTGTAAGTGTGAATTTGCAGTTGTATGAAAAACATAAAAGGAGTGATTATGAAAAACAAACTTTTACCAGATAAAGCTACTTATTTTGTGATCCAAATAGTTAGAGGTATGTCTGTGTCTATATGTATATATATATAATCTTAGTTCTCTGTTTTAATTATTTAACTTAGTTCTTATAAAAAATTAATATTTATTTTTTTTTATTTTCAGATTTTTAAAAAATGCATTTGGAGTATAATATTGATACAGTAAAATATTTCTACATTTTTCAATTTTTTTGTATTATTTTTTCACAGTTTATTTAAATTTATTTAATTATTATTTGTTTATATGGATGAATGTTTAAGAGGATGAATTTGTGAGAAGAATATATTAATTTAAATGTATGCCCTTTTTTTTTAATTGGAGGACATTGAATGTATTTTTAATTATAGGTTATGTTGCATTTATTTATAATGTATGTTTTTTAGTGTAATTTTTAAGTTATGTTGTATGTATTTTTAATGTATATTTATTTATTATGGAAAAAATTTATATATATTAAATAATTTTATTCAGTTGGATATAAAGCCCATTTAGGTTAAAAGTTCAATTAAAAAAAACTTATATTTGATCTAGAACCGATTGAGCCAAACCGATTTCGGTCTATTTAATTTTTGTTCTAAATGTTTCGGTTTCGATTCAATTATTTTATTTTGCAAAGTTTGGTTCTTGGTCTTTTAAGTTTGGTCCAAAATCGAACTAAACCGACCATATGCACACCCCTGCATAGAAGGAAATAAACATACAAACATGAAAAATATATTATAAAAAGAAACAAATAAAAAATATATATATTTAGAAATAAGTCGATTAAGGTGGAAAACCTTATTAAAGATCTAAATCGTGAATTTTTAATTTACAGAATCCAATCTAAATTTCTAGTTATAGTTATTATCTTAATTAAATTGATTAAAAATCCTTTCAGTCTAAACTATATAGATTTTGTCTTAATTAATTAGATTTACAAAAAATAAAAAAATATACATAAATGGAAAAATAATAAGAAAAAGGGAAAAAGGATTACTGGGGCCGTCCACACAAACTCACGGGCATGAAAGCAAGAAGCATACATCACGATGTGGAGCAATCTCCATAGGCGTGAAAATGGAGAGGAAGTATCCAAAAACAGGAACAAGCAACATAGAGGAAAAAAACAGAAAATGACAAAAATCAAATTATACAAGTTAAATTGCATAAAATAAAAAAAAATAAATAATAAATTAAATTGCATTAAATATAAACAGATGCAAAAAATTAAAAAGGAATCGCCATGTTTTATACCATTCAACACGGATGCAATAATTCGTTTCTGCATAATAGGCCTGATTTTTGAAACAATTGTGGATTCTTAGACGTATATAATGTATCCAAAAAAGTATAAAAAAAAGTACATAAATAAAAAGTGAATAAAATTAAAGTGTGGAGATTAAATAACAATAAAAATAAATAACAAAAAATTAATATTGCAGAAAAATAAATAACAATAAAAAAAATAAAATGCAATAATGAAATGACATAAAATAAATGGAAAAAAATAAATAAAACATAAATTAAATAAATGACAATAAAATTCAATAAGTAAACTGTGGAAAATTAAAATATTCTGACATGCGTTAACACTAGATTAACTGGATCAAACCACTGATTCCTACGGATTGAATCCAATCCATAGAATCCATGAGATTATGACAAAATTCCAATCCCCCATGGCATTATGCCAATCTTTGGAAATCGTTGTGGAATCACAAGAAAAGCAAAAAGATGAAGAAGATGAACAATAAGATAAAAAATAAATGAAATGCAAAATTAAATGTGTTCAAAAATATATTAAATGAATAGAGAGTAAAAGGAACAAATGAAAGATTTTAGTCTAACCACCTTCAAGAATACCTCTTTTTTTTATCTTGAAAATCAAGCAATTTCTTAGTATCAAAAGATTAAGAAGAAAAAATTTATTTTTGAGAGAAAAACCGTGTATAGCTTGATGGAACAATTTTTTTTTTTTTAGGAAATTACACCATTTGTCCAATTTTTTATTTTATTTTTAAAAATGCCATATGTTTTATTTTTACTTTTCATTAATATATTTTTATATTCAAAAACGCTCTTTTTCAATTTTATATATCAAAAATACCACTTTTTCTATTTTTTTTATTTCAAATATCTCGTTATCCTTAACCAATCCACTTATCGCTTCCGATCCCATCGTTGAGAATGAGGCCGCCGCCCTTGAACTCGTCAGCCAGATCCCCTCCACACGAAAAGAATGGATGATTCTGAGTTTCGAACTTTTGATGGTGGATTTTCATGGTTGTGTAATAGAATTGCACAGATAGAGATTTTCAAGTTATAGCCATGGAAGAAAATTTAACAGTTTTTGACATTTATCATGTACAAGAGAAAGAGAGTGATAGAATTGCAGAGATAGTGCGTTAGTTAGTTCATGTGAATATGTTCCTGAATTCTATGATTTACAGACAGAATTTAAATAAATAAAATATGCAGATTTTTAATTCATCTTAATATTGCTCACAAAACTGTTTGTCAAAAGTTCTAAAAGAATTTATACTTATGCAACAGCCATTGTTTTGTTTGACATTTGAAATAAAAATTTTGAAAATACGAACAGAACTTAAATTTCTATGATTTTTCTTTTTTCTTTTTTTTTTTTACTTTTATATATCAAATTGAACAATTAATATATGTTGAAAAAAATGACAGCCATAAATATTCTGCAAAAAAGAAACAGTAGGATGTTTCTTAGAACAAACATATCTATTACAAAATTTATTACTTTGCCTCATAGCATGTGCTGTTAGTTATTGAACAAGAGAAGCTTACGAGCCATAATAAAAACATCTCAAATAGTCTCACTCTTTCAAGTGAGTTCATGGTTGTTCTAAATATGGTACCATATCATTCTGTGTCTATTTTAATTGAGTGTATTCAGCAGTAGGCACTGCTGGAGCTTATGCCTATTTCAATTGGGTATATTCAACAATAGTGCGAGTGAGTGCTGACCCAAGAAGGAATTTATTATTGATGAAAAGGGAGAAAAATAATGCCATGCCCATGGAAATTGAAAATATTATTGTTTAAAGAGAAAAAAGTATTGCAAGGAAAAAATGAAGGAATTCAATTGAACAATCAAAAGTTTGAAGAAACAGTTAAAAAAAGCTGGAGGCCATGTGGATTTTCGTTGTTAGAATTTTAGCTGCAGTAGGATGTTTTAATCAAACAAATCCAGCAATTATTTATAACAAAAATCATTAAAAAGACCCCATAAATGCATTTTAATTCCTTAGAATTCATGTTTGATTACATTCGAAAAGAACATCAAAATCTCTTATAAAAAAGAGCTATGCTCCTGACATTGTAAAGTTTCTGTTGTAAAGCTGTTGTGGTCATTAAACATCCACCCTATTGGTCTTGCTCACAGGTGGTAAAGAACGATAGTATCTGATATAGATTATCAAAGTATATTAGTTGATCAATCAAAAATAATTCTTTTACAGACCAAGATAATAGTAGTTAATTTGGTTATAACACTATAAGAAAAATGCAATTTAGCAACCGAAAATTAGCAACGAATATTGATATTTTCCGTTGCTAATAAAAAATAGCAACGGCAATTAGCAACGGAAATTTCCGTTGCTAAACCGACGGTTGCTTTTTTTAGCAACGGAAATGAAAAATTCTACCAACTCATTTCCGGTTAATTGATAATTTTTAGCAACAGAATTGACTTTTCCGTTGCTAAATTTTAGCAACGAAAAAAAAATTCCGTTGCTAATTTTAGCAACCAAATGTCAATTTTGTTTTTTTTATAAGCTACAAACCCAACTTATTGTTATTGACCCATATGTTAAATTAACAACATAACTTGGCATAAAAAAACACTAAAAATTTCTATCAACAAACACATATAATTCAATAGATTATGGATAAAATCAACAATTACCAACAATTTATCATAAAAAATATAGATAATAAAAATCCTAAATTAAATTAGAATTTGAGAAGAAATGAAGAAGTCTAACATAAAGTCTAAATAGATTATTTTTACGGTAAATACTATTTTGATAATAACTTTTGCTATAAGTGTCAGATTTCTTATTATAATATGTTTTTGTAAAGCTCATTTCGAGACGGTCATTTGTTATTGAGCAAAGCTCTTGTAACAGCATTTTTTTGGGCCCAAAAAATGACGTTTAGGTTGCCATTTTTCAGTTTAAAGTTTTTAGGATTTTTCAGGCACATTTGGTTTTTTTTTGTTTTCACTCATATAAATTATTTTCTTTCCCTAATTCAAGTGAAATGAATCTATATCTTAATCACATAATTTAATAATAAATTTAAATATAATTATTTATTATTTATTATTTTTAATTAAATCTATTGAAAATCCTAACCACTATATTTTATATGCCAAAACTATGGACAAGTACTATAATTACCTATTTCAGATGATGTTTCGACTGAAGAATCGGCAGATTTATTAAAAACCAAATTATCAAATTATCTCCACCTCTACCAACATATTTGAGGTCTATCCCTGCACAAGTAAGTATCATGAATTCTGTCAACCATCTAAACATCTATAATGCAAAATTAGAAATTAGCACTCTACTTTCAAATTCAACCTATAATCGGAAAGAAAAACAGAAAAACACATTTTATTATTGTCGCCAACATATTTGGAAGAAAAAAAAAGAAAGTTTTAAAACTTTTAACAATGTTGTTTTCATCTTTTGTTAAAAGATGAAACCCCCTCATCGGCCATGCCAATGAAAATATAGTACTAATGCTAGGAAACTCTGCAATGAATCAATAGATAAACTGTAGAAGCTCAGTTGGATTTTACAAGTTTACTCAAAGTTATAGGAGTAAAATTCTTAATCCCTATATCTTCTCAGCAACCAAAAAGGGCATACCATCTAATAAACCAAACATAATGATTTTCCATAAAAAGGCAAGATAAAGCAACAAACTTTCTGATTCACTAATTAAAACCAAACAACTCCACTTTAGGAAAAGGAAGCAAGAAAGTAAAAAGTTCCATCTCTGATGATTACAAAGCTCAAATTAGAGTATTCCATCTTTGATAATTACAATGCTCAAATTAGAGTGAAAATTCATGATCGTACCATGGTGAAGAGGACTTTCAGCTTTGATTCTTACACTAAAGCACGAACCCATTAACACAAAAACCCCAAAACTCAAAGCTCATAGCTTTCCACTCTCCTCACCAGCACCAAGCTGCCTAGTGTGGATTTCGGATACCTAACTTAGGAAAATATGAAAATTGACAAAAAGAAAGCGGAAATGCGTGAGCCCCTGAACGAAGAGGGCAAATTCAAGTGTGAAACTAAAGATTACATACGTAATAGCAATCACCCAAGAATATGACCGACCAATTGCAGCTAAATAATACTTAATTTCAGAAATCAAAAAAGGAAAGAAACAAAATAGAGAAAAATGTACATGTATTAGAAGGAGTATAAGCCTAGTCGAACCAGTTTCAAATGTAGTGCTGTAAACTGAAATAAAAAAGCATACAAGCAACACACCAACAGCTAAACGTTGTACCAAAAATATGTCATTTTCTCAGATTTTCTCATCTTCCCTGCCTTAATTTTCTCAGCTACCAAACAAAAATAAAGGTGACTCGAAAGTGCAGCCTTAAGGGAACTTCTTTCTAATACGCTCAAAAGAATTTCATTTCCTTTTGCTCTTTAATAATTTCTCAAGAAACAAACAGACTACAAGTGAGATCAAAGCCAAACAATTTGTAGAGAATCTGGTAAGTAGAGAGTGAAAAGGTACCTATATTTGTGAAAATTGATGGATTTTGAACCAACAAATCTCTGTGGATTGATTTGAAATTCTCCATAGTCGAGCTCCAAACGCAGAGAAAATGAAATAGAATGAGGCGAAGAGAATAATAGAAATAAAAGAAATAGGGATTTTTCCTATATATATTATTTTTTAGCAACGGAATTTAATTAATTCCATTGCTATTATAACAACGATTTCAAATTTAGCAACGGAAAAGAGATTTCGTTGCTATTTTAGCAACGGAAATTAGATTCCGTTGCTAAATTTCATCCAAAATTTTTTCTGCAACCATATTTGGCAATGGAAATTAGATTTCGTTGCTATTTTAGCAACAAAATTATATTTCGTTGCTATTTTAGCAACGGAATTTAAATTCCGTTGCTAAATTTCATCCCAAAAATTTTTCGCTATGAAATGCTGCTATATTTAGCAACGAAAATATTTTCCGTTGCTATTTTAGCAACGAATTTAATTTTCGTTTCTATTTTAGCAACGGAATTTAATTTTCATTACTAAATTTCATCCCAAAAATTTTCCGCTGTTAAATGCTGCTATATTTAGCAAAGGAAATTAGATTCCGTTGCTATATGTTGGCGCTAAAATCTCCTTTTTTAGCAACGAAATTAGTGTTCCGTTGCTATTTTGATATTTTCTTGTAGTGTAAAGTGTATAAAGAAGAAAATATAATGTATTTTTTTATTTTAAAAATATCATATATTGTATTTTTTATTTTAAAAAGATCATATACGATATATTTTTATTTTGAAAATATCATATACTGCATTTTTTTATTTATAAAAGATCATAAACTGTATTTTTTATTTATAAAAGATCATACACTATATATTTTTTTTACAAAAAATCATATACCGTATTTTTTTGTACAAAAAATTATATACTGTATATTTTTATTTTAAAAAAAATCATATACTGTATTTTTTTATTCACAAAACATCATGTAATATATTTTTTTATTTTTGAAAAAATCATACACTGTATTTTTTATTTACAAAATATTATACATTGTATATTTTTTTACAAAAAATCATACACTATATATTTTTATTTTGAAAAAAATCATATATTGTATTTTTTACTTACAAAATATCATACATTGTATATCTGTATCTAGATTGCATATGGGTATTTTTATATATTTATATGTTTTTTAACATCATTTCTGATTCCATGGGTTTTAGTGGTTGACTTCTGAAAAAATTGTTTTTGAGTTGTATAGAAACAGGGGAAAAAAAAATTTAGTCTGTATAATTTAGCTTTGAATTTCATTTATTTGTTCAGATTGGATTTCAGTTTCCCATTCTTGGTTTGGCAATTGTATAATTATACGTTAATGATTTCAGCTACACTTTATTAATGCAGGAGCTGCAGAGTTTGCTGCTTCATGGAGTTGTCTTAGTCATGGCGTGTAAGCAGCCTCCTAATCTGTTGTCTACTTGTGATAAATTGATGAGTTTCTCTTATTTAGTTCTTTTGCACATGGAAGTTGTTGGTGAACCACTTTTCATTATATTCATTGTTCTAACCACTATTAACGATGGAAATGTAACTTCTATTAAGGGATTTTACCATTAATTTGCATGCTAAAAAAATATGACGTGTTCAACTTGCTCTATGGAATTGTTGGTAGTGGCACATAATTAGTATTTTGTTTTCTCTGCCATGAAAACTATGTGCGTCAACTAAATTGCTTCTCTTCAATCATTTTGTTAATGTAAAATGCTATTAAAAGTTTGTAACTAACCTTTTCCTTGAGATGTAGAATATGGACTAAAATGCTAATTTACTTCACTATTTTAGAGAGAAAATATCATTAGATCAGATACACTCGCATAGCAAAAGTGCTGTCAAAGTTGGTTAATCTGACATAGTTTTTACTTGAAGATAGTAATATTTTATTCTTTCGGTATCCTATGCTTGCTTTTGGATGTTAATCATTCACTGAATGTTCCTTGTTAGCTTCCTCAATGAAGTTGTCGGTAATTGCACGTAGTTAGCATGCATGATGTATCCTTTCTAGAATTTTATCAGTGATTTGACTTTTGCAAATAAGGGATTTAAAATCACACTACTGACTTTGTCGTGGTAACAAAATTCCTAAGGTGGTTAAAACCAATTGTCAGCAAAATAAAACAATTACTGTGACTCAACTGGCTGATTATTACTGATAAGGCAGTAAAACAATCTACATTCAGACAATACATGCAATCTTTTAGTTTCCATTTTATTCTCGTTTTTCAGTTTGCACCATATTTTGATAATATATTATGACAAATGGCTAGATAATTAAACTGTTTTCTTGCATATACATGGCTCACCAATTGCATTAGAGCAGTATCACAGTACCACTCTATGGAATTCCAATCAAATTTTAGACTTCATTTATCTGCAATTTGCATCAGCTTCAATAGGTTCATATGCATTTTAAATTTTTTTTTACAAAATATCATATAATATATTTTTTGTTTTGAAAAAATCATACACTGTATTTTTTTTATTTTTTTAAAAAATTATACACTATATATTTTTATTTTTGAAAAAATCATACATTGTATATTTTTTTTTACAAAAAATCATATACTGTATATTTTTCTACAAAAGATCATATAGTATATTTTTTAATTTAAAAAAATCATAAACTGTATTTTTTTATTTTTTAAAAGATCATACATTATATTTTTTTATTTTTTAAAAAATCATACACTATATTTTTTTATTTTTTAAAATATCATACACTGTATATTTATTTTTACAAAATATAATATACTGTATATTTTTTTACAAAAAAATCATACAAAGTATTTTTTTATTTTGAAAAAATCATACACTATATATTTTTTATTTTTTAAAAAATCATACACTATATTTTTTTATTTTTAAAAAAAATCATATACTGTATATTTTTTTATAAAAGGTCATACAGTATATTTTTTATTTTAAAAAATCATTCATTGTATTTTTTATTTTTGAAAAGATCATATACTGTATATTTTTATTTATAAAACATCATAAATTGTATTTTTTTTGAAAAGATCATACACTGTATTTTGTTATACTATATATTTTTTATTTATAAAACATCATAAATTGTATTTTTTTAAAAGATCATACACTGTATTTTGTTATACTATATATTTTTTATTTATAAAACATCATAAATTGTATTTTTTATTTTTGAAAAAATCATACATTGTATTTTGTTATTTATAAAAGATCATACATTGTATATTTTTTTACAAAATATCATATACTATATATTTTTTCATAAAAGATTATATACTGTATTTTTTATTTTAAAAAAATAATATACTATATTTTTTATGTACAAAAGATCATAAATTGTATATTTTTTTATAAAATATTATAAATTATATTTTTAATTTCTATTACATTATAACTATATAATTAATCCATATTTAATTAACTATTTCTTCATACAACCTACGATTAATTATCCAAACTCTGGACAAAATTTGTGGGCTATATATGGCATGGAAGTTAGGGATGAGCAACCGATCCATTAACAATTTTTTTAAATCAGTCCATTATTATCGGTTAACTGCTATATCGGTTTCGATTTTTAACTCAATTTTTTGGATTGGTTTATCGGTTAACTATTAAAAAAATTTAATATATAAATTTAATAAATTATACAATTTATAATATTATTTTTAATAGTTAAAAATGCTTTAAAAATGAAAAAAATACTAATTAAATACAATATCCATTAAAATAATCAAAATAAAAATAAAATTTTCATAATTAATTATAAAAATTAAAAATATTCAATATGAAATCAACAACAGAAAGCTAAGTATGCACATAATTTTAATATTTATTTACTAAAAATATATATTTTACAAAATTATATATCATAATATTTATAAATTATACAAAAATTGAAAAATATAAGTGTAAAATTTAAAATATAATTCATAAAATATATATATTCGGTTTCAGATCGGTTAACCACCGGTTTTTAAAATAAAAATTATAAATCTAAAATTTCGGTTCAGCTTCGGACTGATTTTTCGATTAACCGAAATTTCGATTAACCATGCTGATCCATAATGGAAGTGATATTGTAGATTTCAAAAAATATAAACATTGTGTAGTGTATGAATGTAAAATGAGAGTAAAATGGTAAGAAATATAGACAGTCCGATTGTGGTGATGTAAGCAAAAAGAGCCTGTTGGGGTTACAAGTAAATTAAGTTTGGATTTTTATGTATGGTGGTGATGGCTGTAGTGGCTATATATATATATATATATATATATATATATATATATATATATATATATATATATATATATATATATATATATATATATATATATATATATATATATATATATATATATATATATATATATATATATATATATATAAGAATGGGAAAAAAGAATGGCAATAGAGTCTTGGTCAACATCATATATATATAAATAAAAAAAAAGATGGTGAATGCCCCATCCCTTTCTTTTATTTAAGGATGTGGAATCTCTGCTCTTCCAATCTTATTTGACATTAAATTAATAAACCATTAATAACCAAAAGATCGCGGCAATTTTTAATAGGCATGCATGCAAAGATGAATATCAGAAAATATAGCAGCAATACACTACTAAAAAAATGCAAATTAGCGACGACAAAAGTCGTCGCTAACTGATAATTTTTCGTCGCTAAATCAGTTTAGCGACAACTTAGCGACGACTTTTATTTTGAAACAAAAGTCGTTGTAGCAGAATTTAGCTACAATAAGAAGTTGTCGCCAAATTTTAGCTACGAAAGAGCGTTGTCGCTAAATATTTATCGCCATTTTGCTACAACAATGTTCACGCAAAATTTTGCGACGACAGTATTTTCGTCGCAACATTGCTACGACATTGTTCAAGCAAATTTTGCGACGACAGTATTTTCGTCGCAATGTCATCGCAATATTGCCACAACATTGTTAATGCTAAATTTTGCGACGACAGTATTTTCGTCGCAATATTGCTACAACATTGTTAACGCTAATGTTTGCGACGAAAGTTTAATCGTCGCAATTTTACTACGACATTGTTCACGCTAATTTTGCAACGACAGTATATCCGTCGTAATTTTGCTACGACATTGTTTACGCTAATTTTTGCTACTACAATTCAATCGTTGCTATATTTCTACGACAATGTCAATGCTAAAAGCGAGGATATGTTTCCTTTTATTTAGCGTTAAATAATTTATCGCTAATGTCCTCTCACAAAGTTAGCTAGAATTATATTATGGCTAAATTGTAGCTGAATAGCAAGTATCCAAACATACTAATCCATCGGTAAATTAAAATTTTTTTAATTTATTAAATTAATATGGAGATTTAATCATTCAAATAATAAACTACAAATGATAAATCTATATTTAGATTACTCTATATATATATATATATATATATATATATATATATATATCACTAAAAAAGGTTATTTACAAGTGCATATCAAAATTAATTGTATATCCAAAAAAATAAGTGCATATATTGTAGTAACAAATGATATACAAAATATCCTAATATATAATTATAACTATAATATAGGCAAAATAGTATTTCTGACTCAATGTGTAAATGCAGTGAAAACCTTAACTATCAGTCCTGTCAGTATGTGATATCAATAGGCACATCTGCTCCTCAATCTGCTGCTGGAAAAGTTGCTGCTGCGTCTCCATTTGCTGCTGGATCTGTCCGACCCACTGCTCCACTTGTTGCTTCACACGCTGATCTATCTCTTGTTCAAGCTCAGCACGAATCTGAACTTGAAGATCAGTCCTCATGGTAGATAGACGTTACTCAAACCTCTCCTCTATTTCTCTTGTAGCATGTTCTTCAAAAGCAAAATAAGAACGAGATGTGCTAACCTCTGCATAATATTGACTTGCTGTAGCTCCAAGTCCATACACCTGTCCTCTCTGTGCACCCCCTACTGCATCCAAGTATATCTGATTCTCATCAACATTTTCACCTTCACTTTGACATCTCTCCAACCTAAGCTGCATTAACTCCGCGAACCACTGCTACTCGAACATGCTTCCTTTTTAACATATCTACAAAAAAAAAATAAGATATCTATTGATGTTAGTGATAAGAGAATGCAATCATTGCCTACTATATTAATACATACAAAATTATTCACTATCCTTAGTAGAATGATAATCATTCTCTTTCCTCGCATACATCCATTTTCGGTTATTCTCCTCCATTATGGCATACAATTCAGAGGTGAGAATAACTAAACTGTTTTAAATATTTAAGAACCTGTCATGGAAAAGTAAGCATTTAAGATACACATTAAATTTATTTAAACTATCATGGAAAGATAGAGCAATGAATAAATGTAAGTATAATAGTCATTGAATTTTTAAAAAGATATAGCATTTCATTTAATTACATTTAAAATAAATAAGAAGAAAAGTAATACTCCATCTAACAATTTAACAAACTAAACAATTTTTGCAATTAAGAACAAATATAAGTTACTACGAATAATTTCCAAACCTTATATGAAGCTTGAGAATTGTTTTACAAGCTAAATCCACCTTTTGCAAGCTATTTTTCAAATTCCAAAATTTCAAAAGCTACCTGAAGAAAAATAATAATTACGTCAAAATATTTGTCATTCTAATAATATCTATCAAGTATTTATTTTATTTTTTCAAATGTACCCTTGTATACAGTATCTAAATTACAGTAATTAATGTTTTAATATACTATATTCTCTTTCTCCATTAATTATTATTTCAATGGCAGTTGAATATGCCCTTGTTGCTGTTCAACTCAGATATGCCTGCACTAAATACTCGATGCTATCTACTCCTTGTAATGTTACAATTCAGTGCTAACTTCACATAACTGCTAAGCATTCACTAAATTAACTAAAAGGAGAAAGCCATGAAGACAGCATAGCTTGGACGGGTATTTCACTAAACTAACTGCTTGGTGAAAGAAACAATAAAATACTAAAATGTAAAATAAAAGAGCAAAAGCAATTTCTACTTACTATGAGTGGCACACCATTTATTTGATCAAAAGCAATTTCTATTTACTATGATCATCCACATATTATTTTTTTGTCCTTATCCATTATTATGATCCTCTTTTCTCATTGAACAGTAAGAATTCAACTTACATATAAAGCACTTCAGCCAATACTTGAATTCCATATCAGTTAAAATATTGCCTAACATGTCCGTACGAAAACAGAGAAAAGTATTCCAGCAAAACCATTCTATTTGGTGCAGTTTAGTTTGTTAATGGGGACTGAAGCATTCCACTAATTTAAAGGAATAAAAAGTCATGTGCCAATATCTAAAAAGGCGGCAAGGAATAAATCTATAGGCATATGAAGGATGTTAGCCAATCAGATGTGATACCAACAAAGTGGATCATTTTAACATTCAATGTTTAAGAATAAAAACAACAAACCTGGAAAAACGGAATCAACAACCAAGGTTTGAGGTCCGAAATTTGCATCCAACGTTGGAAAAAGCTTCCCACAGCTTCATGCAAAGCCCCAGTTTTTGCAATATGAAGATATGACAAAGAAATTTATGACACATAAGAATAATTTAAAACAATGAAATTCTGCACGTGCAAATGAAATTCTGCTCGCAACATTGCTTAACTCTCTCTTTTTCTTTATTTGTTTGTGTAATGCTTCTTCACATAATTTCCAAAATTTAACAGTTCTTATATTTAATTTTAATTTAATATTTGATAATTTCACATCCATAAGAATAGATTTATGCTAGACTACAGATATATACACTATCTCAAAGCCCTGAAAAATGTTACTCTCAAACAAGTTATTTCATAAGAAAATAATGTATATTGAATACCATACATACATAACCATTAAAGCAACGGACAAAGCAGATCTTAAAATTTTTTTGGCCTAGAGATGAGGGAATCACGAAGCTAATTGGAATAGCACACCACTATGTGAATATCAAGATAGTCTGGCTCTGTTTGTGAAGTGGCACGAACATGAAATCTAGTTAGTTTGAGAGTAAGGGGGATTTTCAGAACTTCTAGGTCTAACATTAGCATAGAAATTTTTTGTTTGGCATATTTCCAATCCTTGAAGAATTAGGACTGGTTCTTTTGAGTTTAAAGTAAGTTCTAGGATAATTTAGTTTCATAGAAACCCTAGTTCATAATATTTTAAGAATTCAGTTAGTAAAGAGTTCCTGCAAATTTTGCTCAAGCTGAGTGATACAATTTTCTCCACCAGTGAGAATCCTTTTGGAACCTTTGGTGTAAATCCTAAAGGGTTCTAAGTGTGACACATAAAACCTGATCGCTTTATTAAATTTTATTGTAAAGCAGCCCCTTCATAGCCTCAACTCCTAAACTTCCACCCATCCCGAATTGGAAAGCTTAGAGGTTGTCATATATCAGTTTGGTATCAAAACTCAAAGGTCTTTATGTCATTAGACATGATTTCTAATGCTGAATTAAAGATTTGAAAGGAAGCTGAACTTACCACAAATCCACCATGCGCAAAAATCAAGAAAATGATTTGAAAGGAAGCTAAACTTACCAAAGCTTTCAGATTTAAAAGAACAAATTGGGTTTTGAGTTTTGGCAGTGAGGGTTCTTTTGTTTTTCCTCCAAAGGTTTATTTTTGTCTGAACAAAGAGAAATTGAAAATGGATCGAAATTTATTTTTGTCTGAACAAAGAGGTAGTGGTGATAAGTGAGAATAGATTTCCTAGTGCTTTAGAAAAAATGAAACCCGCCAATTAGCTTTTTTATCCCGCTCAAAAAATTCAGGAATTGCCCTATTAGCTTTTTTATGAAACCCGCCAATTAGCTTTTTATCCCTCTCTAGCAAAATTGGCTACAACATTTTCCCAAGCTAATTTTATGATATGTATATCAATAATGGCTTTGGTTTTTTAATTTAGGTATAATTAGCACCAAATTTAATTTTTAAAGCCAATTTACTTTATTTCATCCTCGAAAACAGTTTTTTTATATTTTTAATTTGTTTATAATTACATCATTAACAACAAAAAAAGTAATATTTGAATTCTGATCAATTCAAAAAAAAATTAGATTCTCAATAATTTATATTACTTGTAATTCTCTATATGTTTTAATCTTTACTTCCACAGTAAAACTCAGTTTATAATTAATTTTATGATAGTTAAACCCAAGAGTTTACAAACAATTTAGCTTGCTGTCTTTTTACACTAAAACAGCTTGCTGTTTTAGTGTAATCTAGCTTGCTGTGCTATTTTAGTGTAATTTAGCTTGCTATCTTTTTACACTAAAACAGCTTGCTGTTTTAAGTTTGAAGGATTACAGCTTCATTTTTCTATTTTATTTTTATACATCTAAGCATTACAAACCCATAAAATTTGAAGGAAATGGAAATATGAAGTTCATTAAAGGCAAAACATTTTAAGTTTTTACTTTAATTAATTTAATTGTTTCACTTAATCAATTTTATTATTTCACTGAATTTCAAGCACAATTATCTGAAAACATTACTTGTACAACCATAACAAGAAGTTAATTAATTAATAAGAGCTATCGAGTACTTCATCTATAAAAATGAAAGATTAAAATGCTGTAAAGATTAGGCAAAAATAACTAGCATAGCAATCTTAAGGACATTCAAATATGCTAGATCACTCAATCAAGTGATAAATCAAAATTATATAATGGAAATATTCAAATTTGCTAGATCACTCAATCAGTGATAAATCAAAATTATATAATGGAAATATTCAAATTTGCTAGATCATTTTTGAAAACTATAAAATCAATCATTGTACACCAGCGCAAAACTAGCACAAGATAAATTAATGAAGCGATGAAAGAAAATGACAAGTACCCAAAATTTAATATCTTAAAAAGAGTATGAATTTTAGTGATAATTATAAAAAAATAGTGAATCATGTAAAAAAAATATTAAAGAAGACAGGATAATGTTGAAGAAAGGGATATGATTGAGAAAGAAATAAAATGAGGCTTACCTTGGCTGTAGGTGAAAAATGCAACGCAACTTTTGTTAAGTAATGACCACATCTTTTATGCATATTGGTTGTACATTACCAAAGCTCTTCCCTTCCTCGTTTGAAAAAATTTCCATGGATTAGCTCCTTTTGTGGTGATTTTTAATTTTTTATTTATTCACTAATGCCTCCTCATACCTATTTTTTAATTAAAAAAATAAAAATGAAAAATGAAAGGTATCCTAAGATTTTCCATGTTTCATCACTTCATGGTTTGGTAAGAACTCCCATGTGTTATGCATATCTTATATATATTTGAACCCATATAGTATTATTTAAGCTATTACTGATAATAACAAAATCAAAAACTAAATGTAATCCTAATAAAATAGAAAATAATGATGCAAATAATGCAAAGAAACCTGAAATATCATGATCACTATAGATTTTGCCCTTAAATTAACATGTAATTTTCAATTTAGAATCATCTCAAACATTTAATTAAGAAAATGACATTAAATTAAAATATACGTGTCTGTGTATTAAATGTTAACTCCAGTAAAGAAAAAGTTGATTTTGAACCATAATGGCAAGGCAAAACGGAATTTCAAGTCCCAGAATTAATTTTTGCGATTAATTTAGCTTCCTGTCTTTTGACACTAAAACAGCTTGCTGTTTTAATTTAATTTAGCTTGCTGTCTTTTGACACTAAAACAGCTTACTGTTTTAGTGTAATTTAGCTTGCTGTCTTTTTACACTAAAACAGCAAGCTGTTTTAGTGTAATTTAGCTTGCTCTCTTTTTACACTAAAACAACTTGCTATTTTAATTTAATTTAGCTTGCTCTTTTTTTACACTAAAACAGCAAGCTGTTTTAGTGTAATTTAGCTTGCTGTCTTTTTACACTAAAACAGCTTGCTGTTTTAGTGTAATTTAACTTGCTGTCTTTTTACACTAAAACAGCTTGCTGTTTTAGTGTAATTTAGCTTGCTCTCTTTTTACACTAAAACAGCAAGCTGTTTTAGTGTAATTTAGCTTACTCTCTTTTTACACTAAAACAGCTTGCTGTTTTAGTGTAATTTAGCTTGTTCTCTTTTTACACAAAAAAAGCTTGCTGTTTTAGTGTAATTTAGCTTGCTGTCTTTTTACACTATAATAGCTTGTTGTTTTAGTGTAATTTAGCTTGGTGTCTTTTTACTAATTGTATTTTACTAAATTAGCTATAACATTGTTGTCGTCAAATTAGCTACAATATTGTTGTCGCCAAATTAGCTACAACAATGTTGTCGCCAATTAGCTACAACAATATTGTCACCAATATTGGTATATGAACACAATTGGATTTTGCTAAATTACCGACAACATTGTTGTCGCCAATTAGCTACAACAATGTTGTCGCCAATACAGATATATAAACATAATTGTATTTTGCTAAATTAGCGACAACAATAGCTACAACAATGTTGTCGCCAAAACAGATATATGAACATAATTGTATTTTGCTAAATTAGCGACAACATTATTGTCGCCAAATTAGCTACAACAATGTTGTCGCCAATTAGCTACAACAATGTTGTCGCCAAAATAGATATATGAACATAATTGTATTTTGCTAAACTAGCGACAACATTGTTGTCGCCAAATTAGCTACAACAATGTTGTCGCCAATTAGCTACAATAATGTTGTCGCCAAAATAGATATATGAACATAATTGTATTTTGCTAAACTAGCGACAACAAATTAGCTACAGCAATGTTGTCGCCAATTAGCTACAACAATGTTGTCGCCAATACATATATATGAACATAATTGTATTTTGCTAAACTAGCGACAACAATAGCTACAATAATGTTGTCGCCAAAACAGATATATGAACATATAATTGTATTTTGCTAAACTAGCGATAACATTGTTGTCGCCAAATTAGCTACAACAATGTTGTCGCCAATTAGCTACAACAGCGTTGTCGCCAATATATATATATGAACATAATTGTATTTTGCTAAATTAGCGACAACATTGTTGTCGCCAAATTAGCTACAACAATGTTGTCGCCAATACAGATAAATAAACATAATTGTATTTTGCTAAATTAGCGACAACATTATTGTCGCCAAATTAGCTACAACGATTTTGTCGCTAATTAGCTACAATAATGTTGTCGCCAATAGAGCCATATGTACGAAATAATATGTTTTGCTAAATTAGCGACAACATTGTTGTCGCCAATTAGCTACAACTTTGTTGTCGCTAATTAGCTATAACAATATTGTCGCCAAATCTGCTTTTGTTGTCGCAATTATTTGCGCCAAATTTTTGGCGCCTGATATTAGCAACAATAAATATTTGTTGTCGCTAATTTGTCGCAATATTTGTTTTCTCACCAAATCTTTCAAGATTTGCGATGAAAGTCATTTGTTGTCGCAATGTTGTCGCTATATTGTGCATTTGGCAACGAATTTTATTGTTGTCGCAAATTTTTGTCGCTATTCTATATTTTTTTTGTAGTGATATCTAATAATGCATACTCAAAAGCAGGCAAATAATCTTTCATGTTAACTTTATATGTTGTATTTTTAGTTGAGTGTGTTTATTTTAATGAGAAAAGTTAGGAGGGGATTGATACTAGGAATGAATGCTAGGGAGGAAAAGCATGATAATATGTGCTAACAATGAATTAACTTTTGTATTAGAATTCGATTTAGTTGAATACGCAGTTTTCTTTTGTTTTTGAATAATTTTAAACAACGATCCAAGTAATTTTCCATTGTTTGGAATAAATCACAAATTAATTAGATACTTCATTATCCCTTGATCTTTGATTACGAAGCATTAGCAAAGAGAAAGAATCCAGTATTGTAAATGGCTTTTCTTTTTAGTACTACAAGGTCTTACATTGTTTTCTGACGAAAAATTAACCAGCATTAAATTCTTGGACGATGAGAAAATCATGTTTGGTGGTAATCGGATTATTCTGAGGCGCATGTAATCTTGATTTTAATGATCAAGCTGAAGCTAATAAGGAGAAATCAGGGCTAGATTTGGTAGCTGAAGAGAAGAGAATATGTGAGGAGTGCACGCAATAGAAATATATATAGTATCGGTGAAAATATAGATGTGGGGTATTTTTGAAAGTTGAAGTTTAAAAAATAGAAATTATGAAAGATAAAATGTAAAAAATGGTATTTAAGAAAGTTGAAAAATATAATGTTGCAAATATGATATATATATAGAGTTTTTTTTTTGGTATTTATGAAAAAACCCCTTGTTTTTTTTGTGTGCGAAATTCAGAAGCCAAAAATGGGCCAGAGAGAGAAATTAGGGTTCGGGTTGATCCTAGAGCAATTCACAACTACGATGGTGTTCATACCTGTGAACTCTTCTCCTTTAAAAAACGAACGTATTTGCAATAACGAAAAAGGGCAGTTCACCATTTCCATTCTTAAAATGTAGAAACCTTAGTTCATTTCCATTCTTAACCGAATTGACCATTTCCACAGCTCTAATTACTTGTATTGCTCATGAAGTCCTAGTGAAACTCAAATTGAACAAAAAAGGATTTCTATGTTCAAAAGGCAAAATTTCGTTGATCGGCAGCAAGTTATTTAGTATAATTGTAAAATATATATATTTGGTGTGTACTTGGTGTATATACCGTGTGTATTTAATATATACACAGTGTGTACATGCTGTATACAGTGTATACATAATGTATACAATATGTACATGATATATATATATCATGTGTACTAGATGTATACAGTGTGTACACGATGTATACATCATGTGTACTAATTGTATACACCGTGTGTACATGTTGTATACAAAGTATGTACATCATGTATACACTGTGTGTATATCATATATACACAGTGTGAACAATTTCCAATTTCCCAATGCTGGCAACAGAGTGAAGTGCGGCCCAACCTTCGTCATCCTTCTCATTTACCAAGTTTTTTGATTCGTCAAATCTTATAGCATTTTGACTACCTAAACACTCAAATTCATTCAAATACACTAAAAATGGTGAATGGTTGGATTGAAGAACTTAACTATCTACTTGAGCTTACTCAAGTACTAGTTACCTCGGGGTGACCGGAAGAGGTGACGATGTGGAGGACGGAGTGGCCATTGTCGTTCCATAAAGAGAGCTTTAGATAGGTTTTCAGAGAAAGAGATTTGAATGATGAAGAATCGCCAATCTCTGTCACCTTAAAAAGATCTGTCTTTGATTTGGTACTCTGGTTGCCCAGCGGAATCAATCTCCATGACTATGTTTCTAGTTTCTAAACGGTCATTGGAGATCAAAAGCTAAGAGAGAAGAAGAGAATGTACCTTTGTTGAGCATCAACACCCTAAACCCTAATTTGGCGATAGTAAAGTACAGTTTCCTGTTCGGTTACTCATCTTCATCCATTAGATATGCGACCGCAACCTAACCCAATAATTTCACAAAAATCTCACTTTGAGTTTGCAAAGCAGACGAAAAAGTAGCTATGAGATTAACAAAGAAATTGGGGTGGATTAAGATCAAAATCCTTGCCACGCTACACCAATCACCCACAAAGAAGATCAAAATCCTGTTCGTCGAAAAAATAGAAGAACGCCGATATGTGATGGAGAATGAAAAATATAGCAAAAAGGATGAAGAGCAAATACAGATGCGAGAGTTCTCATTTTAGTTAAAGAAAGTTGCGTTTCTGAAAATAGAAGTTTAAAAAGTGGGATTTATGAAAAAAACCTACAAAATGGTTGTATTTGTTGTAAAAAGGTTAAAAAAATATGGCATCTGGGGTAATTTCTTCAATATTTCTTTCGAAAAAGATGATGGGCCTATACTTCTCTTATAATCGACTATGCACTTTGAAATAGTATAGAATTTTTCACAAATAAATTTTTAGATATTGACAAATTGTCAGTTCTTAAACTCTATTAAATGTGAAAAAATTGACATAAATTTAACACAATTACAAAATTTAACTTGTAAGTTGAGAATTTTTCAAATCATTATAAGAAGTATTAGTTTCTCTTAGATTAGTTTAATTTTTTTTTTCTTTTTAGATAATTGGCTTACTATGAGATTCAAGAGCCTGGAGCTTGCCTAAGTCCTAATGCTGGTCATGTGGCTCGAGATCAGAGTGTGACAATGTGACACTTGAACAAGTAGACACATGGTACATTATGGCATAAGAGGGGCAAATTTTTCCCAATTTTAAAATATAGAAGGTAAGATTGCACCACCTGAAACATTAAGGGTAGAATTGCACTTTTGTCAAATATTAAAAATAAAATTACACATTAAACTTTTATTAATAATAAAAAAATAACAAACACATTTTTGGTACAACATACACCTCTTTTTTTTTTTTTTTTAATAAACAACATTAACTAACTTGGAGGAAATTTATTTATCTATACTATTTGAATCCTCCATGATGTTATTTAGTAGATAGTTTTCATTGAGGAACACGAAAATAAAGAGGGATGGGATTGGGTGCACTAGGAGGTGAGTCCCAAACAGAGAAAGTGCTCGTAGAATTCATCCATTTCTCTGTCATGTCAGGATAATGTCGATCAATCACATCTTTTAAACTCTCTGTTGTATTTACCCATTCAAATCCTTCCTTTGTGTATGTTTCCTCATTGAAATTGCTCGTGAAGAACCTGTCTGCCTCTAGCCTCCTGTATCATTTCATTTTGTGTACCTTCATTAGATTTTTATTATAACACAAACAATTTTATATAACATTTTGCTACCAAGGTGCTAAATGTGCGAGTCACGTGGATTTGGATCCAGTCATAAACAGGTCAGCTCATATAGTTTCTAACTCTTCCAACAAGGTACCCAAATTTCTAAATAATTTTTGACATAGGAGAATACGTAGTAGCAATACTGTATTGTATTAGATGAGGGATAATATTTTCTTTCCTATAATTATATTTTTGGTAGCAGAAAAAGGTGAAATTTGATCCCTATCTATTTAAAAAATAGTCATATTATCAATCATTTGAATTAGAGGTAATTCCTATAATAATTTTAATATATAATCTAAAAGATTTTGAGCATTATATAACAAATGGCTTATGTTCGATTGAGAGATTGCATAGTTACCTTGTGGCCATAAGAAGGAATATAATAAAAGCAGTCTCACTGATGGCGAATCCTTTGATCTTCTTTTCAGACATAAGACCAACTAAAAGGTCAAGTTCTTCCACATCATCACCGTACACCTCTCTAAGAACTTCAATAGCTTCTTTGTCATCCGTCAGATCTTCCCATTTAGATATCGGAATCAACAATAAAGACCTACGGAACTGATTGTACCTTGCAACTTTCCTTTCCCTGTCTCTATATACTGCATAGTTATCAACATTATTATTAGAGGAGTAGCTGGAAATTTGATTCTCTTAAATTAAAACCTACAACGACTAATAAAAAATTTATTCACATAAGAAATAAAATGGTTATTTAAATATTTTAGTGGGATTAGTTTTAGAAAATACTAAACTTATAAGGGTGTTTATTATTATTGTTTTTTTTTCTAATTGAATAGAAACAATTTAAAAAAAGCAAAATTATAAAATAATTTTTTAATTAATTAGATGGTGTCAATAGATCTCAGATCAACAAATACTAGTCACGCCTTTATGTTCATCAACGAACTTGGGCATACGCCAAAGTTCGACCTCAACCTAAGCTGTGCCTATACCAATTTTTTACTTGTCCAAGGCTCCTAGCCCATTGGAGCCCAATATATATATATATATGTACACACACACTATATAATAGGGTGAGAACATACATTCAAGAGCTGCGAGATCCACATGGTCAGGCCTTTCATGGCCATTGATATCCTGCGGAATTACATCCCGAAGCCATAGAGGATAATTCCAAAGCTCAAGGGCCCCACATGCTTGGTGACCCATTGATACCACTTGTTGTGTGAATCCAATTTCAGGTAGGACCTTTTCTCCTTTCAGCCCTATCACCTCTTGCATAGGAATCCTGCAGGTGTGTCCGCGTGGATATTATTGAACCATCATAATTCTTTTATGCATTTCATTCCACGGCTTTGCATTCAGACGCGCGGAATCATCTCTAACTATTTTGTATTAAGAAAATGCAAAATGATAAATGGGAAAGTAGTATACTCTTTGATCAAGGGTGGAGATTTGTTCGGCCCGGTTTTAGCAGAAATGTCCCTGAGAGCAAGATTGTCGGGAAGGAGTGAGTGCATCCTATAAACGCTCACAAACTCCTCCGTCAATGAATAAGGAACACCATGATTTTCAGGTTTTCTATTACCCACAAGACCTCCTAAGATGGTTCCTCCAACGTGTCCAAATGTGTCCTTAAATTTCTTTCCTAGCAATCCATACCTGAAATCATTTTCCAATTTAATGTTAGTGTAGATAAATCAATAACCTTTAGACTAATTAATCGGTTTACATCAATGTAAGATATAAAAAGGAGAAAGCTCTCAATTCCTTTTTATTTAGAACTTCTACATTTTGATGATTAAATTAATTAAAAATATTATTTAAAATACGAATTAACTATTAAAAAGTGAAAACTGCCGAACATTAGATTTGGATTAAATTTGAAAAGAATTGATGAAAATGTACCAATTGGCACGCATTCCAGCTAACAAAGTATCGGTCTTGAGAAGTTCAACAGTCCAATCAATGGTGTGAATCTTAGCAATAACAGCAGAAGTCACCAATCTTGCATGCCTGTATAACTCTTCATCATCTAAATCTGGATATTCCTTCTGAAATTTTCAAACAAAATAACCCAGTTTCAATCATTGTTTAGTATATATTTGTACACACCCACACACCTCCCCTCCAAACACACATATGTATATATATGTAACTGCACACATCTAAATTATCCAGTGATGAACTGACCTTAAGCATATCACAAACAGCATTGTGTTCCTTAACAAAAAGAGCCTGTAAAACAGAGACACCAATCCAACTATTGCGAACGTCTCCAGAAATTGCAATCCCATTTTGGTCATGTTGGAGAAGTCCATCTTCTGATATTTTCAATTTCCCATCTCTAAATGTTCTCAATTTATGCAGTCTTTCTGAGTTGCTCCCATATATTGCACTCCCATCCCTGAATATTATCATAATTTTATCTTTTTAATCCAAAACTTACACCTTTTTGAATTCGGTGGCCCTACGCACCATCCAATCAGCTATGAACAATGGTGTGCGTTGATCGAACGATGTGCGCGCACACACACGGCACACAAATGCACAGAATGGCGCCTCTTTTTGTGGCCATAAAAATTGATTTCATTATTATTATTATTATTATTATTATTATTACAACATTTTGAAATTAAAAAAAAAATTGGTGAAAAAAAAGAGAAGTGAATGAAGCAATAATACTTATTACAAGAGAGTAACTTAACAATAATTATCTTATTGATTATAGGCCTAGGAATAATATTATTTATGGTTACTGCATCAGTTTCCTAATTTGATTAATAGATTAGTTTTTTAATTAATTGAATATTAGATTATCTACTCTAATTTATTAAAAATATAATATTATCCTTTATAAGAACACGTGACACTTCATTAAAAATACCAAAAAGAGGAAAACACGATCCAAGAACACGTACTTTATCGTCCAAAATTTAAGAGGAAAAAACGTTGCTTCCAAGATGAGTTTTTATAAAACAAATTCAAGGAGAATATCTATAACACGTCCCTATATATATTTATCGAATTAGCTATGCGTTACATCATGCATTAAAAAAAAAAAAAACTATTCCCTCTAATATAGACACATTTTCCTTTTTTATATATTCCAAATTATAGTCTACTTATGTTTTATACTATAATTAAGTGTTGGATTCCATAATTTATGCTTACTTATGTTATCAATAAATATTAAATATTATATTATATTTTTCACGTAAATTTAATAAATTAGTAAAAATATAAATAAATTATATAATTTAAAAAAATTAATTGTATTTTTTAAATTTTATGAATTAGAAATACTTATCAATATGATAGAGCATATGTTAAATTTAATTCCATTGACACATTAATTATTAAAATAGTAGCCAATAATATAGTTTACAGTGAAATTTATGATAAAGAATACAAAATTCAAATTTAAATTTTTATTTTTATTTTTTAAGCAGTTGATTCTTTGTATATTTTATTTGACAAAGACATGCTCTTTATCTTTTCATGAAAATAAAATAATCTAGATTTTAATGTACAAAAATTATAATACAAAGCCGTCTACGGTCTCCGTGATCAATATACATACAGGTTGAATTTTTTTATGCGGAGCTAATCTGACACAGTAGACAATTAATAATTTATATTTTACTAGACCGTTTTTTTTTCCTCGGTATTTGTTTTAAAAGGCTATATTTTATTTTTTGGATAGCAAATTAAAATTATAAATTGATCAAATATGGTCTTACCACCAAGGTGTGCGAATATTCAAGGCACCAGTCTTGATCTCGTAAAACCCAGTGGGAACCTCCTTTGTCTTATAGAATTTGAATGTTTTAAGTGGACATTCACTTGCTACTTCTTTTGGAGCAGTCAATTCAATCTATTAAAAAAATCATTAAGAAAATTATCATATGTAATTATATGCCTAAATTTTTCTTTAGTAATTTATTTATTTATATAATTCCTACTCTACATTGTTTTTCAAATATCTATCATACGATTATATATATATATATATATATATATATATATATATATATATATATATATATATATATATATATATATATATATATATATATATATATGTATATGTATGTAAAATCCGTAAAAGTGGATGTTAATTTATGAATTTTATGTTAGCATCACATATATAAATTCCTTTTTTTTTTCATTTGGTCATATTAGATTATTAAATTTTTATTTTAATACACATCGAATCTGAATAAAGATTTAATAAAATAAAAATGACAGTTCATGAACTCTATATATACTAAAATTATATTATTATTTTATCTAAAATTATTTAATATGGATAAAAATTAAAATTAAAAAATTATATTTGACCAAATAAAAATTTAAAGAGTCAGGAGCCAAAAAAACATATATAAATTTAGAAACCCAATAAGCCAATAATGTGTTTTAATTTTTTTTAATGATTTTCAAAAAAAAACTTTTTTTTAATGAAGATCATCATTCCATATATGCATGTACCATGCTAAAAAAACATAAGAAAGAAATAAAAGAAATGTAGTGGACCTGGTTAGTGTCTTCCAAGTGATCAATCCAATCATGGATCATAAACTGAATCCAAGAAGCTGCAATCATGTTGAATTGCTTTCCTGTGTCTGTAAATTTTCTCCTTGCTAATAGTTTTGTGGCTACCACCATGGGATCTGGCTTCTTCAGCTGTACCCAATATCATTATTAAATAAAAAACTGACCAACAAGCGTCTAGCTTTCAACAAATATATTATTTACATATAGTTCATTTTAAAAATTTTTATTTTTCAATTTCTTATAAAATGCCTTAAATTTGATTGGCCATGTTAATTCAAAAGAAAAGACATGAAAAGAAAAAGGCGTGTTATTAACTATTGATAACAAATTAAAAATGATTAGTATAATAGTTTTTCAAACTACTATCTTCAAAATTACATTCTATTCGCTTCAAAATAATCAAACTTCGAACTGATAAATCAGATTTTGACAGTATATTAGTTTATTATATTTATTACATAGTTAAATTTAAAATGCAAATTAATTATAAAGTGAATGGATGTAGAAGATAAATTCTTCCCCAAAGAAAGTTATATGTTAAAATATGAGAGAAATTACAATGGATAAAATTAATTTGAATTGCCAAAATTTAAAATATATATATACCGTGCTAAATGTTTATATTGGTTAAGATAACATTTGAATGAGTTAGTAATTTGTATTTATAATTAAATTTGTAAATTATTATTGTGAAGAGTTGAGTTTTAATTTGGTATTAATTATTCTATTGAAAAAGTAAATAAATTATATTATCTTTTAATAAGATTATATTTTTGCAAAAAGTCGACCTGATCACCTGATCTAAACAAAAATATAGGTAACCAAATAACATGAATGACTCAAAAAAGTAGCTTAATCTAAAATTTGGCCTGAATCCCAAAGCCAAAAAATAAATCAATCCAAAAATTAAAAAGAAAAAGAAAAGAAAAGAGAGAGAGAGAACCTTCTACCAATTATTTTCCTAATTTATATTCGAAAGTATCATTGCTTATTGTCTTAGATATTGTCCTAATAAGTATCACTAGTTAACAATTATTGTTAATTTGCCCTAATTAGTAATTTAGTATTGTACCTAGCTAAAAAAAAATGTATAGATGTATACCCTATCTTTCTGATCAACAGGAAGGATATTCCGGCCAAAGAAAGTTCCTTCGCTGCCTGCACCTTCATTGAAAGGATCATTGAATTTTCCATCATCAGTCCTATAAGGAAAATCCACCGCATTAAACCGGACGCCCTGCGGAGTTTTCCCCACGTTGAATAGATTGTACTCCTGGTGAAGATGTCTACGTATTTCGAGATAAAATAGCCCTAGAAAAACAGGTAACTTTGGCCATATCCCCAGCTTATCAATAGAGTGCACAATCTGCGAGAAATAGAGAGAAACTTAATTATATCTTTGATGAGATTATAGAAATTAGAAAATAAAGCTTAGAAAAATTAAGAGAAGGGTTTTAAATTTTAATTACAAGGAAAAGAAAAGTGTCTAGGATAGTCATCCTAGACACAACTTCATGAAAATCTTCATGGATGAAACGATGCAAAGTTGAAGTAAGAAGAGACTTTAAAGTCGAAATTAGTAATGACAGCATTTTCTTTTTCTTTTGTATTTTATAAAATGAGAGCTATGAAATTAAAGCACACAACCGTATGTGATATATATAGGGCTCAAATGTTAGTCAAAGAGAAAACTTGTGCAAACAGGAGAAATACTTTTCAACGAGTAGTTGTACAGTGCAATGACAATTGCATGCACGTGGGAAAATGACCAAATCTTATTCAAAATAATACTAATAAAACCCTAGTTGGGATACAAGTAGTTTTACGAAATTTCACAAAGCTGACATTCAATTTAAACCAAACACGTTTGTTTAGACTGATTTGTTTATTATTATTATTAATGAAAACTGAGCAGGAGAATTGGGAATGCACCAATGAAGGGTTGATGTGAGCATGACCAGTTTATTAATATATTCCTCCTAATTTTAAGCTAATATTCAAAGTTAAGATGATAATTTAAATATAATAAAAATTCAGATATCAATTATAAAAGTAAATACAAGCTCAGATGTATTTTAGGTATTTAGCCAAAAAACAAAAAAACAAAATAGACTCAAAATAAAAAAATTAAATGGTTCTGCGTGGAAAAAATATTTAATGCTTTACAGGAGCTTTTAGGATTATGATAACTATGAATGTTTTGCATGCAGTTTATTATAAAAAGATACGGCAATGAACCACTGGAATATATAAAGATATAGTGAATTATCATAAGAAATAATGGTTGAGTTCTCATTCTCTTTCTCAACCAAAAAATTTTGCTATCTAATGAATCATTGGCTCTTTGACCCAAAAAAAAAAAATTAAAAAATAAAAATTGGATCTACCTTCTGAAGCTTGCAAATGAAGGCTTACCAGAAAAAATAAAAAAAAAATTACTTAATTAACATTAATTAATATTAGACAACCAGATATTATTTTCTGAAAAATAATATTCTGAAAAATGAAATAAATTATGCATTAAATTTTCAAGAAAATGATATTTAAAGTAGAACGAGAAAATTTCTTAAAGAGGAGGGTTTAAAAAAGAAGTGAACTATTAATAATTCAAAAAATAAAACCAGCAGCCGCAGCAAGAGTGTCAATTCCGTGGGCACTGCCTACCCACGTGTATATTTACGAAGTCTAATCTCAAAAAAGATAATATTAAATTAAAAAAATAACTGATATTATATTTTATTCTTTCTATTCTTTTTGCATATTTATTTTTTCTATTTTTTTCTCCATACTATAATCTGTCATTTTTTTACTGTTTACAACTCAATTACCATCTTATATCGTCAGTTTTACTTAGTCATGATCTTTTAATTTTTCTCAAATCAAATTATGATCTGAATTTTCTAAAAAAATTGATCCTATTTGAAAAATTCAAAATTAAATTAATTTAAAGTGATTCAAATTCAAATCTATCCAATCTAATTACTAGGTCAAAAAAGTAAATACTTTTTTAACTAATTTTTAATAGATTTTTTTTAAAAAAGAAAAAAAAAAGTTTAAAGGGGCTATTGCTCCATTCCCTAGCAAGCGGATATACTCTTGAAGATAATAATAAACTGTCGCATCGTGCATATGAAACATAATAACTTTTTAAGATATGATAAGCATTATAGATATGAATTAGCATGGACAGGTTAATCGATATATTTAACAATTTTTTTAAATTAATATATTACTATCGGTTAACTGCTATATCGGTTTTGATTTTTAATATTATTTTTCGGATTGGTTTATCGGTTAACCACTAAAAAATTTTAATATATAAATTTATTAAATTATAGAATTTATAATATAATTTTTAATAGTTAAAAATACTTTAAAAATAAAAAAATACTAATTAAATACAACATCCATTAAAATAATCAAAATAAAAATAAAATTTCCATAATTAATTATAAAAATTAAAAATATTCAATATAAAACTAACAATAGAACGCTAATTATACACATAATTTTAATATTTTTTTACTAAAAATATATATTTTACAAAGTTATATATCATATTATTTATAAATTACACAAAAATTAAAAAATATAATTGTAAAATTTAAAATATAATTCATAAAATATATAAATATTTGGTTTCGGTTTCAAATTAGTTAACCATCGATTTTTAAAGTAAAAATCATAAACCTAAAATTTTGGTTCAGTTAATCTAAAAATTTGTTCGGTTTCGGATCAATTTTTAATTAATCTAATTTTTGGTTAATCGTGTTCATCCCTAATTATAGATGTGGCAAAATATATGACCCTGCTTGTCTTTGTGATTTACTGAAAAAAAATAAAAATAAAAATAGTTACCAACTTCATAATTTTAAACATTTTCGTTCTTAACTTTTAAAGAAATCACTTGGTCTTTAAATTATCAATTTATGTTACATGATTGAAAATATTCTCTAAATGAAAAAAAAAATGTATTTTTTAAATCAATAAAAAAAATTTACATTAACATTTAAAAATTTACTGTATATAAATTAAAATTCCAAAAGGTTAAATGTGTTAGGAAATAATTTAAATAAAATACAATAGTTAGCCAAAGAAGGCTGCGGGATAAGGAAATGAATGAAGTCAACTTTGGTGGAGTCAACTTTTGACGTGGCCTAATGTCAAAAGTTTCCGTACGCACGCAAGCCAATAGCGCCAATGCTTTCTTTCTTCCTCTTCTTCTTCTTTTTTTTTTTTTGAATATATACTAAATTATTCAATAATAAATATTTTGAATAATTATTGTAAATGCTGAGCTATATCAAAATGGTAAACAACTCAGCTTAATGGTAAAAATGCACTTTACTATCTGTTTGTCATGTGGGTTCGAATCTTAAAACAATCCTTTTTTTATTTTTTTAATTATTTTTATATTAAAATTTATAACTATTTTTCTTACATTATTCTTTATATTTCAATTAATTAAAATTATGGTATTAAAGATATGCAGGTTCAATTATTGTATTCAAGATATGTAGGTTTGAATTTTAGGACAGCCATTTTTCTTGCATTTTTTCATTATTTTTCATATTAAAATTTATTTATAATCAAAACTGTGGCTTAATGGAAAAAGTGCACTCCACTACCCCCAATCCATGCATGTTCGAATCTTAATATAACCATTTTTTTCTAATTTTTTTATTATTTTTTATATTAGAATTTATAACTAATTTTTTATATTATTTTTTATATAAATTAAAATTCCAAAAGGTTAAATGGTTTGCTAATAGATTTAAAAAGTAAAATGGCCGATCTCGACAAGTTGAACGAGGGGATGGATGCGTAAACACTAAACAGACAAAATTAAATCTATAGAAAAAGACAAAATTAAGGGAGCAGCCTTTAACGTGGGACTATTTTTATTTTCTGTCCGCCAAAAAAAAAAAAGAATATGTGACTATTGATTACTTCTACATTTGTTTTTCTTGAAAAAACAATATGTGACTATTCTTTCAATTTTTGTTTTTCTTGAAAAACGAAGAATATGTGACTTCTTTGTATTTTTGTTATTTTTTTAGACTATTCTTTCAATTTTTGTTTTTCTTGAAAACAGAAATAAGAATATGTGACTATTCTTTTTATTTTTGTTATTTTTTAAGAACATTCTTTCTATTTTTGTTTTTTCCTTTTTTGTTACGTGACCATTCTTTCTATTGATTGTTACTTCTTAAGAACGTTCTTTCTATTTTTTTTACTCTTAAACAATATGGACACGTTTGGTTCAGTATATTATATTAGACTGCTTAGTATTAATTTGTATAATATTAACCTGTATAGTATTAAATTGTATAGTATTAGCCTATATTAATTAAATTATACAACGTTTGGTACAAATTTATATTAATCTGTACTATTTTATACTATATTTGGTATATAATATCGTAATGTATTATTTTGTTAAAAAATAAAAAATTATGTAATTTAACAAATTAGGTAAAAGTATTAATTATAAATTATAATTTTTCGTATATTAATCAATTTTTTTTTGTAAAAAGGCACAATTTTTTTGAAATACAAATGTATATTAGTAGATAAATTAAAATTAAATAAATAATAATATTTAATTATATAGTTGAAATATATTAACAAATGTGCTGCTATTAATAATTTTATACATAATCTAATAACAAATTGAAATAAATAACTTTCATCATTATTATTTTAAACATAATCCAAATAATCAATGAATACAAAAAGTTCATATATCTTTGTAAAAAATGAACCTAATTAAAAACATAACTAATGCATTGAATATTCTCTTAATCACCCTTTATTTGTCTAAGTAATCTTTGAATAAATATTTCCCTAATTTCAGATTTCATTGATCTGAATAATGTCACATGCTGAGGTTTATCTATTATTGCTTGTAAAACGCGAGATGATCTTTAAGAGAAAGACCCATTGCCTCCAGCTCATTGGAAATATCGAAACGATCATCATTTGCTCTAATAAATTTTTCAGTAATAGTAGCAATTTGACCAACACTTTCTTTGAACATTTCTCTAAATAAGTTCATACTATTGGCATTAGATTCGTCACCTGCCTTATTTTTCTTTCTCTTTCTAGTTTGAGATGCATTGGTAGATATATTTGGAACTGATAGAGGTGAAGTCTCATCAATATCAATCCCTTGCATAATATCGTCATTAATATTATCTAAATTTTCATCTTCAAGGTCAACTGCATTTGCCATATCAGCTGGTATTTTTACTCCTTTACCAGTTGCTATATCTTTTCCAAATATATTAGCAAGGCGATCAAATATAGGAAAATGTTTTCCTCTCCATCCACCGCATCGGTATTGTGCTACAAAAATACAAAAAGTATAATAAATTAGATTTAAATTATATGAAAAAACTAAATATATGAGTGAAAGTTTAAACCTGGATATAAGCTTGCCATGCCTCATCGCTATATCAACCTCAATACATTTGGTTACGTCATTCCAAGCAAAATCACTCTTGTTCATCATGTCATAGACTATTGCATAAGTTTTTTTTCCATTTTCTCATCTTTGAATCTATATGGGGATTAACTTTTAATCCATAACCTAGATGCAACTCTTGCATCTTTTTTTCAACGGCTTTCATGGTTCCAGATCTGAAGGTACCATTTTCACATTTACCACCATTAGCAACTATTTCTTCAAGAATTTTTAACAGTGACTCTTCTTCATTCTTACTCCATGTTCGTCTGGTTTCTTTAAATTGAGAACTTTGTCAAATATCCATTCCTAAATGACAATTTTAAATATATAAAATATTATTCATATATAATGCATGCACAAAGAGAACTATGAGTAAAATATTCTAATATAAACACATAACAAATATTCAATTAAATAGTAAAATATTCTAATATAAACACATTAAATATTCAATTAAATATTCTAATATAAACACATAACAAATATTCAAATTACAAAATGATAGTACATGCATCAATGTACTAAATTTATAAGCACAACTAATGTTGTCTACGTGCTCTCCACTCATCATACATCCTCATAGATAAATTAGTCCTTCAAGCAGTCCATTGATCAGATGATTTAGCTGTACTTAAGAAATCAATCTCATGATTTTCTCCATCATTATCTAAATTTTCTATTGTATGCTCTAACGGATCAACATTCATTTCATCTCTAATAAGGTTATGCAGTAAACAACAAGCAGTAATGATTCGACATTGTATCTTAATAGGATAAAAAGATGGACTTCTTAATATAGCCCATCGCATCTTAAGCAAGCCAAAATATCTTTCTATTACATTTCCGGCCGAGGCATGTTTCATATTAAAATGTTCTTCATAATTAGCGGGTTGACTTTCTTCTCTCCATTCTAATAAATGATAACGGGTACCCCTATACGGTGCAAGAAATCCCTCTCCATTTGTGTACCCGCCATCAACAAGATAATAATTTCCTAAATAAAAAAATATAATTATATAAAATTTTTCTTAATATATATTTAATATAATTTAAATATGGATTTTTATTTACCTAGAGGAACCTTAAATCCATTATGTCTACTTAATGCATCTCGAAGCACTCTAGAATCAGATGCAAATCCTTCCCAGCCAGGTAAAACAAATATAAACTTCATATCACGTGAACAAACACCGAGTACATTAGTTGCAATCTCCCCTTTTCTAGTACGATATCTAGGTTTGTCACTTTCGCCCACACGAACCTTAATATAAGTTCCTCCAATGCTCCTAAAAAATTCTTTTATTTTTTATGAAATGGAACAATCAACAAATAAATGCCAACTATTAGTGATGATAAAAAAATCTTGAATTAAAAATTAGTGTATGTACTTAATTTTTATTAACTAACCTTGAACCATTTTCATCTATCATCAGTACAATTGTCTTGGACAGGTTCTGGAATATGAAGCAAAATGCTTTGTAGTCGTAAAACTCCATATAAAATACAATTAAAATGTCTACTAATAGTTTCACCTGACCTCAAAAATCTAGAGATAATTGTACGATTTTTCACGTGGTGGGCAATAATATGTACAAACATACATACTTTCTCCTCTAATCGTACCGGTCCATCATCTTTAATCTTTCCATGAGTTCGAAGAAGGTCACATAATATTCGAAATGTTCTTCTATCCATTCTTAATTGATTAATATAATATAAGTCATTGTTCCCAATTATGCTATTCACATAAATAAAATGAACTTGATCCCTATCAATGCTTTTATCTCTAAGCATTTTGCTCCTCCTAATTCGCCTTTTCTTCATATTTTCCATATGAATTATCATCATTAATAGCAACCACATCATGTGCAAATGCCATATCGTTACGATTATGTAAAACATAACATTTCTTTGATCCATATCTACTCAAATAATTAAAATATGAGAAGTATTAGATATAAATTTAATAAATTAGAAAAAAAATCAATACTCAGATAATTTAAATAAAAACAAACAAGAATGGTATCAATTATTATTAATTATCAATATGGGAATTGCCCACTTCAATAATATTATATGCATATAATTCATATTGTTTTGGTGGTAGATAGAGTTGAAACTATACATACTAAGTGATCGGATGAAATACACTATCTGATAATGTTGTCCCTCATATCCAATACATAATTCACTCCAATCATTTTATATATATAACCATATATTATCTGTACAAACTATAAAGGAAAATTCTCCCCCACATGGACAAATTCCGCTTTTAAATTATCTTGGTAAATTTAAGTAATGTTTTGCAATTACAACTATTTATAATTTGTGTATAATAGAATTATATTCTGTCACTTCAATTGACAGACATTGCCAATTTATTGATAGATATTATTAACTATAATATTTCAGAATATCTAACCTTAATATTCAAGTATATGTACAGACAAATCTGGAATCAGATAACTCCTAGTCTCAAAAGCAAACATTTCAGCAAAGGCAAAAAGGTTGGTGGCTAGCAGACTAAATGGAATGCAAGTATAGAATTTGCATAAACAAAAATATAATACAAAGATATCAAAAGACGGGTTAGACTACCTAAACTGTAAGAAAACACAACAGAAAAGAGAACACATATGTATAACAAACCAACTTCCCCAATCAAATTTTTGATATTATACAAAATTAAAACATCTGCAAAAACACAGCCTAATATACTCCCATGACTTTTCAAGATGAATTCTATTAAAAATAAATTTAGTAAAGCATAGATATAGAAACTCGGATATTCCACTGAGGATGGAAGTATTAATATGAAGTAAGATTATATACCAAGCTGCGATACTCTAGAAGACCCAGAATTTTGTTCTTATATGCGAACAAAAAAAATCTAACACGGCTTTGCTTCTATACACATTTAAAACTAATTTCAATACTAGTAACATTTCTTATTCTTAACATCCTTATACTGCAATTTCTGCATTAGTAATACCAGTTGCTTAAAAACAATTTCTTCTCTGCATTTTGCTTGCTTCCCCATCATCATAATCCCGTCTCTCTTTGTTTGTTCTCATGTAATAAGTTACTTTTTTACATAATCCCGTCTCTCTTTGTTTGTTCTCATGTAATAAGTTACTTTTTTACATAAATGCCCAAATAGGTCAATAGCAGCAACTCTTAATTTATGATCAGAATGAATGGGAAGACGGATTAAAGGAGCACCAACAACACCAAGCAAAAGCTGGATCTCTATGTTTTTGCCCCCTAAATAATTAGCCATAGACCTATGATTATAATTATTTGGTCTCATCCATGATTTCATATTCTGCCATGCTCTATTACTCCCATTCTAGTACGAGTATAATCAATCTATGAACAAAAATAAAAGCTCCATGAAAATGAAGCTAAGAAAAATCATCAGAATCCCCTTGTCAAGGCTCAAGAATTAGATTTCTAGACACCTCAAAGCTATATATAACACAGAACACTAAAACACACCGCAAGCAAGGACTAACCTGAAAGAACTCGTTAATTGCAAATGCTAGTTCAAACAGATATTCATTCATCATTTGTATCCACTATTTTAGCAAGATCATCATTTGAGACCTGAAGAGTGGGTACTGCTGAGCCACTTCCAACTTAACTTGCAGCATTTTTTTCATGCAATCAGGAAAAGGGAATATCAAAATGATCGTGAGTAGTGCAGTAGCGAAAGAGGGGCAAAGGAAAAGAGCTATGTTCAGTCCGATTAATTCTAGGCTTGTCCATGCAATCAAACATGATGTCAACATCAGACACCATACCAGGATACTTTATCAGCAACTGTAATAATCCCCATATCGTGAACATCATCTGGCTCTGCACGCAAGCATAATAAAGATCCACATATAACCTTCCTCCGAAAATCACAACCCGAAAAATAGCGAATTTTTATGCCTCCATTATATGCTTTTTGGTAATTCCCGATTTAGCCCAGGGAGCTAGATTTAACCGATTTAGCAAATTTTGATCTGTTTTTGCATGCCATCTCATTGTTATCTAACACATGATTTCTTTCCCAAGCCAGGCAACCAATTATGTGACTGTGAACAGATTTCAAGAACCTAAACTAAAGTTCAACGTTTAACTTATACCAGGAGACATATACCAGTAAAGAAGAAAATAAGTAACAATCAAGAACTTAGAACAGAAATAAAACAGAGAGAGAAAACGAACAAAAAGGAATAAACTTACCGAAAAACAAAAACACTGGTTGGCGACAAGAGCACGATCGGTGGTCTGGCGATTCCGATGGTGAGAGCAGCATCGTTGATTGTTAAGGGAAGTGTTTTAGATTAGTAATTTAGTACAATATTTTAGGTATTAAATAAACCCATATGGAAAGGGTGTATTAAATAATCCAGTGGACATGCGATAAAAATTCAGTTATGTATTAGATAATCCAGGAATTATTTTTTTTAAAAAATTAGTCAAACACCTTTTATTGTACAAGAGGGTATTATTTTATACAGCCCTATATATTATACAGGAAAACAAACGTGGCCTATATGACTATTCTTTTCATTTCTGTTTTTCTTTAAAAAAAAGAAATTGCAATTAAAAAAAAATGGAAACTGGGGTGGGTTGAAACATAATTTGAAAAGTCATGTATTGGGGTAAGACTGAAGCAGTGGGCCATAAGTAAGGGTGAGTATGTACCGGTTAATTGGTTTATTAATAAATTCATTAAATCAATTCATTAATTTTGGTTAATCACTTTATCGGTTTCGATTTTTAATTCATTTTTTTGAATCGGTTTATTAGTTAACCACTAAAAAATTTTAAATTAATAAATTTAATAAATTATGCAATTTTTGATATTATTTTTAATAGTTAAAAATCCTTTAAAAATGAAAAAAAATATAAATTAAATACAATATTCATTAAAAAAATCAAAATAAAAATAAAATTTTCATAATTAATTATAAAAATTAAATATATTCAACATAAAACTAAAAACAGAGTGTTAATTATGCACATATAATAATAATAATAATAATAATAATGATGATGATGATGATGATGATGATGATGATGATAAGAAGAAGAAGAAGAAGACGACGATAATTTTAATGTTTATTCATTAAAAATATATTAATTAATAATATTTTAAGAAATTATATATCATAATGTTTATAAATTACATAAATACTGAAAAATATAAGTGTAAAATTTAAAATATAATTTAGAAATTGTATATAGATCGGTTAACGGTTTATGATTTTATTAACCGTCGGTTTTTTAAGATAAAAACTGTAAAGCTAAATTTTTAGTTTGGTTAACTTAAAAATTAATTCGATTTCGAATTAGTTTTTCAGTTAACCTAAATTTCGATTTTTAATTTGTTCACCCCTAATTATAGGTTCAAACACAGGTCTGGAAGTGGAATTTGCAAATCTGAAACCATAACTGTACGTTACACTTTTGGACTCCAAGATCGTAGGTGCTATTACAGTTTCGATGTCCAAAGTCAACAATTCATGTTACTGTTTCACTCTGACAAAATCCACTTTCAAATTTGTGAGCGACGCATTGTGCATGTTATAATAGTCATGCACTACACAAGCAGTTCAGACATCATAGTAAAATGAATATATTTATTTTTTTCTAAAATCCCTATGAACAACTATAAAATTTACAAGTTTTCTTTTTTAGATCGAATATAGTGTAGTAAACTAATGTCCTATCGATACGTAAGAAAATTTCCTAAAATCTATACATTCTTCCTCATTTCCCTTTCTATTTACCTTCCTAGTTTCACTCAACATCGATTTGTTTTTTAATCTTACAAACTTTCTTTCTTTTAACCACAGTAAGGCTCTCTCAAATCTTAAGCTAAAATTATAGTACTATTATATTAAAAAAGATATGTATGACACCTGCATTTCTATAAATATTAATTAGTATTATAGTCGTTGTAATTAGGATTTTTGGTGGCCTTTAAAGACTTGTTGTCGGAATTAAAGGTAAATAAACATTAAATTTATTTTTTACATTTAATTTATTATAAGATGTTAAAAAAGATCTTCTTATAATGTTTTACTCTATTCTTGCCCCATTTATAGGTTAGTTTTGTTCTTTAAATATGTGATGGGAAGAAATGCAAAAAAATCAGAGCATTGGGTAAGTAGTTTATTACGACTTAAAGATTGAAAATATTAACATTAAAAACTGAATTGTTATTAAAAATATTGGAATAATAAATTTACCATCTTACATTAATTTAAATTTTTTTGTTATTTTATATATTGATGTTGAAATTATGAAAATATAACCGCGAGAATGAAATTAAAATGAAGGAAATTGAATTCAAAATTGTGCTTAGGTACCTAAATGAGAAAAAAAGCAAGGAGGGTAATGGAAGAGACGCATGTGGAAACTTGTAGAGCCCGAATGAATGGTCTAGCACTTGCAAATAAAATCATGGGACAAGGTTTCTTTTGGTTGACTATGGATACCGACCGCTCGAAATATGTGCAGTTGTGTCATGAATGCCAACAATATACAGATCTGAGTCATTCACCTGTATTGGAGTTGGGCAACCTTTTGTCTCCATGGTCTTCCTTAGCTTGAGAAATAGATATAATCAAGGAGATACATTTGATGGCTTCGAATGGTCATAAGTATATTGTAACACCCTAATACCTCCTAAAAGTAAACTTAGGTATCAGAGCCAGATAAACATATGATTGCTCAAATTTAACCGATACTTGAATAAGAAAAATACCTCAAGAGTTAAAATCTAAAGATCACATTACATAACATTTTGAATCTTTTTAATGTATACACAATCTTAAGGTTATACAGACAAATTTCATAGAAATTTGTAGTTTAATATACATTCTAACTAATAGAACACATTAAGATATGTCTTTAAAATCTATGCTACACTTTCGAAAATACTCTCCGTGATCGTCTAAAAATCCTAGCCACCGGAAGGTCTTCAACTTTTTAAACCTATACAGAGAACAATTTAAAAAACACAGCCATAGTTAATAACAAATTTTACCTATCATAACGATACTCGTAATGTCAAAACTTATCGTGTATTGCTAAATAAAATATAAAACTATTGACACACTCCTTAGCCATGGTAAATTTCCTTTATCTATACAGCTTATATCGACAGGAACTTATCATTATTACCTATTTCCAGATTATCGTTAGTTTCAATAAAACACTTTTGGTTACCATTCAATCAAAACTAATATAAGACAGACTTTTAAAATGTATCGGATCCTCTATTTAGTTCCTTTCTTAACGCATTAACAAGCTCAAAGAACAAATGCTTATCATGAACTAATTATATAACTCTTACTTTATTATATTTTATGGAACTATAAAGATTCTTACATTGGTATACATATTTGTCATTTATATTCTCTTTTCTAAGAAAGATATATGCATTTTTAAACTCTAGCTTTCCCATCCATTTACTTCTCTCTCACTTTTATCTAACATACATTCACTCATTGATTCATATGTTTAACTAATGTTAATCTTGTCTATGCATTCATAACCTTTATGTAATCATACTTAAGTAATTTATAAGTAAATTCTACCACAGTAGGCTTATAACATCCTGAAATGGAAATTAAAACCCATAGTTCCTACCCATTTAATAATACCTAGCTTAAATTATCATATTATGGGTAATTATATTGATGTTACTCAATCAAGATCCCATCCTCATCTTAAGCATATATTCTATATGTCAACTATTAGAGTAGGTAATATCAATGTGTTAGTTTTATTATTCATTCACAAACCTATACCTTATCTAGCTGATCCATGGTGCTTGCCATAGCACGACTCTATATTGATGTCAAAATCTACGTCTCTATGATTTCTCATTATATGTTTGTTAATAAACATTATAATAGAAAAGGTATTCTTGAACTATTAATCAATTCTATAAAACAATTCTTAAAACAAGCCACATGCTTTGTTATAACCATGTATATTGTATTAATGCTTGATAGAACAAAAATGAGCATGTACCAAACAATCGGACAACATATCTCATATATTCATTCACTATATTCATTCACTCATTCTATGTGTATTGTAAGTATAGTATTATTATTACATACCTGAACAAATTTATATTATACACAGTAGTTATGTTATATGTATACATATATTCCTAGACATAATTAATTGCGATTATCATACCCCTTATCAATTTATAGTAGTGACTGTGATGTACATTGAATCCCCGATTGGTATCCAGTTGGTTCTTAAAAGTCTGTTTTTAGGACTCGAGAGCGGATGAAGGTTTATTTAACTTGTAAAGGCTGGTAGCTTCACAATGAATAGGGAATCAATCTAATTCACCAAGTTTCGAACCTCAAAAAGGCATGAGACAACGTCTTGAGGTACTCTTATTCCATTATTGGTGATCAACCTACAAGAGCATCTTTTGGGCACCACAAGGTAGGTATCATTTAGTCGCCACCCAATAAAATATTGAAAAATGAGTTCTAACCTTATGAGACCAAAACTAGAGATAAGTTCAGGACCTCCCTCTTATTCGTATCTTTGGTTAGTGTTATATAAATGGGTTTTAATGATTAATTATTTCATCTCTTTTCTCACACAAGTTATCATGCTAGAAAAATAAGACACACTCAAGCATATTGGAAAGTTGTAAATCATGTTATATTGAAAGCAATAAAGGCTTGGCATAGAAAGTAGTAAAGGCATGGCATAGAAAACGATAAAAAATTATGATAAATAAATATATTATACATAAAATGGATAGTTTAAATGCAATGTTTATTTTGATGGGAACGTTGGTTCCCATATGCATACTTTAAAAAAGAGAAATTTTTAGTGTATTTTTGGAGTAAAAATAGGGATATTTGACCATATGGCTTTTGAGAAAGAATCGTGTTAGTTAATTTAATATAAAAGAATCTTTTGTATTTACAAAGAAAAATCTTAATTTTTACATGTTATTTTTAGATGGAAAGAATGGGACATTGGTCCCCTTTTGTAGAAAAATTTTACTCAAACTTGTGTAAAATTATTTGGTGGGTTTTTAAGTTAAAGTTTGAAAAATTCATTTATTATTACAGACTAATTGCAAAGTAAAATGAAATGACGAAATTAAATACAAATTTATAAATATCCATTACTCATTCGCGATGGCTTTCAAATGCCTCCACCCGCCTCGTACATATGTGCGTCGTGAAAAAGATGATGGATATAATGGTTAATAGTAGATAAATGAATAAAGAATGATGTATATATATATATATATATATATATATATATATAATATAATATAATATAATATAATATAAACAAATGAAAAACTGCAAATATATACACACACACACACACACACACATTCATACACACAAACTTATGTATATATATACAGCTGATATATTTATTTATTATAACGATTAAATACCAAAAATTAAAAAAATGAAAATACATAGATGTAATCGCATATATATATACACACACACACGCACACACATACACAACATTCATACACACAAACTTGTGTATATATATACAGCTGATATATTTATTTATTATAACGATTAAATACCAAAAATACCAAAAATGAAAATACATAGATGTAATCGCATATATATATATATATATATATATATATATATATATATATATATATATATATATATATATATATATATATATATATATATATATACACACACACACACACACACACGAGTGTGTATATATATAACCGTACATCTATTTATTAAAATAAAGTAAATAAAATAAAAGCAAATAAGATAAGATAAAATTAAAAATAAAATAAATTGAAGTGCAAAGAAAGTAAATATACACATAATAATAATAATAATAATAATAATAATAATAATAATAATAATAATAATAATAATAATAATAATAATAATAATATGTAGTAGTAGTAATATTAATATATGTACAATAATATATATAATAATAAATATATGTATGTATGAAAATATGTATGATAATAACCACTAAAAAATTAATAATAGGAATAAATAATAAAAGGAATAATAATACTAACAACAATTATAATAGTAATGAAAATAATAACAATATTATCAATAATGAAATTAATAATAATAAAAGAAAATAAAGGGAAATATGGGAACATGTAAAGTGGGGCCAATTATGAATAATGCCATGTAAAAGAATTAAGAGTGAGAAGATTGAGTGGTGGGCAGAGCAGCAAATTAAGGGTGGAAGGCTTTCAGCAATGGGGAGAAAAAAATTGTCGCCAAAAGCCTAAAGACAACTTTACCACATGCCTATTTCTCAATGATATCCCATGATCAAGATAATTGGTTGAATCCCATGAAACCATTTCATAGAAGTTCATTAATATATTCTTTTTATAAAGCAAATCGACTTTGATTCTTGAATAATCTACATCACTTCTGCTTCTATTGTAACAAAAGATTCCCTACTTTTTTTTACGTTTACGAGGTTCATTCGAATATGAAATCCAATCCAGGAAATACAGTATTCCACTTTTTTTTTTACTACCTAAGGCTTCGATACATTTTGAAATCGAGAAATTTCCACAGGAGCTAGTGCTATCTGAGAACAATTAGCTGATCTGGATTTATGAATTATTATAGATTGTTCATCGGTAGAATTGAAAGAATTAGGGGAAGAAGGGCTTACAGGGAATGAATGGAAAGATCGAAAAGTTGGAAAAAGAAGGGATTTTTTGGTTAGACGCGTGGAATTAGCTAAGCATTTTATTCGAACAAATATAGAACCAGAATGGATGGTTTTATGTCTATTACCGGTCCTTCCTTCCGAGTTGAGACCGATCGTTCAGATAGATGCGGGTAAACTAATGAGTTTCGATATTAATGAACTCTATAGAAGACCTTTAGTGACATGAGTTTTTGAACATCGCTATAAACTTCGGTTGCTAAAAGTCCATTGGCTGTTAGAAGATGAACAAGTGCCGCCCAAAAGAAACCTTTAGTGACAAAAAAACTGAGTGTCACTAAAGGACCTAGAAAAAACAAAAACCATGCAGGAACGGGGATAACTCCATTTTTGGCTTATTTTAATTCATATAATACACGAAAAAACTTAGAAAAGCTTACCAAAAATCCTTAAAAATCATTTAGAGGTGATTAAAACTCATTTTAAATGTATCAAACTCAAAAAAACCAAATTAAAACTTAGAAATCAAATGTTGACAGAGATGATAAATAATAAATTTTATTTTTAAGTTAATTAATTTTTTACATATTTTAAATTATTTTTTATGTTATTTTGATTAAAACAAACATAAAAGTCAAGAAATAAACTAATTACAAGCTAAGGAAAAGAAATAAAAAAATGAAAAATTAAAGAACAAAAATTGAAAATTACATTTATATGCAATAAAAATAGAAATAAAATCAAATCATGGTTTAAAAGGGTAGGGGTTCAAGAATGTTACCCTCAGATTTTGTTTTCTCAAATGACAAGGAATTATATATTTTTGGCTTTGCTTGTTTCTTTATTTTTCATGTTACGGTGAGCTTGATAAAAAGAGAGGGAGAGAGAGAGAAAGGGAGAGAGCCCCCTATTTTCATTAGTGCAAACATGTATTTATAAGCTAGGAAACCACCGCCTAAACCCAAGGGATCAAAATTGAAATAATCGTTCTTATCTTTCTTGGGTGAAAGAAATGAAAATCAATTTTTGTGAGTCTCGGTCACAACTTAACCTATTTGCTACACTCACTTTCGGTTCAACTCAGCCAACTGACCTCTAATCCAAAGTATTTCTTAATTTTTAGGCTAAAAGATGCCATTTTTCGGATAAGGCATCTCTTGATATTTGTTTTCCTATGTCTTAGATTTCTAATGAATTAAAAATAACTCAATTTGGGTTTGTATATTGGAATTTATGGCCAAAATACTGACAACTGCTCCTAAAAAATTTTTAGGGACTGAATTGATATTTTGTATTTGAAAAATTATTGGGAATAATAGGTTCAGAATTAGGTCATATTCTCTTCATAAAAGTTATTCCAAAATGAGTCTATATTCTATAAAAATTATATTCACCTCTAAAGGAGCTCTACAAAGGGAGATATTCCTAAATTACTATAGACTACTTTAGGTGCAAGGACAGATTTAGGTCATTTAAGTTCAAGCCTAATTTTGAGGATATTAAGGATTGAACTGAGTTTAGGTTTCTTCATGAAAGTTGTATTTCTATGTTTTAATATTCATATGGATTTATAATCATCAAATTATAAGCTTTGTAGGTTGAGATAAGGCTGAATTACGCAAGATTGCTCCAAGTTTCTAAAATCGATTTTCTCATTTTGCCTATTTTGAAAGAAATAAATAGGCGAAACCCAAAAAAAAATTATTTTGAACACATTAAAAACTCAGAGAGAGCCATACACTTTTATTCCTTATCTTTGATGAGAAAAATTTCCTCATTGGGTAACCCTAATTAGAAGCCTTCTCAGAACCTAGTATCTATAGTTGCCCCCAACTTTGGGAAAACTAGTACACTAGAGTCTAGATTAGCCAAAGTTTAGGTGGCTATCTCTTTGTATGTAAAGTGTTGGTGAAGGAACAGTCAACGTCAGCATTCAAACACATTAAACCTTGTTGAGTTGAATATATTGGGGACCGGGCACGTCAAACCACACTTAATGAAGATTGATGCCAGTTTATTGGCATGTCAAACCTCCTTTGAAGGGTCAATGTTGGGAGCCAGTCATGTTAAGCCTTGTTGAGTTGGATGGTAGACGTTGGGAACCGAGCACATCACACCACACTTGATGAAGATCGATGCCTACTTATTGGCATGTCAAACCTCCTTTAAAGGGTTAATGTCGGGAACCAAACACGTTGAGCCTTGTTGAGTTGGATGGTAGATGTCGGGAATTGAGCACATCATACCACACTTGATGAAGATCAATACCAACTTGTTTGCATGTTAAACCTCCTTGGAAGACTTTACACTCACTGGGAGACTTTGAATGCCTCTCAAAGAGGGCTTTGTTCTCACTGAGAGACTTTAAAGGATTTGAAAGATTTATTGCTCGCAGGGAAACTTTGAGTGATTTGAAAGATTTAATGCTCACAAGAGGACTTTGAGTGATTTGAAAGATTTAATGCTCACAGGGAGACTTTAAAGGATTTGAAAGAGAATTTGAGTGATTTGAAAGATTTAATACTCATAGGGTGACTTTAAAGGATTCGAAAGATTTAATGCTGATAAGAAGACTTTAAAGGATTTAAAAGATTTAATGCTCACAAAGAGACTTTGAGTGATTTGAAAGATTTAATGCTCGTCGAGATACTTTGATGGATTTGCTAGATTTTCAAGTTTCTAAGTCTTGTATATTTTAGGTTATTATCTTTTAGTCCCTTACAATACTTTTAATTTTTTGAGAATTCCACCTCCTAAAATTTTGGCACCTTTTGAGATTTTAAACTTTAGATTTTCATTTTAAGATTTTGAATCATTAGTGTGTTTTGGAGCTGAGAATTTTATTTTAGAATGCCTTTTAAGAGGGCTTAATGCTCGCAGAGAGACTTTGAATGCCAAGCTTAATGCTGACAGAGAGGCTTCGATGCTCACAAAGAAACTTTGATGCTCATAAAGAGATTATGGTTGCCGGCAAGGGTTTCGTTTGTTTGATGTTTGTTTGTTTGCTGTTGTGTTTATTTTGTTTGTTTTTTTAGGCATGTGAATTTTGCATTTTTACAATTTGGGAAGATTTTGAATTTGTACAGTTTTGAGTGTGTACTGAATTTTTACAACTTAAGATGTATATTGCATTTTTACATTTTGGAATGTATATTGAGTTTGTCCAATTTGAGTGTATATTGAATTTCTACATTTTGGGGACGTATATTGAATTTTTACATTTTGGGTGTTGTTTGAATTTTTACTTTTTAGGAGTGTTTCAAGGCCTTGAAATTTGTAGTGTGTTGGGTATTTATAGAATATGTATTCTTTGTTCATTTGTACTCTTGGGGTATTTAAAGGAGTTTTGTACATCTAAATTTTCATACATTTCAAGAATTGGGGTTTTTTTGTACATTTGAAGAAATTGAGTTTTTGTACATTTGAATTTTTGTATATTTAAGGAATTTTGTGTTTTTGTACATTTGAGTACACATTTTGGGATAAAGGTGTACGTTGAATGTGTGGCTCTATGAAGGGTCTTTTTTTAATGGATTTGCATGATCTCCGCTCTATGGGGATTTTGTCTTTGAACAAGATGGCCATCCTCTTGTAATCGCCCTTGTATGACATGTGCAGATGACCTCGTTTTCTAAAATACTCCCCTTGTATGATTTTTCCATGGGAATTTTGTCCTAATTTGATTGTCTGTTGCCTAAAGTTGCCCTATGATCAACTTTGATGCACGAAGCCCATTTGCATTTTTCCTTGCAATCCTTATGAGTCGTGTTGATTGTCCGACTCGTGTCTATCTTTTTTGCTGCGATGATCGACTCGTGTCCCCTATCCAACTCATTATAGAGACTTTCTCTTCATAAATCATGCTGATTGTTCAACTAGTGTTCGACTATTGTTCCCGGTCCGACTCGATATTTTTTTTCTCAATTTCGTTTTCTTTTCCTTTTCATTTTTCTATTAATTGGTTTGTTTTTCTTTTATTTCACCCCACAGTGGCCCCAAAATGTTTTAGAGTTATTTTTATTTCAAAACTTTAACATTGTGAAACGACATGCCCTTTACATCAAGGCATCATTTCCATTTTTCTCTTTAATTTTTCCTGTTCCCCATGCATTCTTCATTTATTATACGTCCTGTCTCTCACTATTGCACTTATTAAGCTTTTTATTCTTTTTCTTCTTCTCTTGGTCTTTTCTTCTTTCTTTGGTTCCCGCATTTTTGTTCTCCTGTGTTTTTCTCTTTCCACCAAGATGGTACGCATTAAGAATCCATTTTCTTCACATGCTCAACCTGAGGAGGGTGAACCATAGCCTAGGGATATCTCATCAAACTTTGGTTCCAGGTTTCCTATCTATTCTGTTGAAAAAGGTAACCGATTTCTTGCTCTTAAGTATAGGCTCATATTGCCCTGTAAGTATTTTTCAGAATCTCACCTTCAGCAGGTTGGTATGTTAAAGTTTGTTAATGAAATGCTTTCTTAATGTGGATTGTTAACATTGTTCCTAATCATGTCCACTCTCATGCTGATTTAACATTAGAATTTTATACCTACTTGAAAGCTAATGATGAAAATTCTAGGCTTTTAGACTATCATTTAGATGGAGAGCATCATTCTCTAACATATTTCTTCATGCATAAAGCTTTTGGTTTTAAGCAAATTTGTTTATGTGATCCCTCTTCTGAGTTTCATTCAAATGAATTTTTGCAATTTCTCACTGGTTTGACAACTCCATTTAAATCTAAGGATGTTAAATCTATGTTTATCAAGGATTTAAAATATTGAATTTTGTAGAAGATTTTTACTTCCTTAGTTTTTAACAAAAATGAATTTAATTGGGTTTCTTATCAGGAACTTTTCTTGATGTGGTGTATTCATAATAAGAAATCTGTTTACTGATCATATTGGATCTTTAAATAACTTTTGCAATGTGTGGATCGTAAAGATGCTTCTCTCACTCATGGACATATTATAGCTACAATTGCTCAGAATCGTTCTATTGATCTTAGTAGTTATTCTCGAGTTATTCCTCGTGTGTATTTTACTAAGCATCTCTTTGTTCGTGGTGCGGTTATTAATAATGCTTTTCAACCCATTCCACATCACTCTAGATCTTGTTGGACGGATCTTTAAGATTTTTCTGCTGTTTCCCGTGCAATTGTTAATGATAGTACTGATGATGATGCACAGGAAGAGCAGGAGACTAGTGATGATGATATGGCTGATGTTCCTGATGACAGTCCACCACCTTCTTCTGTTCCAAGCTCTTCCTCCAGGGACATTCCCACCATGCTTAGCCAAATATTACAGAACCAGTCATCAATACAAAATCAACTAACTTCCTTGGCTCAACTTTAATGTATAATATAGCACAAGATTGACACCTTCATTGCAGAGGCCAGCTATGTAGTCCTCTCTCTCCACCTACACCATGATATTTGGAGTTCTTTTCTTATTTTCTTTTCTTTTCTTTTATTTTACCTTTCTTTGTCTTTCATTTCATTTCTTCAGATTAAGGACAATGTTTGTTCTAAGTGTGGGGGAATTAGTATGTTTAGTATGTTTTGCATGTTTATTTGTGTTGTCTATGTGTTAATTGCATGTGTTTTAAATGTTGCTTTTGTTTTTCCTAAACCATTTTGTATGTTTATTTATGTTGTCTATGTGTTAGTTACATGTGTTTTAAATGTTGCTTTTGTTTTTCTTATGCCATTTTAGTAGTTTTATTATTAAGTATTGTTTATTTTGCATGTTATATAGGTTGTCTTGATAAATCATTTACCTTTTATGCTCATCTATTAATCTTTCGAAGCTTTTAGCATGTGTTTTCTAATTTTCAAGTTATCTCTTTTTACTCCTTTCAAAATTTTAGATTATTTAGTTCCTTCACTAACTATGCTTTAAGGTTAGGAATTGCTTATTTAGTTTAAGGTTTTAGAGTTTCTAGTTGCTTAATGGAAACAATAGCCATAATACTTACCCTTAAGCCATCAATAATGGATGAGGACTTAAAAGAAAAAAAAAGAAAAGCAATGCAAGATGTATATCCAAAATTCCAATAAAGTATGGGATGAAGCGTAAAACGCACCCATGCTATATTCTCTTGCTATTTTAAATGCATGGGATAAAGTCTAAAAGTATACCTATGCTCTCTCTCTAAAAAAAGAAAAGAAAAAGACAAACAGATAAAGTTTATAAATGCCATGAGATTGGTTAAGGGTATGTGTACTTACAATTGTCCTAAAGAGCAATTAAAAATTTTAGAATCTTAAGGTTTATGATAATTGTTCTTTCCTCAAGCATGTTTAGTTTTGTGACTTTATATTCTTTATTTTGGAATTAGTAAATTTTGGTGACTTGTTAAATTTTGAATACATGCTTTAAGAATTGATTCACTGGTATTTTGAGTCTTCAAGGTGTTTGATTACTTTTCAATTCTATCACATATACATAATGAACAATGCTCTATAGTAAAGTTTACTTAGTTTTATTGGCATTGAATTCTTTCATCCTTTTCTCTTTTTTGAGGACAAGCAAGGTTTAAGTGTGGGGGAATATGATATCATATATAATGGTCTATATTTTTAATGCATGTTTTCTTTATTTTAGGTAAGCTAGTAGGTTAAATTATTTATATTTTATGTGTTTTTGTCCAGTTTATGTGTTTGTGTGTATTTTAGGTAAGTTAGGTCTAAAAGAAAGAAGAAATAGTTGAAGAAGCAAGCCATAACACGAGTTGTGAAGAACGTCCGACTCATGATGAAGCGGAAAAAAGAAGTAGAATGACTCATGAAGTACATTCGAGTCGTTATAAAGAGCAAGGATGTCCGAGTCAACAAGTTTGTCTGAGTGGTGAAGTGAAGTGAAAAGAAGCAGCACCAGTCATAAAATACATCTGAGTTGTTACAGAGAGCAAGGCAACATGACTCGTGAAGGAGGACACGACTCATGAAGAGAAGCAATAAGGAAAACACGAGTCATGAAGAACGTTCAACCACCAAGTCTTTTCATTAGGCCTTTTCATGGCAACTTTTCACCATGACACCTATTCTGAAGAGGCATGATTTGGGGTGCAAATTTCTCTATAAAAAGGGACCAAATATGCAGTTGTAAAGGAGAGTTTTTTTTAGATATACAATTGATATTTATATAGTTGTTATGTAGAGATATACTTAGTTTTGGTAGATGATGACAAAAGAACAAAGCCAAAGGAACAAGAGATACATCAGAAGGTTTAATTAGAAAGTACATTTTTTGGGGGGTTTATTTTTTCTCCAATTCTCCTATTTGATTTTAATTCACATATGTATTTTGGCTAGTTTCCTTTATATACTAAGAATATGAACTGACATTGTTTAAGATAAAGTTTAAGTTTATTATAAATGAAGTATGCTTTAAATCTATTTGTGTGATTGTTTTGCTATGTATGCTTGATCACCATATTTAGCATGTTAGTCAATTAGTTTGCAATGAGAATTGGAATTTATTGATGGAAAGACAAATGAATTTACTTAAAGTATTGAATTCACTTAGAGATAAGGAATTCTCTTTGAGGGATTAAAGAATTGACATTGAGCTTCATAATTTTTGTTTATCTCTATAATGACATGAGAGTGCTTATAGTCTCTAAAAAAGAACATCTTTAATGATAATGAGAATTGCTTTAAAGAATCTTTGGTTAAATTCTTCAATCACTTCAATTATACAATTATTTCTACTTGTCCTTAAATGACTTATCCTTTCTATTTCTATGTATTTTTATACTAATTACTAAGTCATCCTTAATCCAACTTGATTCAATCTATGTATATTAGTTTAGAAATTAATTAAATACTTAATCTTCATTATTGGTTGCCTATCCATCTACTTCTTGTGGTTTCAATACTAGATTTACCCCGTTCCCTTTGGAATGATACCCTACTCATTCTATACTCAATCTAGAAGGACTAAGGGTTCAAATAATCCCCTATCATGCCGCAAATTCTCTCTTATATTTCTTTCATTATATACCTCTGCCTTCCTTTGAGATGTGTTTTAACCAAGGATGACTAAAAGCCTTTTTGTACAACTCTTGTCTAATTATGGAGTAGTTAAGCAACCTTTCGTATGATGTTTTTAACTTTGGCTTCGTCTTTAGGTAGTTCTCCCATATGTTGGTATCCAACAATCAAAGTCATCCATGTGTTTGCTTCCCGATCTATCTCTATTAGCTTAAATACACTTAGGAAAAGTTTGAGCATTTCTATCTCGATGATATCTCCTTCAATTGCTTCTTCTTCTAAAGCAGTAAACTTAGAAACTCGAAGACATTCTGGCAGCTTTCGTCCTATATGAATATGTCATTTTTCCTTAACCTTTTAAAGAAAAGAGTTTAGCATGTGGCTGAGGATGAGATGAATCTTCCTTAAGACGTTATCCTTTCGTTCAGCTTCTGGATGTCTTTCACATTGACTAAAGCTGTATGTCTAGAATGATCTTAATCTTTTTGAGGTTGGGTTCAAATTTTCCTGAGGGTACTTTGAAGGTGCATTTTTTTGGATTTAAATTCATTTAAAATCGGTTAAAAGTGGTAAACACTTTAATCAGATTAGTTGTATGCTGTTCAGGGCTTTTACTTTTTGCGATTATTTCATCCACATATACTTATACATTCTTACTAATTTGTTTCTTAAAAATTTTATTTATCGACCGCTGATAAGTTGCTTCTACATTTTTCAGGCCAAATGGCATGACTCTGTAGCAAAAAGTGTTGTCATTAGTGAAAAAACTGGTTTTCTCTTGATCGAGCAGCCACATCAAGATCTGGTGGTATCTAGCATAAGCATCTAGCAAGGAATAGATTGCATGACAAGTCATTATATCAACAAGTTGGTCAATACTGGGGAGAGGATAGTTGTCATTTGAGCAAGCTATATTAAAATTGATGAAGTCTACACACATCCGTAACTTTTCATTTTTCTTCTTTACAAACACATCATTTACTAATCATTCAGGTTATTTAACTTCACTAATTGTGTTGGCTTTTAATAGCTAATCAATCCCTTTAGATATAAAATTCTTCCATTCTGGAGCATGCCTTCTCAGTTTTTATTTTATAGGTAGGAAATTCAGATCTATATCGAGTTTGTGTGTGATGACCCATCATCACTTCCTTATCCACACTTTTTGTCGTCCCTGATCCGATTTGAACTACCTTGCCTTTAGCAATTTCTCTGGCCATAAGTTCTCCTTCTGGATTCATCCTTGGTTGCTCAGTCGCTTCTTCCTTTTCCATTCCTAGCTACTATGTAAGCCTATTTAGATTCCTTCACCACTACAACACAGGCTTTCCTAGAGACCTTTTGATTTCCTATTAAGATAGCTATTCCCTTATCAGTTGGGATTTCATTACCATATACCGAATGCTAGTAACTGCTCTAGTTTTCAAATAGTAATGGTTTTCTGAATATTGCCTTGTATGTGAAATTTAAGTCTATCACTATAAATGTTGTTCGGCACATGTGGGTTATCTTTTCATCTCCCAGTTCCACAAATAGCTTGATCGATCCACTCACTGGGACTGTGGCATTAACAAGTTTGATCAGTGGGGTGGTGCATAATTTTAGCTCTTCTAAGGGTGGCCTCTTCTTCCAATAAGCCTTAAGGGTGAGAACATTAATTGCCATTGTCTATCAAGATTCTTTTCACTTGGAAATTTGTGTTACTTGCCTTTACCACTAAAGCATCTTCATGGGGGAACTTTAAATCTCCTACATCTTTAGGGGAGAAAGTCACTAGTTGCAATCTTTTGGATGTAGCTAAAGAATACGCACCTTTACCCTTTTTCCTCTTACTAATGCTTTCCTTATAAAAAGAGCCTCCTCTAATCATATTGATGACTCCCAATTTTTGCTTTGGACTTTTGGCATCTTTTGTCCTTCTTCTTTCCTCATCTTTATCATTAGATTTTATCAAACTTTTCCTTTGCGAGGTAGTTTGCAAGAGCTCATCGGGGCTAGGCCTACGAATCTTTTTAAAAAACTTCTCTATAGGAGTATTTCGATCTCCTCTTTCAATGTGTAGCAGTCATTTATAGTATGGTCGATATCGTTGTGAAATTGGTAGTATTTGGTTCTATCCCTAGAAGTACAGGATCATTTTGAGATCTTTCTAAGCCAAATTACCTTAGTGTGCTTCGCTTTTATCAATATTAGGACTTATAATAAATGGGTATTTATTAGAGTAAAGGGTTTAGCTATGTTGCATTTAATCTTGCCATGCTTATTTTGCTTCTTTTTTCGTGTTTCTTCAAGGAGTTTCCCCTTTTAAGACTTATATTCCTCCTCTCGCTTTCCCCGATTGATGGATTTATATTCCTTTGATGGTTTAATCCAATTGGTTGGATCCTAATGAACCTCCACGAGTCTTCCACTTACTCTCAAAGCATCATCGAGTTGGATGAACTGGTTTGTTTAGTCCATGAATTTTGCAAAATTTTTCACAGTGCGAATGATGTTGGAGTCGAATAGCTGCGAGCATCTCATATTTCATGCTAAGGTGTTTGTTGTTGTGTTGGGGTGTAAGCCCTTTATTTTTAGTGCTAGAGATTAGAGCCTATCAATGTAGTCTCTTAGACTTTCATTAGGTCTTTACACCAAGTTGCATAGATTGTTAATGATCTTTATGGTTCTAATCATTATAAATCTTATGACAAATAATCCTTGAGCTGTGTAAAGGTATGGATTGATTCTAAAGTCAAGTCATGGAACCAATCCAGGGCATCACTTACAAGAGTAGTTGGAAATACCTTACATAATACCTTATCATCGAAAGAATATATATGTATGTCAGTTAAATATTTAAAAATACGGCATTTTGGGTCAGACTTACCTATATGTCGAGGCATTTTTATTTTTCTAAATTCGTTCAATAGTTTGGTCTCCCTTATCTCTTGGCTAAAAGGAGAGATTATAGTTCCTTTAAAGATCGGCCTCTTAAGGTGACCAAGGCTAAATTTCTTTACTTGCTGTAAGAACCATTGCTCGTTCTTATCTAGCAAACCCTCTTCATTTTCCTCCTTTACTTTCCTCATTGACTTCCTCTTAGGAGTATAAGTGAATCCCAAGTTGTCACCTATTTCCAAAAAAGGTGATCGCCTAAGTGTGTGGGTCATATGGTGTCTGCTCTTAGGGGTAGCTATGTAGCTGAGACCATCATCCATATCAACTAAGGAAGACCATCTCGAGGCATCGTGGTCGGCATCTCTTTCTTCATGTATGTCTTTTCTCCTTTCAGACTCTTGGAACTCCGAGTGTGTTCTTTTACCATTATCGGAGTAGAGTCTGGCTGGGCCACGAGCTCATTATTATGTCTTAGAAACAAATTACTATTAGGGGTTTTTACTAGTGATCCTCAAAGAAATCTTATTGGAGACCTTGTTAGAGGTTATACGGGAGATATCAGTGGGGTTCAGCTAGACTCACTCTTAATTTAGGGTCTTTGTCACCTTTTATCCCCACTAAATTGGTCCCTAACTTTAGATTTCCAATATTCCTCATGGTTATAGATGTAACTCTCGACGAAAGCACCAAATGATAATCTTGAGATTATCAAAATGATCGAACATGTATGAGTCAATCTGGTTAGGAATAATTTTAGACATGCAAGAAGGTTGGTCTAGTTGATCCGGGCATTAGCACTCTGAAGCTTAAGTTGATAGGAAGATTTTTAGAGAAAAAGGTAATAAAAGAAAACTCAAGATCTATACACTTAGAGCCTTTAGAGATTAAGTAATTTATAATGAATTAGATTTAGTGAGTAGGTATACTCGAGTGGACCTAATAGGTATATAGAGGATGTGGTTTGATGGTGATTAGACTAGCCATATCCTGTAAGATATGTCAATTTGCCTAACACAGTTGAATTTTGTTAGGCCGATTGGATTGTGGCATTTGGCAGGTCTGATGTGAAAGGCCACTCATGTTTGATAAGACCTTCATCGTGCAGCCTTTTTCTCAAAACCAATTTTGGGCCTCAAGAGCCTTATTAAATCGGAGGTGTTATCAATAATCATTCTAAATTTGGCACAATTTTTTCATTAGCACCCAAATCAAAGCGGTACATTTTATAAATATAGCATTGGCAATAAATGATAATTTTTTTAATTGCATTCATAAACATATGGCTTTATTTTTGAGAAATTGATTGTTTTTCTTTCGAGTTAATATTTGATAGATATAAATTGCCTTTATAAACAATTATAAGGAAGAATTTTATCTCAATTGGAAGTAGGTTTGAGTATAAATTGGTTAGCTGGCCTATGAGTAAAAAAATTAACCAATCTATTAATATCGATTTTTTAAAATTATTAAGTATTAACTAGTCTATTATATTCGGTTAACCAATTTATCAATTCCGATTTTTTGGTTTGATTCACCAATATTTTTTAGTTATAACATAAAAATATAAAAAAAATTTAGGCAAAATTTAATTTAATTTCAAATGTGGAAAGTAATTCACAATAAAAATTACAAAACAAACATAATATATTAGGCAAAATTCATGTTTAACAAATTAATAACTAATATTATAAAATGGACTTGATATGTTGAAAACCAGCATACTTAATTCTAAATAAAAAATTAGATAATATTAAATTTTAGAAAGTATATTCTAAGATATTAAAAAAATTAAATGCTATTAAATAAATTATGGACACCAATATATTATGATAAAAGTTAAGCGCTTTCTCTGTATAAATATTATTTTATATAATTAAAGAGAATGATATAATTTAAATATAGTTTAAATAATTATATGAATTTTATAAAAAATGCAAAAAAAACGTATAAAAATAAAAATATAATTTAAGTATATTTTAAAATATTACTCTATGTATATTTTAGAGAAATAAGAATTAAAAATTTTTAAGACATAAAAATAAAAATATAATATATATGAATCGGTTAACCGTTAGTCACTAGTTAACCATTGACTAATGGTTAATCAGTACTAAAATCATGAAATCAAAAATAAAAAATTGAACGAAACTAAAAATAATAATAATAAATTGATCGGTTGACCAAAACCATAATTTTTTTTATGAATATATACCAAAACCAATAATCAAAATTAATAATATTAAAAATTCAAAATTAATTAAGACAATTCATTGAAAAAACTTATTCGATTTCAAATCAATTTTCCAATTAACTGTTTTCGATTTTTTTTTACATATCCTTAGTTAGAAGGACTCTATTGTTTAATGCTCACTAATAGTTCATTTTTTTTCTGCATTCTTTTTATTATAGTTTTTTGTCTTTCCAATATTGTTCTTTTGTCAAATATAGTTTCCAGTGCTCACAAAAAAACTCTTATGTTATACAAGTACATGTTCTCAAGTATCTCAACTCTTCTAATCATAGAGGGCAAAGTATTATAACTGATTGCACCATGTTAAACTTTACATCCTTTATAATAACTTTACATTTTTCTTCTCATAGTATTGTAGTAACATTGATATTCTTAATCTTTTAGCTAATTCTTTCTATTTGGGACTTTTTTTAATAATTTTTTTTAAAAAATATTTACAACAATAAGGTATGTCAGACAAATATTATGGAAATGGGATTTTTTACGAACCGCTACAACGTGCAGCACTTTCATACTGTGGGACCTACTAAACGAGCTAGATATTTTGCACAAATACTGTTCCATAATGCAATGGTTTTAGAGTCACTCCTAAACTTGAAACCACTACCTGTCATGACGGTTTCTGATACAAAAGTGGCTCTAAAATTGCTCTAACATATAGAGGTTTTAGGTTTGATAGTGACACTAAAACCATTGCACTGGGCAATGGTATCCGTGAAAATTCAATTTCCCCGTCATTCCTTCATTGAAAAATTTGCACGCAAATGCTTAGATAAATGTTTCATTCAGAATTCAGAATTCTATATGAGTTACAATACATTCTTTAACATATTGAGTTTTGATTGGTTTTACATTTTATTTCACTCGACAATATTTCTTCAACACATCAATAGTATTTCTTCAATTTTATTGTGCAATATTGGTAAAATTTTACATTTATTTGTTTGTGATTTTTTATGTTTAATTTTGATTTGATTTTATAATGATATTGATTTTGTTTACTAAAATGCAAAAGTAAATAGAAGTTCTTAAAAACGAGTTAAGAAGACCACAATTGTGTAGCTGTTGGAATAAGGTATTTTATTAATTTTGGTATATTTTGTTATTTGAATATGTATGTAGATAACCATTGAAAAATATAAATGAATATGTGTTGTTTTTGTTGTTGTTGTTGTTTTTCTTCTTCTTCTTCTTCTTCTCTTCTTCTTCTTCTTCTTCTTCTTCTTATTCTTCTTCTTTTTCTTCTTCTTCTTCTTCTTCTTCTTCTTCTTCTTCTCTCTTCTTCTTCTTCTTATTATATTATTATTATTATTATTATTATTATTATTATTATTATTAGAAAATATAATTATTATAAATGTTATTGAAAATATATGAAACTGAACCGATTTAATCTTAAGTATTTATAAATAAAATGCTTAATATTATAATTTGTGTATAGTCCCCTTTGATAGTAACTTTCTGTAGGATGTGTATATTATATTCAGTGATTTAAATTTATTATCATAGTAATTTATTATTATTATTATTATTATTATTATTATTATTATTATTGTTGTTGTTGTTGTTGTTGTTGTTATGTAAATTTAAAATTATTTAAAAAATAAGTAAAATTAAGTGAAAATTTGATTGGCAATTGGAATTATGGATTAAGTGAGTATAAAATATAAAATAAGTGAAATTTAGGCAATTTTGAAGTATTGCTTATGTAAAGAACAAAAAGTATAATTTATATATGATAATTGTTATGAATATTTACAACTATTTATTCTATTTATATTAAATGTTATTTAAAAAATTTAAATAACTTAAGAATAATGTGTTATTGTTAAAATTTCATGATGAGTGTATTCTTTCACATGTAGGTAATTGACAAATGTCAACATACATGAAATGTTATTTGCATGCAGAAGGGGAAATAAGTTATGGGGCACCACATTTTCAATATGACGTATATGGTTTAAATGCCTGCAAGGAGATTGAGAGTTAAAAATAAGCCGACTCTTCCTGAATTGGTCCATAAAATTTATATTAAATTGGATTTAGGTATCAATGATGTGATTTCTAAAATTATTTATAAGAGTCTAATGTACAATCAAAGATCGTTATGCTAGACATCAATCAATTTAGCAGATGATGATGACATAGATGCAATTTATGATAATTTAAGAAGATATGATGATTACAACTTGATGAAATTAATTATTGTAGTTGGTGAGGGGTACAGGAGCTAGTCGACCCATGTATAGTCAAGGATATCAATTTACAAGTGAGGCATTAGAAATGGAAAACATCGAGGTACGTCATCATTAATGCGTTAATGAAATTGGTCCTATAACAATAAAGATAGCCAACAATCAATGATGTAATGTGCGTCAGATCCTGCCCTTCACTTTCAGGTTCACTCTCAGAGGCCTACTTTTAGGGCCCAAGATCAGAGGAGGCTCACTTTTAATCATAAACTAGCCATTTCGCAATAAAAAGGATTGAGTCCAAATTATTGCTAACGGTCAACCCATGAAGGCTTCTATTAGTGGGCTCAAAGAGGCAGGTGTCATGAAGTCGTCATCCAATAGAACATTGGAAATTGATTCTTAACCTTATTTTGATGCCCAAGCAGAGACTGGTGTTCAAGACATCCCTCTTATTAGGCATTTCGATTAGGTGTTGATTTATAATCGAGTTTTCAAATTAATTCTCTCTTCTCTCTCACATAATGTACATGATAGAATTTAAAGCATTTCATTCAAAAATCAATAAATAAATGCTTAAAATAAAATTCTACTTAGAAATTATTACAAAGGCAAATTGTCCCAAAGAATAATACAAAATAAAATCAATATACATATATAAAATGGGTTATCGATTTAATTTGGAAGCATTGGCTTGCTCGTGCATATTTACATAAAAGGGATTTTATTACATTGTGTGAATTTGGGTAAAAATTTAAACATTAGTCCATGTTTTTTAAAAATAACACAATTTGCTAGAAAATATTTTAAATGTCCTTTTATGTTAACATGCTTGAAAAATGCTTTTTTACTAACTATCATAACCCTAAAAAATAATGCATTAAAAAAATAAAAGGAAATCAAAATAAAATGAACAAAAAAAGCCATAATAAATAAAATAATTTGAAATAATGCAAATAACGATTAACCGAGATATTCAGGAAGCAGAGACGATGACCAATTTGGGAGAATGAATTCCCATTCAAAAACCCACAAATCCTCTAAAGCCAATAAAGGAACTAAATGCTCAAAAAATCACAAAAAAAATGAATTAGTTAAAATCCTTAAGTAATAACACATAATCATATATACAAATAAAAGACATTTAAATACAGAAACAAATCATACAGAAGCAAAGTCCTATAAAAAATGCACACATATCATAAAAAATTAATGAATGATATGTGAATACATGATAAACATAAAACATACAAGAAAAAGACAATAAAAATACTCTCATAGGTGCCCAAATAAGTGAAGGATAGCCTAAAGGAAAACAAAGGACGACCTGAGTAAAGCTGGGGACTGGATAGAAGGATGAGCCTGTAACATCCTATCCATCAAATGACAGATGGCCGTTTGCTGGTTCATCTTCCTATCCATCACCCATGTACAGAAAGAAAGATGTAGAAAAAATGGCTAAAGTGCAAAAAAATCATGTAAAGTAGGTTTCTAACCCTAAACATGCAATATTTAAACATCAAGCCATGCTAAAACATGTTAAAAAAACATAATTATACATTAACTAGGTTAAACTCACAAAATTACAAAATATACAAATAGAGGCAAAAGCTTTACATGCACAACAATGAAGGAACCTTAATGAACCTATCATGCCTCTAGCATATCAGAAAAATAAGAAATGAATCATACTTCGGTAAAACAAGTATATTATTCGAATATAACAATTAAAATGAGTTAAACCAATATTTAATGGTCATAAGATCATATGAATGAATTGTAGAGAGAGAAAGTGAGAATGAGCCTAGAATGTTAGCCTCAAGAGATATTTTGAATCTATAAATTTTGTAGTCCAGATCTCTACTCTGAATCGCACTCCATGATTATCAAAAGAAGATATGAAATTCATTTTTGAATAAGTGTGTGATTGACAAAGATTTGCTAGAGCAAAATACCTTAGAGGGAGGAAGAAATTAATTTTCTTCTTCTCTAATGGTGGCTCTCCAAAATAATGATTCTTCCCCCATAAAACCCTAGTTTTTAGTTTTTATACCTAAGGAAGAATTTTAGTCCAAATTAAACTAAAAAATCCTCAAATTTGGAGATAAAATCCCCCAAATCTGGAATAAATCTTAAGGCATAAAACTCCACCCTATCCAAAACCTAGGAAAACATGGAAAAATCTGGGTTTCAAGCCAGGGTCGAGCATCCCTCAATGAGAGGTGGCCGTCCTTCATCACTAAACCTTGATTTTCCTAAAATATCCCTGGTTTAGATTGCACAGGAGAGAAGGGCCTATAAACAAGCACCCCTTAGGTGATAGACAACCATCTATCACCACTGGAAGTCCAAATTAAGGTTTTTATGTATATTTTGTTAAAACGCTTGGAAGTATGTGAAAACATTTAGAAAATTATGAAAAATCTTTAAGAGAAAACTAAGAAATCTACGATTAGAGCTTTGAGATCCAAACATGTTACCAGCAATATACTATTTCCTTATCATTGAATAACCCTGATCTAGGTTATCTCGAGTCACAGTGTCTATAGCTGCCTCCAATTTTGGGGAGCTGGTGCATTGGTGCCAAAGTGAGCCAAAATTCAAAGTACAAGGAAAAAGATATGTACTTGAGACAATAAATCTCTTGGCTGATAAAAAACATATACCTTTTGAGGTAGTAATCTCTTGGTCGAGTAGCTATCATCATCTTTTTGACGCGTTAACCCTGAATTTGAATATTTAATATTAGTTTGTTGATATCTTAATCCTGTATTGATTGTCTGATTAGCACTTAGGGCATGTAGAACTAGGATAGATTCATGAACTCTGATTAGGTTATTTAAATGCATCTGATTAGTACCTGGAGCATGCAAAATCGAGAATACTTTAGACCAACTCTATTAAAGGCGGCGAGTCTCCACTTGTCCAATTAGTGCCTGGGGCATGTAGAATTGCGACAAGAACAAAGGTTTCCCCTAATTAGCACATGGGGCATACAGAATCAAGTTGATTTAATTGCATTTGATTAGTGCTTGGGGCATGCAGAATCAAAATGATGAAGGAAGTCATGACTAGCGCCAATTTGTCGGCATATAGAGTCAAAATGACATTTCATACTTTGATCAATATTAGAGTCACCCTGCAACATTAAATGAAATGGTTAGGGCAATGTTTGATTTGTGTCATTCATTAGCTGACTTATTGGTTATTCTTTTTGAGAGATTTGGTTGCTCCTTTTTGAAGTAATGCTCCGCTAGGGATATTCTTGGCAAGTATATATCAGTCCACTGGGGAATTATTGAGATGCTAGAAGTCATGCATCTATAATAAGTCACTGGGATGCTAGAATCTATTCTGTCATACTCCCTGCTGCCTCATGTCCAGTAGTTCTTTATTTTCAATGTCAGCCTTATGGCTTTCGATATGTTCAGATCAAAGCCTCTTATACTCCAATGGATGATGATGGTTGCTCTGGTTTATGATGAATGGACCCCTGTCTGGGTAATTCTTGGTGGTGAAGGTGGGTGCCTTTATTTTCTTATTGTTGAAGGAGTAAATGTATGCCCTTTTGGTGGGGTTTTGAGTACCTGTTGTTAAAGATATAAAATATTACTGTACTGCTTATTAAATTTGGCTTCTTTTTTTAGTTCTATTTTGTTATTATTATCATCTTTTCTTTTGATATGTTTTATCATGGCATGGTTATTTACAAGTCATCTTGTTAATCACATGGAATTCACATTCATTTATTTTCCAAGCATAAAAGCATAAATAAAATGAGACATACAATGATAAAATAAATTATATACAACTTCGTTTTTTATATACATAAAAAATTTTAATAATGTAAACTCCCTGAATACAAAATAAATCAATATGAGCGCCCTGACCTTAATACTCTATGATAAGCTGGCCCTAATGGTGGTCTAAATGCTGGTGGCTTGGGAGGTCGGGCTAGAGTCATAGCCTAAGGTGCTGGAGGTGGTTTCTCTCTTGCCTGCTCAAATACAAACTTGAAGCCTAGCAGTGCTGATGTTAAAGGATATAGGACATATGTTATTATATCTGTTAGCCTCTCTGACCCCTCTCCTACCTGAAGGACTTCCCAAGAATGGCTCTCTAAGTACCTCATCAAATCTCCCCTCAGGTACCCTATGTACCTCTTTAACTCCTCTTTAATCTTGACCATGGCCTGTTTGGCTCTAGGAACCTATGCCTTGATACGAGTGCCCTGATCTCTAAGCTTAGTGAGAGAGTCATTAACCACCTATAAGGACTCATCAAATCTGTGCCTTGTATCCTATATGTCTGTCCTAAGGCCCCGTACCTTTATCTGTAATATTGGAACAACTATTGGTAGTGTCTGCAAGGATTGCACAGTTATGAGTATGGTCTTTTATGTTTTTTATAATGCTGTCAACCTCTTGGAGATGTCATCAGAAAAAGGGATTAAAGGTGTCTGTACTAGAGATGGCAGAATAAAAAGTGGAGTTACAGTTGAGGTAGATGTCCATGTCTGTAAGGAGAAAACCTCACAGCTGGTGACCTTTGGTGTTTGATAGAAGATCTAGGGCATATTAGTGTCTGGGGTGACCCACCTAAAAGGTCATGCATGTCAGTCTGCATGTCAAAAGCATAATCAAAATCTAACCCTGCTCCCTAAGGCTCATTTGCCTCACGAGTCTCATCTACCCAGTCCTTTTACTGAGGTGGCTACTCTGCTGGTGCATGGCCCTAATCGTCCTGCTCTACTGCTTTATCTGGAACTATGGGATTAACTCCACATCTCTAGACGATCTATGGCACTGTAAGCAGTTTATACCAGTCCTCCTGCCCATCTATATGCTCCACCATGCTTTATAGTAATGGCAGCCTGCAGGTCAATATGGATACTTTTTAGGACAGGATCATAGAAATGGTTCTTGTCCAACCCAAGAGATAGCAGTAGTTTGGTGATGACTCATACCACACAGATCTGGGTCCCTGGTGAAATGCTCACCCTGGTCAATGTCACGATGATCTCATAGGTGATGTCTACATGGTGGCCTTCCTGCATCCTATATAAGCTAGTAATAGCTGCCGAATTAACATTTTTTAGACTTCTAGTGAATCCAAGGTAAGAGGCAGAAAAGACTCTCTATAAGTATCTAGAGAGCTAACATCGTGCTCTTCACCTTGTTCAAGTCATAAACCGCTGCGAGCAATGCCACAACAAGAAAATCAGCAAATAGCAACGAAAATTAGCAACTGAATTTGTTGAATTTCCGTTGCTAATAAAAATTAGCAACAGAAAATAGCAACGGAACATTTGGTTGCAAATTTGGCGGTTGGTATTTTTAGCAACGGAAATTATTTTCCGTTGCTATTTTTACCAATGGAATTAGAATTTTCGTTGCTATATTTAGCAATCGAAATAAATTTCTATTGCTATATTTAGCAACCGAAATCAGTTTTCGTTGCTATTTCTAGCAACCGAATTGAAGTTTCGGTTGCTGAATTCAGTGAAAATTATAAAAAAAATTGCGAAGGAATTTTCATCGCTATTCCGTCACTAAATTATTGTTGATTTTGATGAGAGGTTGAAGAGACTCTTTATGCTTTGCAAATTCCAAAATTTCCATCAGAAAACAGCCACAACTAAAAGAAAGTTGAATAATATTTCACAATCAGCTCAATATTGCAATCAGAAAACAGCCTCAACTGAAAGAAAGTTGAATGATGTTCCAATTCAAACCAATAAATGAATGGACAACATCAATGAAATGCTAAAGCAGAGCAATAGGGAGAAAAAAATGAGCAGCAACAGCAAGGGTTATCCATCCAAACAATTTGACAGATATAAAGATGCAATTAATTATTTCATTAATTTTACATCTGATGGAAAACAGATCATAAAATAAAAATTACAAAACCATGCTGACATACTTATATAATTGCTAAATTCTTTATAAGGTAACCATTGAATGAGATGTGAACAATTAACTTGGTATTTCTATCTTCAAACTTTAACTTGACCTGATAGTTCATTCCATGTCTATATATGTTATAACCATTGTTCATTGAATTGAGATTTTCTACTTTAGACCAAGAAGTTAGAGGATTTATATGTAATCTTAAAAACAAAAGACTAATATTTATGTGGTGAAGGTGGGTTCTGCCTTATTTATTAACAACTTTACTATTGCTCTTTATGATTAGCAATTGCAATTAAGGCTTAGTTGAGTAAGTTTGAATGATATAATTTATACAACAGTGTTATAAATATAATATCAATCATAATCAAGCATAACATAAAGCCCAATCACCTCAAAAAGGAATAAAGTGATATGATATAGAAATGGGGATAAACAGGACAATAATATAGAAAGACATAAGCATACCATGTCTCCTCTGGTGGGTATGGACAATGAAAATGCTCAAATACATCAGTTTTCCCTATAATTGAATAGAGAAGCTCAATGTTTCCCGTAATCTTTTTATTTAATATATGTACTGTTTACTTTTAACCTACTTAACCCTTAAACTCATCATTTTTATAACTAATAGACACAACATGCTGAGCTTATCCATGAAAAGGAGGACATTGAAAATTTTTGAAAATAATAAATCCCGTTCTAACAAGGAAAGACAAAAAAACTAACTAGAAAAGAAAAAAAAATAGTCCTATTATAGCTACGAAAAATAAAGGAAGATAAATTTCTATCCTAACTAGGAAATCCAACACTTCCTCTCAAATTGATGCATTGACATCACATACACAACTTGGAAATTAAGGTGTGATAAGTCATGTTGCTAAGCACATTAGTAAACACATCCTCGTAATACAAAACTAAATGAGGGCAGCTCTTAAAGTTTTCATAGAGTTGGATTTAGGACTGATAAGTTCCCTTTTACTTAAAAGAAAAAATTAAACTGATCTGAAGAAGTAGAAGAGTCAATAAGAGCTAAGAGGGAAAATAGATAAGTGAAATGGAATTGGAAGCAATCTGAAGCACGAGCATCAACAAAAAAAATTAATCCTACCTGTTGAAGATGCTTTCCAGAGCAATTCTAAAAGCGCCCATTCCAAGACGCTGAGAAGGAAATGCAGCCTGTTTTAATAATAAGCTGATTAGCAATTATCAAGTTTTCAGACTTGCAAGCAATTAAAGAAAATAATTGAATATAATGGTTACTCTTCCTATAAGTTAGCAGAAAACTACTTAAGCCAATACTAACAAAAAGTATTGCCCATCACAATATCGAAATCGAACAAAGGCCTATTAGTTAAGAAAGTCCAGCCAAATCAAAACAAGTAACTACCAACCTGATATTCAAGATCATCGGCAGCAAAATATAGAGGAGGTTGGTGCCCATTTTTCTGTCCAGGAATGCCTCCAGATCTTAAAATGTCACAAAGAACCTAATGTGACTTATCAATGATAGAAGTTATGTACAAAATTTAACATTTGCAAAAATTTTAATATTTTGATGACAGCTTCATAATGGGAAGCTCCTCTACAATTGAATTCTCTATCACAAATTTTGCAATTACTATTGTTAATACAAGGCAAAAAAAAAAATATAGCCATCAATTTATCATCTAAGATTTATCAAACTATTAATGTCAAACATGACATTGTACGACAATTATTCAAGTCCAGTGCAAAGTTTAGCATGCTCAAACTAAGAAAGCATTACCTTCTCATAGAAAATGCAAAATGTCCAAGAAACTGTTGTGCAGGTCCTGTCAGAGAGAGAGAGAGAGAGAGAGAGAGAAAGAGAATCAGTTAGGATCACATGCATCTTCCAGTAACTATAATTAAAATTTATGCTGAAATGCCAATTGTTTGTGGTCAACAAACAAGAAACTGAATTATGAAGATAAGAAGAACAAAATATTAAGATAAGATGTCAGTTGTTTTTCATCCTTAAAAACCAAATGTTACAATAATTGCAACTCATTCAGAATCCAAATCTAATATGCAAGATTGTTCAAGAAATAATCCTTTGTACTTCTTACTTGGGGGGATGGAAAGACTCTCCTACTTGCCTCCATAACTTGGATGCAGTGACCTACAGATAAAGGTGAGAAAAATCTCGATTATACACTAATGATAACAAAGATCTCAAATGCATGACACAGTAGTATGAAAGTAAAAAGATAAATCCAGCTCTGCAACATAAGTGTATCCAGACAATACTTCTCAACAAATCTATCAGTTAGATACAAGGAATGGTTCACAAGTCATTCTTTTACCTAATATAACACCTTGAAAACCTATGAAATATATCTAAGTCATTTATGACACTGTACTATTGAATGCTGGAAATATTTGAAAATAGCACTCAACTTCCATGCAGAGTTTCCAAATCAGATGTTCTTCTAACTGATGCTGATTATTCCAATAAAGCAACACCAAGTCATAGCTAACATTATATCAATTTTTAGTTTTGGATACTGAGAAAATATTATATACACCAGACATCATGTTATGGTCCCATGTCACAGACACAAACACTGGATATGAACTGCAATCTCTTCAAAGGGAGTTCCAAACTTTAGACTCAATGGACATAAAGAGCCTTAAACCTCTTACACTCATTGATTGAAGGGTGTCTAAAGCTCTATAATTTGTGATAATTTTTTTTGCTTGTTTTATTTCTCTATATTTTCTCTTTAAACATAGCTTTAGTAAAATAGGGAAGCTTCATAATTCTAGAAAAAAATGTCTAATTAGGAAAATATAAAATAGAAGCTAATAGAACTAATTTAGGAATCTTATTGCTGCTGGAATAGGATCACTTATGCTACTAATTGCTGTTGGTCCAATGTCTCATGCTTTCTTCATATAAATGCATCTATAATGAGAAATAAGAGTCTCATACTTTCTTCTCATAAACACATTTGTGACACATCACCACTAAGAAGTATTGTATAAATAGGAAAGCTGAAATCACAACAACTCCTTCGATCAGCCCAAGGTCATATGACTAAAATGCAAAACTATCTCCTATCCTTATTAATCTCCTTCATTATTTTTGAAGTCTGAGAAGCTAAAGCCTAAACCTTTCCTATGCTATTCAAGCTCAATTTCACTAATAGTAACAATGAGATTATAAGCATCCTAATACAAATTCCTATGCAGGATAATTAGATCACCAGCTTGCACTATTACTAATCCACATCTATATCCCAGATTACAGCCTCATAGCACAGTCATTTCCAGATATCTTATAGTTGATAATATAACATGTTATACGATACATTCAAATGCTGGCTAGCTTATGCTATACACATAAAAGCAATAGATGATACCAATGAATATCAAAAGAAAATGATATACACAAAATTAAAAATAGCAATTGAGAAGTATGTGCATACCACTTCATAGCCGCCTAGTTTGATAATAGCTCTCCATAACCTAACTCAAGTAAGAAAGCACATGGAAATTAGCTCCCACCGGCAATTGGGCACAGATCCACTAAAAACATTTTGTGAAACTTACTTCAGGCAGTTTAATGGTTCTCCATAAAACTTAGGGGACTTGAATTCTAGGGCATTTTCTTTGTAGAAAGTTTCCAGGTCCCTCATGAATGCTGCTCTCTCCTCAGGGGTCCCTACTTCATCAGCTTCCCCCGTCTAAAATTCGAACATGATAATTTTGAGGGAACAGGTCTTTTACTTCTACTCTAAGATTCAACGTAGAGATACAGAATCGAAGATGTTCCCTTTTTATATGCATTTCGAGAATTACCTCAACATCAGTCCACACACTCTTCGACTTTGAAGCACTGTCATGATTTGATTTAGGAGTGGAATTCTTTCTCTGAGGAAGTGGAGTAACAATTTCTGGCTGACTACGAACAAGAGTACCATCATCGTCATTTTGCTTCTCCACAACTTTATCATCACCAACATGATTCACGTTGGCATTAGCAATTATGTCTTTGTTGTTGTTTGGAACCTCATTTTCACCCATAAGAACATCGGTTAGCAACGTGTCAGTCTTATCCTCAGCAGATGTTTTCCCATTTTCACAAGGATCATGATTCTCCGGTTAGGGAGTAGATACTCCATTATAAACACTGGCATCTATAAGATTTCCATTGGAGCCGCCCGCTACATCTTGGTTTGGCATTTCAGTATCTTCCATTCTGTGATATAAGCATCATGCAATGCCAAAGAAATATATATTAATGGTGTTCCTCAGCGGGAATTAAATATTCATAGAGGATAACATTGTTAGCAAAATGCCAAAGACGAAAACTAGCTTTAAATAATAATAACCCAGAAAAGGAAAAACAAAAAAATCGCCCCAGCAACTAGATTACTCAAGAAATAAAAACCCTAATGTCCAGTTTGTTTCTTTTGAGGAAAAAAATGTTTCTCTAGCAGGATCTTCCATTTTCTCTCTCTCATTATTTCATAAAACACGGAAAAACTGCAATTTAAAACTTGTTAAAAGGGAGTTTTTTATACATAATTTCTGAGCGTTAATTAAAGGAAAGTTTGGTTGGCAAAATGCGGTAAAACTTGCCTGGAAAGGTGAAAATTTCTGAGGCAGAATGTAATTTCTGAGAAAGAGGAGAAAGAGGGACTGCGGTGAGGATGAGTTGTGCCTCCGATTTCTTTGTTACAGAGAGAGAGAGGGGTGGTGGTGTTTGTGAGGGAGGAGAAGAGGCAAATGTGTAGGCTTAGGGTTTTTTCATTTTATAGTTCTAACAAACCGAATATAAATTCGGTTGCTATTTTTCATTGAAAATGAAATTTAGCAACGAAATTCTATTTCGGTTGCTATTTAGCAACGGAAATTACATTCCGTTGCTAAATTAGCAACGAAAATCATATTTCATTGCTATTTTTCATCCCAAATTTTATCCGTCATTTGTTGCCACCTTAATTAGCAACGGAATACTAATTCCGTTGCTAATTTTCGTTGCTAAATAATGGCGTCAAAAATTCCCTCCACTTTTAGTAATGGAAGATAACCAAATATTTCTCCGTTGCTAAATTTATATAGTTTAACCAATTTTAGCAACGAAAACTACTTTCCGTTGCTAAATAGCAACAGAATTGCTTTTCCGTTGCTAAATTAGCAATGGAATCAGTTTCGTTGCTTTTTTTCCGTTGCTATTTCCAGATTTTCTTATAGTGTGCCACAACCCTTCATCTATCCTTATCTATCAGTTTGGGTGGTGTAACTATGCCTGGTTTATTGGAAAGTCCCATGGCCTCTGCAAATCTACACCTAGTGATGTTATATGGTATCCTTAAGGCTCTAAACTATACTATCCCCTCTCAAGTGTTTGACCACTGATACCCCCTATACCAGAAATTAGAGAGGACCTCCCAAGTGACATCTAGATATGTCCTATAGGTCGAGGTAAAGAAATCAGTCCAGCTGCATTGGCTAACAGCATGTTAGCCTCCAACAGTAATCCAAAGTCCTTGAGGAACTATATGGACATATATCTGCTCGCCTTGTACTGAACTTGGCCTAGAGTTCGGTATCTTATAGCCTACTCGACATCATGTAAGCTGAAACTAGTTGGGATGCTTAGAGATGTGATGTCCTATGAAGCATCCTACACAAATATTACATGTTAGTTCGTGTTTGACTTAAATCACAAGCAAGTCAAAATGTTAGAATTATATGGAATTAAATGTTGATAACTAACCTATACAAAGGATGCATACATAATTCTAACAATCATGCACAAAAAATGAGTTAGAACATATATTACACCCTTTATGAGAAATTAAATTTTGATAGCATTCCGACCAGGAATGAGACTGCCCCCTCTCATAAAAGACATATTTAAAGCAAAGCAACATAACACTGGCCCTCAAGGCCACCAAACAGTGCAAGTATCAACATTTAATGCTTAACGAGAATAATAAAAAATTCAACAGCATTTCAAATAGGAATGTTACACTATCCCTTGCACAAAAAATGCCTGTAAATAACATACAACTGGCTACAGGCCATCAAGGCTGCCAAACAACACAAATTCAAACTATTTATACTTGGTGCAATAGCAAAAATAACAAAAAAATGCCTTTAAAATTCAAAGGTTACATACATTACCGCCTAAAAGGAGAATGATATAGATTTACATGCTCATACATAAGGTATTTTATTGTATATAGTGTCATGCAAAGGAGGTTTGGTAATTACACTACATTACTTAGACTATAAGGTATTATTGTCTTCTAAACTAAATACAATGAATATAGATAAAATAGTAAATGCTCGCAGCCATCATGCCTAAGGTTAAAGGTTTCTAGCCTAAATTATTTTCTAACTTAGAAGAAAAAATAAAAAGATAAAGAGAAATAATAAAAGAATTAAATTATACTTATTTGGAGAATATAAAAAGAAAAAAGCAAAAATGGCAGAAAATCTATGCTCGCTGAAGTGCGTCTTACTCATAGGAGTTTATAGGCGCAAATGGCTTGAAAATCGAATGTCAGATGAGAGAAAACAACTTGAAAAATCGAAATTGAAGCTTAAATGTCGAAAAATATAGAGGTTTGGCAAAAAAATGAAGAAGAAGGCCTTTATATTGCCAGAATTGAGCGAGGGATGGGAAGCTTGTTCGTTGCCTAGCGATAGACAGGATGGAAAGGTGTCTCATCCCTCAGGTTAAAATGACCAAAATGCTCCTTAATCTTAAATTTCTCCTATTTTTAGTATTTTAACTCCGTTTTCTTTGATTTTTTGACCCTTTTCATTGATTTTTATTCTCTATACATCTAAAATTAATTTAAAATATTATTAATACTTCTTTTATGAGTTATAATATTATTTTTACAATATTTATAGGTTTTAATTACATTATACTACATACAGGTGTCTGAGAGTCTGAAATACCCCCTGAAATTAGTCATTTCTCTATGAATGGATAATTTTTATGTTCTAGACATTCCAGATCTTCTAGGGTTGAATATTCAGGTCATTAGGCCCTTTAAATCACCTATAAAATGAAAACAAAGGCAAATGCACTAATATATATGTGCAATGCATAGGACATGCAAATGTGTTACTCTTGGCCTTCTAAAGGTGAGGGACTGGCCACCCATGGCTCACTCCTAGTGAGGGACGACCATCCTCATCATTTTTCTATAAATAGTGATTTATTTTCTTGGATTTTGTAACTTTGACTTTTCCATCTTCCAAGAAGTTTCCATCAGGTATTATTCTCTCTCTTATTTTCCTTTCATTTCTTTCTTTTTTCTATCTGTTTTTTCTTTCAATCATTTATTTTTCTTTTTTATTATTTATACACTTTATACTGCTTAGAAATCTTATAACCATGACTACTGGGCTTGTAAAATTGCATTGTTACTAGATGACTCAAAAACTTAGGAGGATCCTCTTTTAGCTCCTTACTCGAGTTTGAGGTTTTGAGGAGAACATCTTCAGATAATCACTTGTTAAATGCTACTATTTGATACTAGGATCTGAGACTTCATGTATTTCGATTCACTCATCAGGAGTTATGTCCTTTTCCTGAAGAATTTTTTGCTATGTTGGGTGTCATATTTAATCTCGACATTCAATTGTGCTTGCCCTCTCTGATGGTCAGTTATCCTAGAGAGGTAGTCCATGCCCTAGGTGTTCTTCTTTCTAAGGCTAGGGGTTTAGTACCAAATAGGGAGATATTTTCGTTAGAGTGGCTAATAGATGTCTTGACTAGTCATGATGACATCCCTACCATCCATTCTGGCATGGTTATGCTTTGTTGCCTTGCTTACTGCCTATTAGTACGTGCTGATGATCCCATGATTGTAGATTATGGGTTGTTTGGTGTTGCTGATGGCATACATCAGGGGCACAATCCATTTCCTCTAAACATGGCAGAGACCGTCATTAGCTTGGATGACTTTCACCGTAGGTCTCTTGCGTAGCGTGGCTCTTCTTCCTTCTTTACATGAAGCCTTATGCTTTTTCAAGTATGTCCTTATTTTTAAATGTAGTACGCCTCTTGTGGACTTTAACACTAGCTTTTCTTATTGAAATATATGTCCTTTCAGATTTTCATGCATCTCTATGCCTTATTTTTGCCTAAGATGAACCCAACTCACCCCAACAGCTTTTTTTTTCTTTTTTTTAGGTATGGCTTCGTGAAAGGTTATAGCCATTGTCAGAGCCTCCTCATTGAGTTATAGTTATATGGACCCACCCCATAAGGCATATCACAACTAAGCGTCTTCATTGCGAGTTTCAGTCAGTTCAGGATGCAGTTGATTGGCTCAATCATTTTATAGATGGCTGCCTATTACTTCTGTGGCCAGGGATGGAGAGTCAGGGTGCATTCTTCTTTGTGGACTTCATCAAGCCAACTTTTATGTCTCTGCGCATTGTGTTTGCCAGTTTAGGGGTAGGCAAGATATTGTTAGGCGTCTAATAGGCTTTCATGGAGGCATTTTTATTGCTCACTTTGTAACGGAGTATTATTAGAGGATCTAAACTTAGCTTCCAATGAGGACTACTATTTCTAACACGGGTGCTTATGATTTCACCACCTCTGACTCATACAAGCAGTGGGTCACTAATTCGGCTGTCGATAATAGACTTTCTTACTTAAGGCACCTGGATGGAGAGAGAGATATGATATTAATATATTAGATTAGACATTTTCATAGATGTTGTTTTTGCTTTTATTGAACATTTGATAGAAAAATGCTATCTTTCGATACTTAGATGACATTTATGAATACATACATGACATTTACTTCTCATTTTAGTACACACAATCAATTTTTGACCTTATCTCAATGATACATATTATTTAATCTCAGAATGAAACTTTACAAGCACCATAATTGTTGTCATTAATCAGCCCTCTCGAGTTTTCTTGATTGATTATTTTCTCTCAGCCTTTAATTTTTGCCCAAAATGCCTTTTTTTTGGTTTTCACCCTAGCAAGGCATCCAATTTTAGCAAGGCCACCATTTTTTTTTTATTTTTGACCTATAAGGCATTTATTCTCTTCTTTTTCTCTTTTAGTCTTTAGCCATAGAACCTTTTCAATCTATCAACATTCATAAGTTCTTGGAACTTATTTCCATCATTGTTTAACAAAATAGTAGCGCTTCTGGATAATAGCTTCTTAAGTAAAAAAGTCCTTCCCATATGGACCTAAATTTGCTTTGGATGTCCAGAATCCCCAGCCTCATCTGTTTGAACATTAGGTCTCCTTCTTTCAATGGATGCTTCCTAACTTTCTTCCTAAATGAATGGGCTAACCTCTTTTGATAAACTTGATTGTGATAATATGCCCTTATTTTATCCCTATCAAGTAGATTAAGCTATGATAGTCTCTACCTAACCCATTCTATTTCTGGTATCTCGGCTTCTAAAACTACTCGCAGAGACTGATGCTCAATCTCTACCGATGGTACTACTTTTGTTCCATAGACAAAAGAGAATAGAGTGGCTTTTATTGAAGTCCATAGACCAAAGAAAATGGAATGCTCAAAGCTAAAATTTCCACCAAGGGGTAGACATTAATGGAGGACCTGTCATCTATCATCACACAAGCCGTGTGCTTACCATTAACCTGAGCCTTAATGTAGAGGGGACAATTATGATTTCTTCCTTTCGTAGGCAAATCAGCACCAAAGTACACCACGTTCTCTTCGGTTTCTCCCTTAAGCAACTCAGAAGGCCAGACAGTGGTAGCAACAGTAGCTTCACTCAAAGCCTTCACTAATTTCTATCTGTACGAAGGAGATTGCCTTAATAAATCCCAAATACATATCTAAGCTTGTGTCTTTTTTAGCTACTTGATTATCTGATCACCCTCGATTCCTTTTCCGTTAGCACTATAGCTGGAGCTAACTGTCTTTTGATCTCTAAGGCCACTCTCCCACTCCTTGTGACTACCTTGACTTTCTTCTCTTCCTCTAATTCTTTTTCATAATCAATTAGATGCCTCGTGTGCTAATTATATGCACAGTACTAATCATTTCTATGATAAGGTAGCCCCTGACTCTTTGCTGGCTTTGACGGTAACTACTGAAGCTTTCTTTCTTTAACCAAGCTCTTTAAAACCCAAGATAGTGATTTCTTGAAGTTGGAATAATGCCTCTACTAACTAGCTACTATAGAAAATATCTCTACAACCTTTCTAGTTTTGTTTTGCCCATTACTATTCCTAACAGCCTTGTTACTCTCAAAACTCCTTCTTGCATTCTTGCTATTTTTCCTTCTGGCTAAGTACTCTCCTTTAGCTTTTATAGCTATATCGTTCAAGAAATCCCAATCTTTTTGACCCTTTATCTTCAAACCATCACTCAAGTATGGACTCACATTCCAAATAAACAACTTGATCTGATTAGCCGTATTAGGTTTCCTTTTCATCTCCATCACCCTGTTCCTCCACCTGGTGAGATACTCATGGAAAGACTCATTATGCTTCTGTTGGAGTAACTTAAGGTCTTTCAAGGTGACTTCCATCCTTGTGCTGTAGTCGTACTACTTAAGGAATTCCTCAGTCAGTAAGTCTTAATCTTTCTTAGTTTGGTTATCCAAACCGTGATACCAATCTATTATAGGTCTAATCAAACTCAAGAAAAAGTATTCCACCTTTTATTTTTTAGATAAAGTGGTCCCCTTCATGATCAATATGTACTACTTGATATATGCTGAAGGGTCCGAGGTACTATCAAACATCAATAAATCAGGCATTTTAAACCATTTGGGTAGTGGCTCATCTCCATCCAAATCCTTATCCTCAGGGTTTTTCTCCCTACCAGCAAACAACAACCTAGACCTAGCTTCAATCTTCTCTTTCATCTCCTTGAAAGCTGGATCCTCAATAGTAAGACCTCTTATTCCCATGTTCATCATTGAAGGGATATAGTCTTCATCTTGAAGCACAGTAGTATCAGCTGCGGTAATGTTTCGAACATGCGTTGGCTCTGCTATCTTGTGAGCGGGCACTAAGGGCTGAGTTTTAGCATTAGGTGCTACAAAAATCACCATTCCACCGATCATAGCTAACATCCTTTCTTCAAACTCCTGTAGATGTCTATCCAGCCTTCGATCAAAGTTATCCCTTACTGTTGAAGGCCAATAGGAGTGACATTCACCCTTTTCCTCAGAAATGAAAACCTCACGGTGGTATCATTAGCCACTCTCCTAGTCTTATTTCCCCTTTTGATCTCATTCACTTCATCATTTGCCATTTCTAAACTTGTTTCCTAACTTCTTTTTAATAATTGGCATATACCCAACTAAGAACTAACTTTTGAACCCAAATTTGATCTTAGTAGACTGGATATAGATCTCTGAACCAAGGGCCCATCTAACCCTCTGGACCACCTAAATGAGTCTACGATGGCTGTAACAATCAGAGGTTAGGAATGATGCATGGTAATTAATGCATGGGCAGCGTATATACATGATGCATGAATGCAAATACATGGTTTTGTTAGATGTTAATCAAAACCACACATAAGCATAGCAACAACCTTTCAACCTTATTACTCCCACATAGGAGGTCATACAGTCTCTTTCCTAAGTGAGCTTAGCCCATGGGTCAATAGGGTACCCAATAAACACACTTGGTGCAAGATGAAAAACTAGCAGCATAACCTCTATAATTGAAAATAGAGGTATGTAGGTTTTGACCATTATGTATTTTAACTAACTCATATAGATCAGGTTGGGCCCATCGAGGTATGGTAGCCTTTGACTAGTACCCTCCTAACATGTTTGAGTTTGGTCGATACACAAAGGTCCACATAGCATGCAAAATGTTATCATGGTTATACGAATTAGGGAAAGTTGCTATTGTCATTACATGGGCTTAAGTCAAGGGTGATAAAACTTTAGGGCTACCTAAGCATTGTCCTTACCAATAGGTCTAGCTCATCACAAGCATAATGACAGATAGGTCACCATTTTATATATCATTTGGTACTAGAGTTGAGCTGGTGTGTCTCCTTGACACTTCCTCATATTGTGTGAATGTAGGGCATGCTTTAGGATAGCACTAGGGCTGAAAAGGGATGCCTAATTGAATTCTAAGGCTCTAAGATAAATGCAGGAAATGCAATTTAGAAAGGAGATAGGATTAACGAATAAAACCCAACTATAAATAACTTAACCAAAATGCTTTACAAAGCAAGGTCAATTTGGTCCCCAGCAGAGTCGCCACTGTGACATGTATTGGAGCTTGCCCTTCACTTTTGGGTTCACTCTTGAAGGCCCATTTTTAGGACTCAAGACCAGAAGAGGCTCACTTTTAATCATAAACTGGTTGTTTTGCAATAAAAAGGATTGATTAAAATTATTGCTAACGGTCAACCCATAAGGTGTCTACTAATAGGCTCAAAAAGATAGGTGTCATAGAGTCGCCACTCAGCAGAATGTTAGGAATTGATTCTCAACCTTATTTTGATTCCTAAGCATAGGTGTTTGGGACATCCCTCTTATTAGGCATTTTGATTAGATGTTGATTTATAATTGAGTTTTAAAAGTAATTCTCTCTCCTTTCTTACATAATACACACGATAGAATTTAAAGCATTTCAATCAAAAATTAGTAAATAAATTCTTAAAATAAAATCCTACTTAGAAATTATTACTAAGGCAAATTGTCCAAAAGAATAATACAAAATAAAATAAATATACATACATAAAATGGGCTATCAATTTAATTTAGGAGCATTGGCTTCCTCATGTATATTTACAAAAAGGCATTTATTACATTGTGTGAATTTGGATAAAAATTTGGACATTGGTCCATGTTTTGTTAAAAAAAACCCAATTTATTTGCTAGAAAACATTTTAAATGTCCTTTTATGTTAACATTCTTGAAATTTTTTTTATTAACTATTACAAGCCTAAAAAATAATACATTCAAAATAAAAGGAAATCGAAATAAAAAGAACAAAAAATCCGTAATAAATAAAATAATACAAATAAAAATTAACCAAGATATTTAGGAAGTGAAGACGGTGACCAATTCGGGAGCACGAATTCCCATGCAAAAAACCACAAACCCTTCAAAGCCAATAAAGGCACCAAATACTAAAAAAATCACAAAAAAGATGAATTAGTTAAAATCCTTAAATAATAACACACATTCATATATAAAAATAGGAGACATTTAAATACAGAAACAAATCATACAGAAGCAAAGTCCTATAAAAAATTAATAAATGATACATGAATACATGATAAACATAAAACATACAAGAAAAAGGTAATAAAAAAATACTCTCATAGGAACCCAAATAGGTGCGGGATAGCCTAAGGGAAAGCGAAGGACAGCCTGAGTGAAGTTAGGTACGGGATAAAAGGATGGGCCGGTGATGTCCCATCATCAAATGATGAACGGCCATCCACTGATTCATCTTCCTGCCTATCACCCATGTATAGAAAGGAAGATGCAGAAAAATGGCTAAAATGCAAGAAAATCATGTAAAGTAGGTTTCTAACCCTAAACAGGCAATATTTAAACATCAAGCCATGCTAAAACATGTTAAAAAAATATAATTATACATTAACTAGGTTAAAATCACAGAATTACAGAATATACAAATAGAGGCAAAAGCTTTACATGCACAACAATGGAGGAACCACAATGAACATATCATACCTCTAGCATATCAAACAAATAAGAAATGAATCATACTTTGATAAAACATGTATATTATTTAAATATAAGAATTAAAACAAGTTAAACCAATATTTAATGGTCATATGATCATGTGAATGAATTATAGAGAGAGAAAGTGAGAATGAGCTTATAATGTTATCCTCAGGAGATATTCTAACTCTATAAATTCTGTAATCCAGGTCTCTATTTCGAATCACACTCCTTAATTCTCAAAAGAGAATGTGAAATTCATTTTTAGAAGAGTGTGTGATTGATAAAGATTTTCTAGAGCAAAATACCTTAGAGAGAGAAAGAAATTAATCTTCTTTTTCTCTAATGGTGGCTCTCAAAAATAATGATTCCTCCTATAAGGACCCAATCATAACCCTAATAGGATTATTGTTAATTAAAGAGGACTATCATTAGTTAAGGCAAAATTGAATTATTTTACAATTATCAAGGTTAAGTCCCGAGAGGGGTATTTTGGGTAATTTCAGCATGTAAGTATATGAGTTAAGTTAAATTATAATTAAAGAAAAGGATACAATTGAAGAGAATTAGAAAGTCTTGGGTTTAAGTTGGAAGAAATTGAAATAATGGGGGCCTAATTGTGCTTAGAGGCATTATGGAAATTTCCTTGGGAAGATATTTTTTCCCAATCATTTATTTTGGGATTCTTGGAGAGTTGAGGGGATCGAAATTCTCTTTCTCTCTCTCCCTCATGGTTATGGTTTGGAGAAAGGGAGCTAGGGTTAGGGAGCTAACATCAAAGGTAATGTTTTCCCTTGAAGATTTCTTTTTTCTTTTCTTTTAATTTGTGATTTCTAGTGAGGGATTACAAGATCTTATTGTTATCACCATGTGTAAAAAGAAGAGAGAGAAGCAGATAGTTCAAGCGAAGGAGAAGAAAGAAATTATTAGCAAAGGAGATGGATCAAAAGGATCAAAGAAAGAGTTGAAGCTTCAATGAGGTATGTGACTATTATGATTATTTTGTGAATGGGAGTGCTATTGATAATTATTGTCCATAGATGAAATTAAAGGAATTAGGGTTATGTTATCTGGGTATGTAAATCAAGATGAAAATGGAAGATAGTTGCTTAAGATGTCGAGTCGTGAACTCCTTCACCAGTCGTGCACTTTTGCCTTATTTTTCCCTCATTACTCAAGATTCTGGACTTGGTTTTCTGTTGACTCATGAATATCTTCACGAGTCATGCATTTTTGTCCGACTCATGATTTCTTCACGAGTCGTGCATTCTTGTCCGACTCGTGAATGCCTTCATGAGTCGTGCACTATTTGCCCCTGGGTCACTTGTGAATGTGCTATTCTTCTCTGGTTTCTGACTCGTGAATCCTTTCATGAGTTGTGCATTCTTGTTTGAGTCGTGAGCCCCTTCACGAGTCGTGAAATTCACCCTTTTTCTTCACTCGTGAATCCATTCACAAGTCATGAACTTCACCCTTTTTCTTCACTCGTGAATCCATTCATGAGTCCTGAATTTATTCCTTTGGCATACACAACCACTTATGGTCTTTTCGCCTATCCTTGCACGGCTAAGTAAGGCCTATTGATGCACATGATTTGTCCACTCCTTTTTTTATGGCCATATGTACTCCTTGATTCTTCCAAGCCAGTTCTCATCCAAGATTAAGCCATATGATAAGATATTGAAGGCAATATTATATGGTCCATAAGATTATTAAGTGAATAAGAATTGAGGTGAATTGACTATAATAAGTAAAATCCGATGATACAAAGTTAGTAAGTGATGATTGTTATGTAAGTTGATATCAATGGAACAATAGACCATGAAACTCTCTCTAATGATAAAGTCCATAAAGATATGGTTTAGAAAAGCATGAATATAAGATGGAGTATTATAGAAATTTAAAGATATAAATTCTATTGTAAAGGGAAGAGGATGGAACTAAGTTGTAAGTTATCCAAAGTCACCTGTAAGGTGAATAAAACATGATATCTTAATTAGAGAACCCTCTCTATATATATTCATATAGTAAAGTGAAAAGTTTTAGGATAATAAACCTATAAGTTATGATAAGGAGTCCACATGAACTCTAAATTATAAGGTCTTAAGAATGGCAATGCTAATATGAATTATGTGCTAAAATGTATTTTAGTGGCTAACGAACATTGAGACTAGAAGAGTTAAAAGAGGTAATCTAGTAACCTTAAATTAATAAGCTAAATATCGTGATCTATAAGTTGGTATGTGGTTTGAACCCTGACAAGTAAAGGGTTTTGGCTCAAATATGACATACCAATGTTCCTTGGTAACGACATGAAAATATTATGACACAGTCTAGTAACCATAAGAGAATGGTTGTAAAGTCACATGTCTAAGCTAAGAAATAGGGAATACTAGGTAACACATAATTATAAAACTATAGAAGTTTGATTATGCTTTAAGTCATACCGAGGATTAATGAGTAGCCTTGATATAAAGGAATATACCTACCTAGTTGCCGTATACCCTATGGGGGTAAACACGAGATGAAATAATCTTACATAACTTACCTAGATATAATATGTTATACGATGAAAGAGTATTAGTAAGATGAATGAAGCATGTTTGATCGTTTTAGGAGAGATAACCTGTTGTGCATGATCTAATAGACTATAAAAGTAAACTAAAGAGTTAATTAAGAATGAATGTTGACCGTAGGATGAAAATAAGTGTTCATCTAATTATATTGATCATAAATGTTTAAATGTTGTTCAAGTAATTATGTACCGATATGAATAACTATGATATTGTATGGAAGCCACTTATAGAAATCAGTAACAAGGTACGTCTTTGAGAACTGTTATTGAAATACATAAGTACGGTGCCCTATTGTTGATTTGTCCATGTGATGATAAGTAGTCTGACTCAGTATGTGAACAAATGTAAATAACAAAGCATGCATTGCTATGATTCAATTTGTAATTACCTGCACACACACACACACACACACACACATATATATATATATATGGACATGCATATAATACTATGAGGATTCTTAGTTGCAAAAACTATACTTTTATAATCGCCTCATTAACTTCATGCCTAGTATCAAGTATCTTGAGATGGATCGATGAAAGTAATAACCTATTGTGTTTGCATTACTATGTAATCCACTACTATATGTATGAATGATGTTGATACAACTATGTGATGTCATGACTAGCATCCAAGTGTAATGGAGCATAAAGCTCAACATTGATGTATGATAAGAATGATATGCATTCTTTATGAATTGTGGCTTCAAGCCAAATGATATTTATTAAGTAACAAAGAATATGATGAATCAAAGATGTTTTTAAAGGGTTAAACCTGCGGGTCTTAGTTCAGTCGTGGATTAGATAGGCATGCTTAGAGGGATACAATCGCAGCTGCCATAGTTGACTCCGTTTGGGTCTTGTTCCTTAATGGAACCATTGTTTGACTCTGTTTGGGTCTATTGTTTTTTCGATAGTTTGATACCTTTAGGTATCTATTGTTTCCAATATCCACCTTTTGAACTAGTACTTAGGCAGGCTATTAATGATGATAAAACGTATACAAGATAAAAGAACAACATGAAAGAATTGCCCCACTTATGTAATGTAAGCATGATGAATGACCTATTATTTTAATTGTCTTAAATCCCTTTCGACTATAAACTATTTTTATGAAATGAAATGTTATGTTTTGTATTACATGATTGAGGTGTCCCACATTATTGAAGAGGGTTTTCGTGTGAGTGCCAGTGTGAGTTGATTCCACCGATGGAAATTCCACGAAGAATATATGGACCCTAAAATGTACAATATGGTACTAGAAGGTATATGGACTGTAACATGTACATTAAATTTCATATACTCAATTTTATTGAAATGCATACATGTGACATGGAGACATTGTTTGGTAATCATAATAAGTAATGCTTGTTCTTTGTGATCGTATTCAAACCTCGTTAGTCTGTTTGTATATGTATAAATGTTTACACGCATGAATGCAAAATGATAATATTGATTTAATCAGGTGCAATGCATGACATAAAATGATGTTGTAAGAAAATTAAGTTACCATGCTAAGGTGACATGAATGATATAAAGTTTATGACTCTAATATGGGAATTGTATGATATATGTGAAGTAATCATGCCTACCTGGATTACTTGTAGATGTTATACAACTTAAGTATGCCCTAATACTATGAATTAATGTCGAATACCTATCTTACGTGCATAATGTAACCTAATGCATCAAGTTGGAAAAGTTTATGCTATTAATAACTATTATTTCTATACTAATGAATAAAAGGACTATAAGATGCTTGATTTACACTAATGTATTAAAAAAATGCTAAGTCAATGGTTAAAATGATGAATTGATAAGTTTTCAGGAAATGAGTCACATAACGCATTAGATTAATGTGAACACGATATTCATTAGTAAGGCTTGAGGACTCCTTTCTGATTTTCATTGAGATATTACCATTATGTTAGACTCATATGTTTTCTATGATATGGTGAAAGTTTCAGATATACTCTAATTATAAGAATTTATCTATAGAGTTCTGTTCCCCACTAAGCTTTATAGCGTAGCACGAGTTTATTTATCCATGTAAAGATAAGCTCCAGAGGATCAGGCATGATGTAGTTGCCTTGAGGATTTTAGGATACTTGAAGGCCATTTATGATATGATTATTTGTCCATAAGTTTGATTTATTTTTATTGTGGCATGTAATTATGGCATGTCTTATTATTATTTCTGCCTGAGCTTTACTAGGTTTATGATGATGATGATGATTGATGATTATCCATGGTTAGTGGATTAGGGTGTTACAGTTAGTGGTATCAGAGCACCCAGGTTTAGTCTTTTCTAGGCAATAAGGAATTGTTCTGGAAGATTAAGATGATATTGGTCTAGACCATGGTGTTATTATTACTGGCATACATTTTGATGATTATGTTAGGTGTTTGACCTATGATTGATATATATTGGACCATTAGTAAGATTTTGCCAGAGATTGTGAGATGATATCTGAGTAATTATCAATGTCTCTCACCTCCTGATATTGAAAGTGCTTAAATGCCTTAATGTTTTATGATTAAAGTATAGTGTAAGATTGATTACAAGTATGTCTGAATTATTTATTAAGATGGTTGAGGAAAAGTTCATATGACTAGAAGAGAACTTGATCTTTGGCATAGATGATGATGCAAGGTGTTAAGGTTCTTTAGATACTCAGGATAAGAAATACGAGCATAAGAGTATCTAGAAATCAGAGACAGATACCAACGATTATAGATGGATGAGTTCATTGTAGATATAGAGAATGCTTATGGTTATAGTTTTTTTTATAGCTAAAGCATAGTTAAGAATTGCTAGCAATAAAGATAAAGATTACCAGTTTTGAATTTCGAGGACGAAATTCTTTTAAGGAGGAGTGATTTGTAAGGACCCAATCATAACCTTAATCGGATTATTGTTAATTAATGAGGACTGTCGTTAGTTAAGGAAAAATTGAATTATTTTGTAATTATCGAGGTTAAGTCCTGGGATGGGTATTTTGGGTAATTTCAGCATGTAGGTATATGAGTTAAGTTAAATTATAATTAAAGAAAAGGATACAATTGAAGTGAATTAGAAAGTCTTGGGGTTAAGTTGGAAGAAATTGAAATAATGAGGGTCTAATTGTGCTTAGGGGCATTATGGAAATTTCCTTGGGAAGATATTTTTCCCCAATCATTTATTTTGGGATTCTTGGAGAGTTTAGGGGATCGACATTCTCTCAGTCTCTCTCTCGTGGTTATGATTTGGAGAAAGGGAGCTAGGGTTGGAGAGCTAACATCAAAGGTAATGTTTTCCCTTGAAGATTTCTTCTTTCTTTTCTTTTAATTTGTGATTTCTAGTGAGGGATTACAAGATCTTATTGTTATCACTGTTAGTGTAAGCCCTAGCCCCAATGCATTGTAACAAAACACTTGAAATTAATAAAATGAGGCATTAGTTTTATCTTTTGTATTCCTGTGCATATCAATTGATAAAACTATCCAAGAATGTCGTTTCGGTTTAAGTTATCATGTGTGAGGCACATGGTTGTAAGACCTTGAAATAAATGAGACTTCATTCTAAATATCCCTAGTCAGTCATTGTTATGGGAATAACAATGAATTAAGACTAGTATGCTCTCTCTGATATTATGAGTTTTGTCTTACGGATCATTAGGACAAGGGTGTCAATCAGAGATCATAGATACATGTTTAGAACACGGTATCTAGATTAGATCCACTCATGAGAACACTACATGGTACAAGTCATAAGTATTTCTCATATGCAAGTTTTGTATCGGAGTTCTTAGACCTAAAATCTCTATGAAACTCTTTATGAATTACTGTGTACTTTGACATACACCTAACGTACTCGTAACAGAGTGACAAGTACGGGTATGATTGGGTATGCATTGATTCATGTTAGAGAGCATGAGAGAAGTGAAGGGATTACCCCTCTCATTAAGAGAGAAAATATCATCGGCCACTTGATCAGTGAACTGAGAAGTGTATGGCCATACCGAGATGAAATAATGAGTAATCATTATTTATCTGAGAGTTCAGTGTCACTGGAATATCAAGAAAGGAATTAATATATATAAGGATGACTGGTTCCATGCCTTATATTAATTCTGATATTTATGGGTAAGGGACTATGCAAAATTGCATTAGGTCACTAAATGCCATATGCATTTTCATTTAATTTGGAATGCTATAATATCTTGCTAGAGAATATATATAGCCTTTGAATTAATTTATTAATTCATTGCCAACATTAAATGGACCTATAGGATCGCACACAAAGCATTGGGCTTAAAATATTTAAATTGTGTATTGGGAATTAATTTGGACTTTTATTTAAAGTCAAATTAATGCATAAAATGGGTAAACAGATTTTTGCCTAAAACAGCTAGCTGTTTTAGGCAAATCTGTTAAGCCACGATTTTGCCTCAAACAGCTGAAACGAGTTTTTTGCTTAAAACAGCTAGATGTTAACAGTTGGTCATGAGAGAAATTTGTTGGCATGTGCTAGGTTTAATTTCAATTGATTAATTATCTATGTATAAGTAAGTTAATTGAGTATTAAATCCTAATTTGTATTTAATCAAAATATAATACTTGAGAGGGAATTAAAGTAGCCAAAATTCAAACTAAAATACTAGTTGAATTCGGCAACTTATCACCTTAAATAAGTAAGTTTGTTTTGATTAAATGACTAATGCCATTTGAATTTAAATTCTAATAGAATTTAAATTAAGATATATCTCTTAATTAGGAAGTGATGGAGGCTGAAATTAACACTTAATTTTTGGCACTCACACTTGACCTAAATTAAGTGATATATATTAATGAATTAAATGAATAAAAGGGTATGCGGTTTTGCTATTTTTCTCTCTTGGCCGAAATACTCAAGGGGAAAGAAATCTTTCTTGTTCTCTTGTGTTCTCGGGCTGAAACAGTAACCTAAAGGAAGAACAAGATCAGATCTTGTACTTCAAATCATTCCCATTGCCAAATACACAATCATAGAGCTAGCACTCTTGATTTTAAGCCATCTTTGCAAGTGTGTGTGTGAGAATAGAGGGAGTGGCGTAAAGGCTGTTCCTTGGCATTGGTGGTGAAGATCTAAGGTGGACATATCCTTCTTGGTTGCTGGTCATCATCAAAATCAAGTTTTAAAGGCATCTAAAGTTGTAAGTTTAAAACTCTATAATTGCATGTTTCGATTCTTGTCATGGAATTGTATGGCATGTATGATAAGTTTTTTTTTGTTTTTCCGCTGTGCTATCATCACATTCATACCATGTCATATTCCATCAATCACCACGTGTAAGAAGAAGAGAGAGAAGCAGATAGATCAAGGAAGAAGAAGAAAGAAATTATGAGCAAAGGAGATGGATCAAGAGGATCAAACAAAGAGTTGAAGCTTCAATGAGGTATGGGACTATTATGATTAATTTGAGAATGGGTGTGCTTTTGATAATTGTTGTTTGTAGATGAAATTAAAGGAATTAGCTTTATGTTTTCTGGGTATGTAAATCGGGATGAAAATGGAAGACTATTGCTTATGATGCCAAGTCATGAACTCCTTCACGAGTCGTGCACTTTTGCCTTATTTTTCCCTCACGACCCATGATTCTGGACTTGGTTTTCTGTTGACTCGTGAATATCTTCACGAGTCGTGCATTCTTGTCTGACTCATGAATGTCTTCACTAGTCGTGCATTCTTGTCCGACTCTTGAATGCCTTCATGATTTGTGCACTATTTACCCCTGGGTCACTCGTGAATGTGTTATTCTTCTCTGGTTTCTGACTTGTGAATCCCTTCACGAGTTGTGCATTCTTGTTCGAATCGTGAGCCCCTTCACGAGTCATGAAATTCAGCCTTTTTGCTTCACTCGTGAGCCCCTTCATGAGTCGTGAACTTCACCCTTTTTCTTCACTCGTGAATCCCTTCACGAGTCATGAATTTATTCCTTTGGCATGCACAACGACTTATGGGTTTTCCTTCTCTCCTTGCACGGCCAAGTAAGGCCTATTGATGTACATGATTTGTCCACTCCTTTTTTTTATGGCCATATGTACTCCTTGATTCTTCCAAGCCAGTTCTTATCCAAGATTAAGCTATGTAATATGATATTGAAGGCAATATTATATGGTCCATAAGATTATTAAGTGAACAAGAGTTGAGGTGAATTGACTATAATAAGTAAAACCCGATGATACAAAGTTAGTAAGTGATGATTGTAATGTAAGTTGATATCAATGGAACAATAGACCATGAAACTCTCTCTAATGATAAAGTCCATAAAGATATGGTTTAGAAAAGCATGAATATAAGATGGAGTATTATAGAAATTTAAAGATGTAAATTCTATTATAAGGGGATGAGGATGGAACTAAGTTGTAAGTTATCCAAAGTCACCTGTAAGGTGAATAAAACATGATCACTTAAATAAAGAACCCTCTCTATATATATTCGTATAGTAAAGTGAAAAGTTTTAGGATAATAAACCTATAAGTTATGATAAGGAGTCCACTTGAACTCTAAATTAGAGGGTCTTAACAATGGCAATGCTAATATGAATTATGTGCTAAAATGTATTTTAGTGGCTAACAAACACTGAGACAAGAAGAGTTAAAAGAGGTAATCTAGGAACCTTAAATTAATAAGCTAAATATCATGATCTATAAGTTGGTATGTGGTTTGAACCCTGACAAGTAAAGGGTTTTGGATAAAATATAGCATACCAATGTTCCTTGGTAACGACATGAAAATATTATGACACAGTCTAGTAACCATAAGAGGATGATTGTAAAGTCACATTTCTAAGCTAAGAAATAGGGAATACTAGGTAACACTTAATTATAAAACTATAGAAGTTTGATTATGCTTCAAGTCATACCGAGGATTAATGATTAGCCTTGATATAAAGGAATATACTTACCTAGTTGCCTTATATCCTATGGGGGTAAACACGAAATGAAATAATCTTACATAACTTACCTAGGTATAATATGTTATAGGATGAAAGAGTATTAGTAAGATGAATGAAGCATGTATGATCTTTTTAGGAGAGATAACCTATTGTGCATGATCTAATAGACTATAAAAGTAAACTAAAGAGTTAATTAAGAATGAATGTTGACTGTAGGATAAAAATAATTGTTCATCTATTTATATTGATCATAGATGTTTAAATGTTGTTCAAGTAATTATGTACTGATATGAATAACTATGATATTGTCTGGGAGCCACTTACAGCAAACAATAACAAGGTAGGTCTTTGAGAACTTTTGTTGAAATACGTAAATACAGTGCCCTATTGTTGATGTATCTATGCAATGATAAGTAATCTGACTCAGTATGTGAACAAATGTAAATAAAAAAGCATGCATTGCTATGATTCAAGTTGTAATTACCTGTAGACATGCATATAATACTATGAGGATTCTTAGTTGCAAAAACTATACTTTTATAATCCCCTCATTAACTTCATGCCTAGTATCAAGTATCATGAGATGGATCGATAAAAGTAATAACCTATTGTGTTTGCATTACTATGTAATCCACTATGATATATATGAATGATGTTGATACAACTATGTGATGACATCACTAGCATCCAAGTGTAATGAAGCCTAAAGCTCAGCATTGATGTATGGTAAGAACGATATGCGTTCTTTATGAATTGTGGCTTGAAGCCAAATGATATTTATTAAGTAATGAAGAATATGATGAATCAAAGATGTTCTTTAAGGGTTAAGCCTGTGGGTCTTAGTTTAGTTGTGGATTAGATAGGCATGCCTAAAGGGATACAGTTGCAGCTGCCATAGTTGACCCCGTTTCGGTCTTGTTCCTTAATAGAACCATTGTTTGACCCTGTTTGGGTCCATTGTTTGATATCTTCGGATATCCATAGTTTGATACCTTTAGGTATCTATTGATTTCGCTATCCACCTTTTAAACTAGTACTTAGGTAGGCTATTAATGATGATAAAATGTATACAAGATAAAAGAACAACATGCAATAATTGCCCTTCTTATGTAATGTAAGCATGATGAATGACCTATTGTTTTGATTGTCTTAAATCCCTTTCAACTATAAACTATTTTTATGAAATGAAATGTTATGTTTTGTATTACATGATTGAGGTGTCCCACATTATTGAAGAGGGTTTTTGTATGAGTGCCGGTGTGAGTTAATTCCACCGATGGAAATTCCAAGAAGAATATATGGACCCTAAAATGTATAATATGGTACTAGAAGGTATATGGACTATAACATGTACTATAAGATGCTTGATTTACACTAATGTATAAAGAAAATGGTAAGTCAATGGTTAAAATGATGAATGGATAATTTTTCAGGAAATGAGTCACATAACGCATTAGATTATTGTGAACATGATATTCATTAGTAAGGTTTGAGGACTCCTTCCTTATTTTCATTGAGATATAACCATTATGTTAGACTCATATGTTTTCTATGATATGGTGAAAGTTTCAGATATACTCTAATTATAAGAAGTTATCTATAAAGTTCTGTTCCCTACTAAGATTTATAGCTTAGCATGAGTTTATTTATCCGTGTAGGTTTCAAGATAAGCTCTAGAGGATCAGGCACGATGCAGTTGCCTTGAGGATTTCAGGATACTTGAAGGCCATTTATATTATGATTATTTATCCATAAGTTTGATTTATTTTTATTATGGCATGTAATTATGGTCTGTCTTATTATTATTATTATTATTATTATTATTATTATTATTATTATTATTATTATTATTATTATTATTTCTGCTTGAGCTTTACTAGGTTTATGATGATGATGATAATTGATGATTATCTATGGTTAGTGGATTAAGGTGTTGCACCTCCCTTATGAAAGCCTTACATTTGAGTTTTTACACCTAAGGAAGAATTTTAGTCCAAATCAAACTCAAAAATCCTTAAATCTAGAGATAAAATCCCCTAAATCCAGAATAAATCTTAAGAAATGAAACTTCCCTCTTTTTAAAACCTTGGAAAATGTGGGAAAATTTGGGTTTCAAGCTAAGGATGGAAGTCCCTCAATGAGGGGCAGCCGTCCCTTAATGTGAGGCAATCGTCCCTCATCACTAATCCCTAATTTTCCTAAATTACCCTTGGTTTAGACTGTACAGGAGTTACTGCCCATAGACAGGCACCCTTCAGGTGACAGATACCCATTTGTCACCTTTGGTAGTCCAAATCAAGATTTTTATGCATATTTTGTTAAAACATTAAGAAGTATTTGAAAACATCTAGAAAATCATGAAAAAGCTTTAAGAAAAAATTGAGAAATCCATGATAAACTGAGAAATCCATGATTGGAGCTTCGAGATCTGAACCTGTTGCCAACATTGTTCTATTTTCTCATCATCGAGTAACCCTAATCTAGGCTACCTCGATTTACGGTGTCTTTAAATGCCGTTCTATTTCCCATATTCTAGATATCAATCAGAGGCCTTATATTCAGTAGGTGCTAGATGTAGCTCCTAGTCAACATTGGCAGTTTATTAATAAAAGAGATGGTGATTTACTATGTGATAACATTTTTGGCAACACTCAAAATATGGAAGTAAATGAATAGACAGGATATAATGCCACTACTGCAGATTATAAAAAAGAATCATCAATTAATTTGGGAGATAAGGATGATTTTGAAGATGAACTATTCCAATATACAATAATTATCTATCGCCTAATGACAATGCAAAGGTAAAAATTGTGAACTTGAATGCAAATAGTGATGGCAAGGATTCTAATCATAATGAATATGCCAGGTCCTTAGCATCCATGCATCCAATTAAGGAAATAGGTGAGGTCCACTTCATGTTCCCATCGAAGCATCACTCAAAAATTGATTTTGATGCATCCCAAATTAATGTTTTCGAAGATGTTTAATTTAAGACATGGGATGGTGTCCTCAAGTTATCAATCAACTTGGTTTTTCACATCAAGGATAAAGTAAAATCTTATGTGAAAAAGTATTCAATAATAAGAAATGTGGACTTCAGGGTTGTTTAATCCAAGCCACATTATTGGGTTGCGTGGTGCAATAAGATTGATGATGGCTGCAGATGGAGGTTAAGAGCAACCATAAAAGGAATAAGTCCTTTTTGGACTATCACAAGGTTTCAAGGACCATATTCATGCCTTGCTGCTAATGTATTAATGGATCACTGATAAGTGTAAATTATATATAGTTTTTAGTATGTTTTAAGTGTTGTTATTTAGTTAATTTGGTTTAATTTTTGTTAATTTAGAGTTAAAATGTTGATTTGTGTGTTTTAGAATTTAATTTAAATTTTTTGTTCTTTTCAGGTATATTTTGTTAAGAAAAGGACTTAATTGCAAAAAATCAGGAAGATTTGGGCCAAAATTGTGAATTTAGAAAGTTCATGGAAGAAAATATATGTGAAGTACAGAAGGTTCATGAGTGGCCATGTGGTTCATTGTTTAAAAACTTGAGTGGCCGTCCATCTTCCTTCTTTCTTGTTTGAGTGGCCATGTGTTGTGTTACAAAAAGATTTTAAGTGGCCACGTGTGTGTTGTTTCCCATAAAGCAAAGGATTTTCCAGACTTCCTGATCACAGAGAATTTACTTCCTACTTTGGTTTTGGAGTTTTAGAAGGACTCGACTACTGATTTTTTCTATAAAAAAGAGTCTGAAGCACTAAAGAAAAAAAATCAATCAAGAGTCAAGCATTAATCAACATTAGTTTTTAGTTTTTTACGTGGTTTACTGTTTTTGTTGTTTTTACTCTTTTCTTCAAAGCTTTGGTTTAGTTTTAAACATGAATAGTGAGTAGTTTTCTTTAACTTTTACTAAAGGATACTTGAATTCTTAACTTTTATTGTTATGACTTAAGCTTGTGCTTCAATTTAATGCAAGTTTGATTATTTCTTAGTTCTTAAACACAATCTTATCATTATTTAGCTAAGGATTAATTGTTAACTTAATTAAACATTGGTTAATGATTGGTTTTGGGTTGATTATTGATATGCATGTTCTTAGGTTAATTTATTTAGGTTAATGCATGATTATAATCTGAATAAGATATAGTTTTGTGTTAATTGAAGTAAGTTAAGATTAAGAAGGGAGTAACTAAGAATACACTCTAAGAAAATCGATTTTTAACGACCAAAATTTAACGAAGGGATGAAAATTCGGTCGTAATAATATATAAACAGCGAAGGGAATTTAATCCAGTCGTTAGATCTTAAATTTTATTATTATTTAATGAGGGGCATAAGTCCGGTCGTTGAAAGATTAGGAGTACGGTCGTTACTGCCTTTAAGAAAGTGGCAGGACTTTTATTCATTTACCTTCAAAAACAATTCACAATTATTTTATAATAAATAAAACACAAAATACCGAAAGAAAATTATTTTATAATAAATAAAACACAAAATACCAAAAAGTGTAAAATTAGGAAAAAAACACAAATCTATTCTCTGTAAAACGCAAATCAACATTCTCTATTCTATCATCCAGACCCATTTTCTCTAAAACGCAAATCTATTATGTTCTATCTTCCAAACCCATTTCCTGCATTGTTATTTTATTTTCGTAAATATCCCACTTCATTCTTGCCTATTTTAGTTAACGGAAGCATTATTTTATTAAAAAAAGGGCTATTTTTCATTATATACAGCAAATCTAGAAACCCTACCCCTTTTTCGCTATAACCAACAGCAAAACCTCACTTACGCCCTCTCAAGAATCAAAAATGGTGAAGTTCTAACATTAATCTTTTTTAATTTCAATAGCCACCAGGTGCTACAGCTACGATGCCTCGCAATTTCCTTCAAATAATTTTGTTTTTTGCAGCGGTAGAAGATGGAGTATGGGATAGTGGCAAATCTTATGGCAGAGGATATCTGGTGATGCCAAAACTGAATAAAGTTTCTTAAGGCTTGGATTCCCTTTTCATTTTTGTGAACTCTTCTTTATTGTGTGTGGGTGTTTCTTTTTCCTTATTTAAGTAGTTCAGATCAAAATCCTTTTTGAATATTGGAAAACAAATACCTAACTGTTTAATTTGTCCATTTTGGTAATCATGTGCCTATATAGTTCAAGACCTGAAAAAGCAAAAAAAAAAAAAAAACAAGATGAGGTTAGCTGCTTAAGTATATTGCGAATTGCATTGGATAAGAACATTATCCTTCATTTGTGCAATCTAATAGAGTAGAATTTGAAAATTTTCATTCATTTATTTATTTTTCTTAAATAGCTGGTGAAGCAAAGAATGGTTGAATTAAGAACACAATAATCTTTCTCACGGTATTTATTTCATTTTTCTGTTTTGGCCTTTCTAGCTCATTTTCCCATCTTTGTGATGTTTCTTGGAGTACTATTTGTAAGATATATGGTTTTGTGAAGTCAAGCCCACAAATCTCAGCTTCAGTAATATTACCAAGCTGTAGCACTTTTAGCAATGCCGTCTCTTCTAGTCATTGGTGCTTGTATGCATAGTTGATTTCTGTGCTGGAGTCCTAACTGCTTTGCTCAATTTCACTTTCTCATGCTTCCAGAACTGCATCTCAATATTTTTATGCGGTCCTATCTTACTTAGGTACTTACCTTTTCTTTTCCCCTTTTTTTTGGGTTTCTTTGTCCGTTTTATCTATGAAGCATTAGAGAGCTAATACGTTTCCAGTTTTACTTTAACTTGTATGTCTGTGCTCATATCGATGCTAAAAATACTATATTGTGCATGAATATCATATTTGGTTTCCTGTGGATCGTTTTGTGGTGGTTTGAATATTGTTTTCTTTATTGTGGCTTGATGTCTATCAGTACCCGTATTTTTTATTGCTTGTAAAACTTTATTGTTAGTTTAATTCCTATTGTTTCATCCAAACACAAATAATGCTTTGAAGCATTCATAAGACTCCTAACTCTTGAAACCAAGGAGCCTTGAATGTTATTATCTATATTGAGATAACATTACTTTAATATGGGTGATATGGAATTTGTTGTAAATGTTGAAATTGGTTTAGCAAGACTTCAATTTGGAGCAATTTTACTGTGTAATCTTTTAGTAGTAAAATAGTGGCACTAACTGCCAGAACTACTAGGAAATCTGATGGATTTGTAAGACTTTAAGAATTTCAGGTGGTTTTGAGTGCACGTAAATATTGCAAAACTTGTTGGAAATGTTTTAGCTGGTTTAGCATTTGTTTCTGCCTTTATTTGAGAAGTTGCTGAGTATCATATATTTGTTCTGTAGGTGGCTAGTCTTGGAACCACCAATTTCTTTTTTTTTCATTTCAGTGCTTCTTTATTTTGAACTATATAGGCACATGTTTACCAGAATAGATAAATTAAACAGTTAGAATGATTTTCTTTTGAGATATCTAGATCTCTACTGAAGAAGAATTGAAAACTTCCATTTATGAACTCCTTGACATTTGATTAACCTGATACCTATAGTGTAATCAGACATTTTTTTCATGCACAAACTCTTGTTGTGATATTGAGGCCAATTGAAGTTAGTTATTTCTCAATTTCCGTATGTGTGATTACCTGAATGTGCTAGTTATTGAAAATCTTTAATTAATTAATTGAATAGTTGAAGTTAGTTCTGTTCCAGTATTCCTTTTAGGCTATTTATGTGTTTATATCTTTGAATGGAGGTACTATTTTTTTTGAATGGAATATTCAAGTTTATATATATGTTACTTTGGATAGTTGAGGAATTGAGATGTTAAAAATTTAAGCAGTGTTCAAGTGAAAAGTGCCCGAACTGGAAATTCTGTTTCTTATAGTCATATACTTTAAATTTTGGTATAGTTCTAGATTATTGAAATAACGTTTTTTTTCTTCTTAAATCAAGAGAATGTTATGCTGCATTTTTATTTTGTTTGTTTAACCTTTGATAGATGGCTCAACTGTTATTGCAGCTGCTTGGTTATTTTGGTTGGATTTTGTTTGGAGGTAAGTAAGTGGAAGGGTGTTGTGATTGTTAGGACCCGAGAAATTAAGAACATATATTTTTTCCTATATAAACCGCACCTTTCTCTTCTCCTTCACTTCACTGCAAACCAATGGCTTTCTATTGCTATTCTCTTCTTCTCTTAATTATGGTGATTACTGTTAAGTCTTATCATGCCTATGCCTCTCTTCGTTGCCCTTTAGCCATAGATGATCCCACTTCAGCTCCATTTGGTATATGTGCTTCTTCAGTCACCATTCACGGTTATAAATGCCAGGAGATTGATGTAATTTTATACATATATTATCTCCATCTCTATCTAATTAGCCTAGTAAGAAGTTGACTGATTCACTAATTATAATGTGTATTTTTTCAACAGGTGAAAACTCAAGATGGATATATACTTAATATGCAGAGAATACCAGAAGTTTGTCATGGTGGTGGCGGCGGTGCTTTTATTTAGAAACAACCTGTTCTAATCCAGCATGGAGTTCTTGTGGTATGTTTTTATTTTATTTATATTAATTTTAGTTCTTTTCAAGAGGAAAATAAATATTGATAATCATTAATTAATTAATTAGTGGAAAATGGGGTGAATGTGAACATAGCTTTAGAAATGAAGAGCTGACAAAAGAATTATCCTCTTCATCTGCTGCAGACGAATTCTTAAAAGTACGAAAAATTTTAAATCTATAATTTTTCATAATTAAAAAGAAAATTCATAAATTGGCAAAACAAATAATATCTAAACCAATCCAAATATATTAGTTATGTGATGTTATTTGAAGAAATAACAGAGTTCAACGGTACATTGATTGTTTTGAAAAGGAAGAAAGAAATAAGCAACCTAATAAAACAAAAAGTACTTTTTTTCCATTTGTCCTTGGTCTATACTTCTGGAAAAGACATTAACATTAGAGTTGAGAATCTTCAAAGTGCCCAACCGTTGAATGAGGGGACTTGGCATGCTTTGGAAATAGAACCAAATGATTAGTGATTTATATGATATTGATTTTCTTGTAGTTATCCATATGTAGATAACTAATGATTTATAGTCATAAAATTGAACATAATTTTAAGAGTAAAATTAATGTGGTATTCTTTTGCCCTGAATCAAATCATGTGAAATTCCATATTGAAGTTTCCTATGAAATGGTACTGTCATGTTTTGTTTTTCTTCTCAAGTTTAGTGTCTTTATTGAGCTCTTCTTTATGTCTTTATAAATCAAACAAAATCATAGATCTCTATTGTGTAACATTACTTTCATTTTCATTTCTTCTATGAAATTAGTCCTTTATTACCACCATAGAGGCTTTTATGTGATGGTTCCAATATCCATATGTTGTTTGTTTCGCAGTGGTCTATTTTGTTTGGTTTTTGTTTCATTTGAACTGCTTAGTGATTAGAACTAATTTCTTTGTATGCTATTAAGGTCTACAATTGTGCATTCAAATGCTGTTCCTCCCAAAGAGCAGAACATTGCTTTTTCGAGACACCAACAGACTTCAGAAGAAACATACAACAAAAATGCTAAAGATTCTGACTTCAACGGTACACCCTCACTATTTCAATTGAATTCAAGAACTTATGCCAACAAATAAATCAAACATTAATATATATATATATATATATATTCTTTTAATTACTTATGCTAATGATAATAAGACAATTGAAGATAATTGGAGATGGTTGTATTGACCAACGAGAGACAGCATATGTATAGTCATTAGCATATTAATCAATCATTAATATAATGGTCTCATAAAGTAAGATTAGTTAAAATATTAATAATTTCTTGTTTTATGATTGTGATTGCATTTTACATGTATTTTCTATATTCTTTCTGCATAAATTTTCATCTTGTTTGATTTGCAATATGATAATATCTTAATATATTATTTAACCTATTATTATTTTTTACTTTCTTAGCCATTTGATCTACTGTCTTTATAAATGAATATTAATTATAAATTTATGTTTACAGGTTTTTTTTTATTAATGGACAACGAAGATTTGATGCTCATTATTCATTTTTTTTAAATTCTAGCTAGATAGATGTTGGTATAGCAAAGGCCTATTTTTCTATACAAATTTATATGTGACTAATAGAATGTTAAACAATTTTGAAATCTTGGTATACTTTGTAATTGATTTTTTGCAATTTATGAAAAGAGTATTTATTATATTTTTAGATACGTATGTATGTGTGAGAGTGTGAATGGGGGGTGTACGTGAAATATTTAAATAAATTTTTAGCGACCGGATTTTCTTTCGTTAAAAGATTTAAACAATTCACGAAGGGAAATTTTGGTCGTTATAAGTTAATTTTTACGACCAAATTTTTCTTCGTTGAAAGTGGAAAACAATTAACTAAGGAAAAATCCGGATCGCTAAAATGGCTTTTTTAACGACCGGAATTTTCTTCGTTAAAAGTAGAACACAATTAGCGAAGGAAAATCCCGTCGCTAAAAATTTATATTTAACGTCCGGATTTGTTTCGGTCGTTAATACCTTTAATGACCGGATATCAATCTAGTCGTCTATACTATTAACGACGGGGCTTTTAACGACCGGTGACGATCGGATTTTTTCGGTGGTTATAGTGTTTTAACGACCGGATTTTAACTTTTAACGATCGAATTTCTCTTCGTTAAAGAGCATTTTTCTTGTAGTGATAGGTGAAAATTGAATTACTTGAGAAAGGATTTAATGAACATTTAGGAGGATTAATTCAGATCTTTATGCTAAGTGTTGGATTGTTCTGAATAAGGGAATTTTAATGCTTGGAATGATAATCTTGAGTAAAGTTATCTGGGTTTATAAATCTGAATTCTTCATAATCACTTATGTTTCTCTTTTCATTAAGTCATAATAATATTGGTTAAGGTGGATAGTCCTTTAGGGAAAGTTGTTTTTAATATTAATTTTTACCTCAATTAATTGCTTGCTTTTGTTTTATATTCAATTGTTTCAGCTCTTTCAATTTTTTTTATTTTTAATTTTAAAATTCTGTTTTTAGTTTTAATCTTCAACTATCACAATTTTGGGATTTCTTTTCTTTCCTCTTCACACAAATTCTATTTTAAAATTAAAATCACACAAACATAGGTTTCCCTTGGGTTCGATATTTTTGGTCATAATTATATTTTCCTATATTACTAAGCCGATCTAGTACATTTGCTAGTAGCCGATCAAGTTTTTGACGTCGTTGTCGAGGATACATGGCATTTATTTATTTATTTTGATTTTAAAGTGGATTTTTGTGTGTTCTTATTCTCTTCTTCATCTATTTTCTGATTTTTGTTTTAAATTTTTCTCAGGTGCTAGTGGTTTATGGTGAGAAACAACCCTATTCTACCCGTAGACCCTGAAATTGAGAGGACGTTCCATAGGATTAGAAGGCTAAGAGGCAACATGAATTACTCAAAAATAGAACAACCTATGAATGATCTACCACCACCTAGGATTGAAGAGCAAGACATACCCCATCAAGCTCTTAGGAATGGCTATAGACCTAGGACCATTAGGGATTATGCTATTCCTAGGTGGAATGAAGAATATAGAACCATTAGGATTCCTTACCACTAGCCTTTTGAGATTAAATCCGCTACCATCATGATGGCACAAAGAAACCAATTTTCGGGCTCGGATATAGAGGATCCTGCACAACCCTTAGATGTATTCTTAGAAGTTAGTGACACTGTGCAAATTCATAATGTATCAACTAATGCAATTATGCTGAAACTTTTTCCATTCATCCTTATAGGAAAAGCTAGGGATTGGCTACAAATGCTACCTAATCAATCCATCCATTTTTGGCAGAAAATGCAAGAAAAATTCCTTTGTAAATTTTTCCCACCCACCAAAACAACCCTCATTAGAAAACAAATCAATGATTTTTAGCAATTTTATGAGGAGCCATTTCATGAAGCATGGGAAAGATTTAGGAGACTTTTAAAGAGATGTCCTTATCATGAGTTTCCATTTTATCAACTAATGCACATTTTTTATGCAGGTGCCAATCAATCAACAAGATCTTTGTTGGATGAAGCCTCAAATGGTAGCTTTATGAACCAAATTTTGAAAGAAGCATTCTTGCTTCTTGATGAGATGGCTACCAATAATGCTTAATGGGCAACCTCTAGAGTAGCCCAAAAGAAACAAGGAGTTCATAATATTGATGAAGTAGCTATGTTAAAACCTCAAATGGAATTAATGAGAAAAAACATTTAAGAGAAATAATGAGCTTAAAGTTAAGAATATTTCCATGTTATCTAATGAAGTTGATGCTTATGCAGGAATTCAAGGATCTCCGGGAATGAAGAATAACGAAGAAATGATAGAAGAAGTGAATGCCTTGAACCCTTATAGCAATACCTACAACTCGGGATGGAGAAACCATCCAAATTTTTCATGGAGGGAAGGTAATCAAGCTTCTTCTTCTAACCCTCATCCTAGACCTCCTTTTAACCATAATCAACCTTCAAATAACCATCCCCCATACCAAAATCAAGCTCTACCATAATACCAAACCAATACCCATCACAATCATACCATCAAGCACCCGGTTTTCAAAAGTCTCAACCTCTTCCTCCATAAGAGAAGAAATTCAACATAGAAGAGATGATTGCAAATTTATGGCCTCCCAAAATGCAATATTGGCCAGTCAAGATGCTAGATGGAAATCACAAGATATTTGGATGAGGAACCAAGAGGCATCAATTAGGAATCTAGAAAACCAAATGGGTCAACTTGCTACTTCATTATCCAACTAGACTCAAGGAATGTTTCCATCAAATGTTGATTGAAATCCAAAGGAGGAAGCTAAAGCAATCACCCTAAAGAGTGAAAAATAGTAAGAAAAGACTTAGATTGGTAAGAATTCTTCCCCAAAGGTGGAACCAACAACGGAGGTAAGTATTCCTAACTCTGAAAATATTGAGAAAGTGCCTCCTACGATTGAGAAGGGTAAATGTAAAGAAAAACTTGTTTCTACTGTGCTTGATGAATCTCAATTACCTTTTCCTATGCTAGCTAGAAAAGAAAATCAAAATGAACAATTAAGTAGATTTTTAGACATGTTTAAGAAGCTACATATAAATCTACCATTTGCTGAAGCTTTATTGCACATGCCTAAATATGCTAAATTTATGAAGGAACTTTGCACTAATAAAAAAAAGCTAGAAGACATAGGAAATGTTCAGTTATTTGGTAATTGTAGTGCTATATTATCAAACAAAATTCATAAAAATTAGAAGATCCTGGTAGTTTTACATTGCCTTGTGAATTAGGAGAGAATTTGTTGGACATACTTTATGTGATTTGGGTGATGGTATTAACTTGATGCCTTATTCAATTTACAGGAAATTGAATTTAGGAGACTAAAAGAAACCCAAATGACACTTCAATTGGTGGATAGATCGGTGAAGAAACCGAAGGGTATTATTGAGGACTTATTGGTAAAAGTAGGAAATTTCATCTTTTTGGTAGATTTTATAGTGATGGACATAGAGGAAGATAGAAAGGTACCATTGATAGTGGGTAGGCCATTCTTAAACATGGTAAGAGCTCTAATTGATGTTCATGGACAAACAGTTACTTTAAGGTTCAACGAGAAGCAAATGGTTTTCAATGTAAATAAGGTTTTAAAACATCCCTCATATGATTTTGAAGAGCCTATTTACTTTGTTGACGATGTTCAAGAATGTGTCAACACAAAGCAAGAAGAGATCATTCTCAATGATGAACTTCAAGAATGTTTGATGCAACGTAAGGAAATGGAGGAATTGGAAGCAAAGGAAAAGAAGTTGATACAAAAGCTGGAAAAGAACACAACGATAGTGAAACAATGGAGCATGAACCATCCCCACCTAAGGGAGATTCTAAACTTAAAACACTTCCATCTCATTTGAAATATGTATTTTTAAAGGATAATGTCGAACTAGTAATCATTTCATCTTTATTGACAGGTTTGAAATAAAAAATGCTCATTGAAGTCCTCAAGAAGTATAAAGGAGCGATTGGTTGGGCAACATCCAACTTGAAAGGAATTAGCCCCAGTAATCATTTCATCTTAACCCAACTATGCAAGAAGTTGTGAAAAAAGAAGTATTGAAATTACTTGATGCAGGTATAATCTATCCTATTTTTGATAGTACTTGGGTGAGTTCTATTCAATGTGTGCCTAAAAAAGGGGGGAATGACTGTAGTAATCAATGAAAATAATGAGTTAATTCCTACACGCATGGTAACGGGATGGAGAGTATGGATTGACTACATGAGATTAAATAATATCACTAGGAAAGACCATTTTCTATTGCCCTTTATTGACCAAATGTTAGAAATACTAGCAGGAAATAAATTTTATTGTTTCTTAAATGGATATTCGGGGTATATACAAATACCTATAGCCCCGGAAGACCAAGAAAAGACCACATTCACATGTCCATATGGAACATTTGCATATAGGAGAATGCCTTTTGGTCTTTGTAATGCACCTGCCACATTTCAACGATGCATGATGGCCATATTTAATGACTTTATTGAAAAATTTATGGAAGTGTTTGTGGATGATTTCACAATTTATGGTTATGATTTTGAGACTTGCTTAAAAAATCTTGCATTGATCTTAAAGAGGTGTCAAGAAACTAACCTTGTTCTAAATTTGGAAAAATGTCATTTCATGGTTAGAGAAGGAATTGTCTTAGGGCATAAAATTTTTGAAAAAGACATTAAGGTAGATATGGCTAAAGTAGATGTAATAGAAAAATTACCCCCATCGACTAGTGTTAAGGGCATTAGAAGTTTCTTTGGTCATGCTGGGTTTTATCTTCGATTTATTAAAGATTTTTCTAAAATTACCAAGCCACTTTCTAATTTTTTGCTTAAAGATACTGCATTTAACTTCGATGTTGAGTGTTTATAGGCTTTTAATTTATTGAAGCAAAAGTTAGTAAGTGCACTGGTTATAATATCACCTAATTGGATGTTACCATTTGAAATTATGTGTGATGCAAGTGATTATATAGCCGGAGTGGTTTTAGGACAACGAAAGGAGAAGATTTTCTATACCATCTACTATGCAAGCCATACACTCATCGGAGCCCAAGTCAATTACACAATCATTGAGAAAGAACCCTTGGCGATAGTATTTTCTTTTGAAAAATTCAGATCTTATCTCCTAGGGTCCAAAGTTACGGTATGGTCAAACCATATGGCATTAAGGTACCTTTTTATGAAGAAGGATTCCAAACCAAGGCTTATCCGATGGGTTTTACTACTCCAAGAATTCAATGTTGAGATTAAGGATAAGAAAGGAGCTGAGAATTTCATAGTTGACCATCCATCTCGATTAGATCATGCTAGCATTGAAAAGGGAGAAATTTCTGACTTGTTTCTTGATGAACACATTTATGCTTGTTATACTTATGATAATTCAATTCCATGGTATGCTAATATAGCTAATTTTCTTGCAGGTGGTTATCTTCCTAAGGAGTTTACTTGGCAATAAAGGAAAACGCTTGAAGCGGATACCAAACACTACCTTTGGGATGATTCGTACCTCATCAAAATATGCCCGGATCAAGTGTTAAGATGATGTGTACCAGAAGCAAAACAAGAAGCTATCATGCAATAGTGCTATAGAGGTAAAGTTGGAGGCCATCATGGACCTAACCGAACGGTACAAAAGGTCCTCCAATTAGGTTTTTTCTGGACAACTTTATTTCAAGATGTCAAAGCTTTCATTGAGATATGTGATAGATGTCAACCGGTGGGGAATATTTCTAAAAGGGATGAAATGCCTGTGACTAATGTGCTTGAAGTAGAAATTTTTGATGTTTGGGGAATAGATTTTATGGGGTCATTTTTGAATTCTTTTGGTTTCGAATATATTTTAGTAGTTATGGACTACATGAGTAAATGGGTCAAAGCCATAGCCACTAGAACTTGTGATGCCCAAATAGTGCTTGAATTTATTAGAAAGAATATTTTCACTAAGTTTGGAGCACCAAGAGCTATAATTAGTGATGGTGGCAAATATTTTATCAACCATCAGTTTCAAACCTTGCTTAGGAAATTTGAAGTCAAATACAAGATAACTACCCCATACCATCCTCAAGCCAATGGGCAAGTAGAGGTGTCTAATAGGGAGCTGAAATCAATTCTAGAAAAAACAGTTAGTAATTCTAGGAAGGATGGGTCTCAGTCAGCGGATGAGGCTCTATGGGCCTATAGAATTGCATTTAAGACCCCTATAGGCATGTCTCCTTATAGGATTATTTTTGGAAAAACATGTCATCTTCTAGTTGAATTAGAGTATAAGGCTTATTGGGCTACAAAATTTCTTAACTTTGATTTGATAAATGCAGGAGAAAGAAGGAAAATTGCAGCTTAACGAACTCGATGAAATTCAACAATGGTCGTATGACAATGTAGCACTATACAAGAAAAAGACCAAGCATTGGCATGATAAACACTTGAGGGTAAAAAGATTTTGTTCCTAGTATGCTAGTGCTTTTATATAATATTCGTCTTCGTTTGTTTCCAGGCAAGATGAAATTGAAGTGGCTCGAGCCATATCAAGTCATGTCAAGCAATGAATTCAGAGTAGTGACAATCAAAAATCCAAAAGACGGACGTGAATATAAGGTGAACGGTCATCGGCTCAAATCGTATCATTTGGGACAACAAGAGGTTGCCGAGGCAACCATGGTTCTTTAAGATCACTAAAAAATAGTTTGGATAGTCTAGCTGGAGACTCTAAACTCAGAACTTCACTCTTCTCTTTCTATTATTTTTACAGTTTATTTTTAAGTTTTGTATGTTTTTGTGTTTTTGATTCATGAATCAAAGAAAAGAGTGGTTTAAAAAGTTTTTTTTTTAAAATTATAGATGTTTTGACAAGAAAATTAATGATATTTTGGTTTTTAAACAAACTGTGTTTTCAATTTTCAAGATGAAAAAACAAATTTTAAGAAGGCTAAACAAGTTTTAAAAATCAAATACATTGCACAAATTTTTTTAGTGTCTTGTTTGTTCAATCATAAAAATGGGAGATACGGTTAATTAGTTTTTCATAAGATCATTGGGTTTTTAAACATATTTATTTCCAGGAAAAGATGAAAAAAATCATGTTTTTTGGAACCAATTCTAATTTAAAAGTGCAGAACATTTTTTGGAATGCCTCGACTTAGGCCCCTGCACGGCCACAAGAAAATGCCAACCAGTCATCGTGCGCCAATGCATGGGAAATCTGCCATGGGGATTCCATTTTGTGCGCCCACGAATGAAGCCTCTTGCCAGTTGATATGCGCCCACACCTGGAGCTTCTGCCTCTCACCTAGTTGATGCACACCCACGTGAACTCCCTTCTTGGCCAGTCAGCGCCCGCGTGATAGACTACTGCTTTGCCCTATAGAAATTGCATGCCTGCGTAGGTTTATGCCTTTAGTTGTCCACTACCACGCATCCCTTATCTTGCCCCTATGCGCACCCATGTATGGGTATACCTACTTCCATGCGTGGCCGCGTATGAGGCCACTACCACTTTTTAAACACCCACGGTTCTTATATATTTCTTTCTTCCTTCCCATTTTTATTTTCCCTTGCCTTCTCACACTCCCACGTCTCCCTCACCCACAAACACCTCCACGACCATGCACCACCACCCACCACCATATTACCATCTCCAACCACCACTCTCTCCTTGCATATTTCTCTCTCCTCTCTCCATTTTTCATCTTTTTCCATCATATTCTTCATATTTCTAGGGCATTCACGTTCACACACTCCACTCTCATATTGTGCTAACAATTGATTGGGTTTTTCACTTTTAAGTAAGTATTTCCTCTCTTCATCTCTTTAATTTTATTTTCATGCCATTACATGCTATGATTTGTTGAGATTTTAACCTATGAACTTATATTTTTAGGTCATTTTTCACATGAGATCTAGTCTTTATGCTTGTTTCTTTTGCAAATATGATTTGTTGTGCACCTAATATGCATGTAATAGATGTTTAAGATTCAATTTGGTAGAGAATGCACTTCATTATACACTTCAATTTGATGCTCAAACATGTACACATAACATGTTCGATGAAATGTCCCAATGAGTTTATCGTTAATTTGACTTATTTTTAACTCTTTGGTTGTCATCTCTTTGTTCATAAATTGTGAGTCATCACCTCTCCAATGTCATTGCATGCTTATTTACATGACCTTATCCATACATGTTGGGATATATTTTTGACTTATCCATGGTGACATTTTCTTCACAAATTATCTTGCATGCCGGTTGATTTGAGCATATACACTACATTAGTAATCTCCTCATTATCCTTTCATCAAAATGTGCTTACATTGCTATCTTCCATTAGTTTTCTTACACCATAGGTGTATTTTAGTCCGTGGATTGTCATGTTACACTCTCATTATTTTTTTTTAATTTTTCAGTGGCACCCAAAAGAACCAAGTATCTCGATGTTGCAAGCTCCTCCGGAATACGTATTCCATCATATGTGGACCGTACCAAGGTTGATAAGTTGATTACTTCAGCGCATGCACATATGTCCAGCCAGCTTATTTGAGCCAGTACTTCCTAAATATTCCTGCTGAAAATTTATGGGAGGAGGTACTCCCATTGCTTCAATACATTAGATGGACATAATTCACCCATAAGAAACCTAAAGTGTATCCTAATATGGCATGGGACTTCCTATATTCATTTAAATGCTACTTTAAGGGAGATGCTGATGTGGGTGCTTTGGGCTTTAAGTTTGGCAAGAAGGGATATTCATTGACTTTTAAGCAGTTCTCTGAAATTTTAGGATTTATGCCGGATGCCCCTGTAGAATTGGCCGATGTATCCGCTGTGGACAATTGGGAGAGAATTTGAGATCCTCAGCAAGATGAGCCATGGCTAGGAGGTCAATGCAAAGTCCATGCTTTAAGGGATAATGCATTAAGGATAATCCATCGATTTTTGACAAAGAGTGTTTACAACAATCTGAAAAATGCAAGCACCGTTAGTGTTTCTCAAGACATGGTCCTTCGATGTATGGTAGATGGTATTTTCATCAATGGAGCATTAATCATAGCTAACAGGATTAAGGAACTACAAAAAATGCTAAAAAACGTAAATAATATTTCCATTGGCTGGATCACTACGATTTTGGTTGATGCAGTTGGACACCCTGCCATTGGAGATCCGCTTGAGGGAGATCTACCATACATTGACAACAAAATGCTCAAAAGAATGACAATTTTGATTCCTAGGCCATGTGGCCATCAGGCTACTCGTAAGGAATATTTGAGAGAAAACAACATTCCGATCGAGGAGCAACAAGATGAACTTGATGAAGAACTGCCTGCACTAGCTGAAAATCAACCTGTCAATGAGCCAACAACATCGGAATGGGAAGCCCATTTTAACAAGCTGAGTCAGCGGATGGATATGCAGCAAATCCACTTGATTGCTTTTCAAGACACTGTTTTGAATATCAAGAACACAATGGATACATTTGTGTAGCAGTATTTGGAGCCCAATCCTCTATCGCCTCCACCTTCATCAGTATAGATAGTCCTTTAGTGAAAGTTATTTTTAATATTGATTTTTACCTCAATTAATTGCTTGCTTTTGTTTTATATTCAATTATTTCAGCTCTTTCAATTGTTTTATTTTATTTTTAGTTTTAAAATTTTTTTTTAGTTTTAATCTTCAACTATCACAATTTTGGGATTTCTCTTCTTTTCTCTTCACACAAATTCTGTTTTAAAATTAAAATTATACAAACACAGGTTTTCCTTGGGTTCGATATTTTGGATCATAATTATATTTCCCTATATTACTAAGCCGATCTAGTACACTTGCTAGTAGCCGGTCAATCACAGACAATTAGGCTCTCAAATTATTCATAATTGTATTATAGATATGGTAAGTAAACAACCGACCCTACCTATTAATGTTATTATTGTTGTTGTGAAGCAAAATTTTAATTTTAAAGTATCGTACTGTAAGACTTGGTATGTGAAGATGAGAGCTATAGAGTCTATATTTGGTAATTATGTTAAGTCCTATCAAAGGTTTCCAGGTTTCTTAATTGCTTTACAAACTTACAATTTTGAAACTGTTTATGAGTTTGTGGTTTGAGAAACTCAAGACCTTGCTATTAAGTAATTTTAATGGGTTTTCTGGAGTTTTAAACTAGCCATTGATGGATTAGCTCACTGTAAGCTAATTTTGTTAATTGATGGTATCTTCTTAACTGGAAAATTCCAACAGACACTTCTTATTGCAAGCTCAGTTAATAGTAACAACGTATTGTTCCTAGTTGCCTTTGTTGTTGCTAAGTCTGAGAATAAATCCAGTTAGGCTTGCTTTATGTTGATACTTAAAAAGCATGTCACTCAATGTGTCGGCATTACAGTAATATCAGATTGACATACTAGTATAATGGTAGTATTTTGAGATGAAAGAAGTGGGTGGAAGAAACCTTTATCCTTTCATAGGTTTTGTTTGTGGCATTTCATCAGCAACAATAACACGCACCACAGAAATGTAACAATAAAAAATTTGCTTTACAAGACTGGTAAGAGTACAAAATTTTAATATCATTTACTCAAACCAATTACATTAATATAATAATATTCCATACTTGTGTAGGTATACAATTTCAAAGATGTAAGTTTAAACAGCTGATGGAAAATATCAAAAACCTTGACCAAGATTCCTATAACTAGGTAATGACAATATCATTAGATCGTTGGACACTATCCAAGGATGGTGGTTATCGTTATAGGCACACCACAATAAATATTACTGAAAGTGTCAACAGTGCTCTAAAAGGTGTTTGCATAATGCCGATTACTACAATCATTAAACATGTTTTTGCTCATTTGGTAAAATTTTACAATCAGTGAAGGGGCATATACATGACTAAAATGGCCCAAGGCTTGCAGTTCATGCCTTGATGTGTCAAAATTATGACCAAGTGTGCTAACAAGGCTCAATGTCACATGGTGATTGATTATGATAATTGGTACAAATTGTACAAGGTAATAGCATGCAGAGCACCAGAGGTAAACTTTGAGCCCAATACGTATATCTTAAGTCTCGATAAATGTGAATGCGAGTGCTGTAAGTTTTAGGGAACAAAAATGCCTAGTTCACATGCAATTACAGCTTGCAGGTATAAGCATCTTAATATGTTCCAATTTGTTGATAACTACTATAGTATTACTGTGAGGCACTCAAATGTTAATGATGGGAAATTCCAACCTATGGGGAACAAAACATATTGGCCTGAGTATCACAGTCCTAAATTGATACTTGATATACATTTATAGAAAAAGAAAGGTTGCCCCAAAAATAACTAGCATTCGAAACGAGATGGATAGGTGAGAAATGTTGGATTGTCCAGTCAATATTTTAGAGATTGACAATTGCATATACGATGTAAATTTTGTATATTTAAGTTATTAAATTTTATTGATGAGGTTGCCAATTTATTCCAATCTTCATTATGATGATAAAAATCATGAAATAAATTGTGTAGCTATAAATATATTAATTAATCACATTATAACCTTAATAATCACTAATTGAATTTAAATAAAGACATATACTAATTTGATAATTTTAGAAATTACATTCAAAAGAGCAACCAAAAAAATTACATTAAAAGAAAATGCAATAAGATTTGTAGTTAAATTAATATAATAACATTAACTACAAACCATTTGAGATTTGTAGTTAAATTAATATCATAACATTAAAAGAAAACCATTTGAGATTTTTAGTTAAATTAATATCATTACATTAAAAGACAATGCAATGAGAAAAAAAATCATGACATAAATAATAGTATTGAAACATAATCTATACAAATAATTTCTATTATATTGACTAATAATACAATAGTCAAAATCTCCTATTGCGAGTCGAGGTGATATGTCTATCTATTTAACTATCCGTATAATCAATATTTGGATAGTGCGGCAATGGCATTACATCATTATGCCCTCCACTGTACAATGGTTGGTCAACTAAACCTTGAGTACTAACTAGATTTGGGCCATTAAAAAATTCATTGAAAAAATCATCATGTTGCAAAAGTGAGCTTGTTTGGGCATACATGCTGTACTCATGTTGCATTGGTGGGCCTGTTCAGGCATACGAATTGTACTCATGTTGCTCTCCTAAAGATAAACTAATGTTCAAATTAATGTTTAAATTGGATGGCCCCGCTTCAAAGTCATTACATCTAGATATATAGGGTGTAGTATCAAATAATTGTTGCTGACTAACTGAAGCCAAACTGAATGAACTGGAAGTGTCTTCAGGAAGATATACCCACTGCAAAGGTTTAGGAACTTGGTGCACTTTATGTGGAATAGGAATAGATTCAACTATAGACCATCTTTCTTCCATTCCTCTCCAGCCATGTCTAGTGACTAATGTCTAGCAAGTGTACTAGATCAGTTAAGTAATATAGGAAAATAAGAGTAAGACCTTGAAATATTGTACCCTTGGGACTATATAAATTGTGTATTCCAGATTTTAAAGTGAGTAATGTGTGAAAGAATTCCCAAATTTTAGAGTGATGAGTAATTAACTAGGTGAAAAACCAAATATTAAACAAATAAATTAATGAAATTAAAATAGCAATTTATAAAACCAAAAACAAAACAAGGTTGTAAAAGATGATAAAAAATTCAATAATAAAAACACTTATGCTAAAGGAACTATCCACCTCCACTTCTATTGCAATGACTTAATTAAAAATAACACAAGTGACTATGAAAAACCAGTGTAAAGTCAAATATCTTATTCAGAATATCGTTTTAAGCATTAAACTCTCGGATTATTAACAATCTAATACTTAGCATAAAGATCTAGTTTATGAATTCCTAAACTTTCATTAGACCTTCTTTCAAGAGATCTAACTTCAATCTATTCTTAATTCAACATTCTTAGTCTTAACTTCACTTTTGATTAACACTGAATTACTTCAATTTTTAGAACATAATCATGCATTAACTTAAGTGAATTAAACCAAAAACATGCAAATCATAAGTCATAGATAAAATTGACCATTAACCATTTATTCAATGCATCAATAACAATTCAACAGAACTTAAGATGAGAAACAACTCAAGAACTAAGAAATAACACCCTTGCATTGAATTTAAAAGCTCAAATCAAAATTACTACAATAAAAGTATGACGGTTCAAGTATCCCTCACAAAAGTAAAGAGAAATACTCATTATTCATATTAAAACGAACTAAAAAACTAAAGTAAAGGATTACAATACACATAAGGTTGTTAGCTTCCCTTGACATCTTCTCAGAACATCTAACTGCAACCTCCAAACCCTAGGTTCATGTATCTCTTCCAAAACTAGGTTCGGAACTTAAGTAAAAATTCATCCTCCAAACTCTGATGTTTAAGTTGCTTATATAACTCTAAAAAGGAAGAAAACCTAATGCAAATAATCTTCCTAAACCAGAAGAAAATAGGAAATAGGTCGTAACCTAGACACTGGCCTCAGTAGAGGGATAAATCCCCTCCACCGAGGAGATTTTATTTTTTGTGCCTTTTGGGTTACCTCAGTAAATGTAGAAATCACCTCTACTAAGGTGGCTTCCTCTAGATTTTACAACTACAAGCTCTCCTCGATAAAGGGAGATTTTCCCTCCACCAAGGTGGACTCTTCTAGACTCCAACGATGATTTTCTACTTCAAAAACCTAAATTGCTGATTTTATCCTTTTCTTCATAAACTTTTTTCTTTTCTTCAATTAAACCCCTACAAACACCAAAATTGCAATTAAACCTACAAAAACAAAACTTATAAAATTAAACACACAATTAAACAAATTAACACTAAAACATCATCTTAAACACCTAAAAACACACTAATAATATAGTTATAATTCACAATTATCATCTAAATCGACGAAAATCGTCAAAATAAATTGTCATCAAGGGAGAGGGGTCTGTATAGTATTAGGAACAAGCTGACAAGGGTAAATAGTTGACCATCTATCAATAGCACCAACAACACCTAATATACTCTCTAATGCCAAATGGATACTAATGCTGCATTGGATGATGAATGAATGTTGGTGTGCATTATTCGTCCGACAGAATCAACCTACATGCAAATAAATAAATTTGTTAAAAATTATCAATAATGTTTAAACATATAAATAATATTAAATCATATCGATGTGCCAATGGAATCTCCAATCGTGGTTATCCACCGTCTAGTGCGTGATGTAAACCATTGCATATATTATGACCTCAAATGTAATGGTGCACAAAGAGAAGGACCCATAATAACACGATTATATCAATGATTCCACTCATAAATAAAACTTGAAAATTTTACTTCCATATTTTGATTAGTATGCCCCCTTAAGTCAATTGAGTGCACTAAATCATTGTAATATGGGGGAAGTGAGATCAATTGGTTCATTTTAAATTTCCTAAAACATCAATTGGGATGGTGCCACTCAATAATATGAAAACATATGAGTGGCATAACTAATGTCCAAATGTCATTTTCATTTGTACAAAAATGTGGCAACAAGTGCAACACATTCTTATAGGGCTCCCAATCCATCTACAACAAACAAAAAAAAATTACACGTGTTATATTGTAAGAAAATATTCTTTTTATTTAATGAGATTCGATAATTTATCAAAAAAGACAAATTAAATGTAAACTTGGTCTTCACGCTGTAAGTCCAAATAGAGACGGTACTTAAAAACGTCTTTGCTATTATTTTTGTTTTGATACAATGGGGATCGCCACCTAATAAAAATCAAGAATGCACTCCTTGTCAACAAATTAAATGAATAAATTCATATATATATATATATATATATACACACACACACAATGAATAAAATTTACTTGTAACCATAAGGCATGGACTAATCGAGAATATATGTGTGGATAAATGGTAGCCAATATAAGGCAGTCTTTTTCAGGCCCACATTTGTATCAATTGATGGTAATTGTCAAGTGAAGTAGCACTCGATTGGGTCGCACAACATAGCTCTTTATACAATCACACGAGGCATGCTGGTCCCCAACTATACTCACTAGTAACTTGTAAATTTTCATATAGCAGGAGCCATATCAAATGTATATAGTTATTTGACTATTTTGTACATAATAGTCGACCAATATAGCCAAGAATCCATGTCCGAGTAAAATATTATATGTGGTAGTCAGTTGCATGGGGCGACAATGAATTAAAATTTCTTGACAGCCATGTTATTTTTATACTATATCCCCTTATTATGCCTTCCGGGGGAACTTGCCCTAAAAGATGGACACATAAATCAACCCAATCATATTGTAGATGCCCAGTCACAGGATTGTCTTTCAATGGGCAAGCCGGTGAGTACAACAACATCTTGTAAAGTTATAGTGGTTTCACTAATAAGAAGGTGAAAAAGTGTCTCTGGTCGCCACCTCTCCACAAGTGCAGTTATTAAATCAATATTGACATGCATCACATTATTTTGCAAAACTCCATGATATCTTGATAATCTTAAGTACAGAATTATTCTCTCATCGATATTTCTATAATGATTTTCAACACTGGCTCTGCATGTTACCAATACATTATGTTCAACCTAAAAATAAATAAACTAAAGATTTTGTATACAAAATTATGTATGATCATTTAAATTACTTGTAGAGAAAATATAATTATTGTTCCACTCCAAATAGCATCCACTCGATGTTTGCCTCGTAGCGTTAAAAGATCATTCACAAACGGTCCAGAATTAATATATTCTTGATTTCTAAATTGATCCATTTTGAATCAACCTAGAAGAAAATACAATAAGTAGTGTTATATCTGCATTATAAAAATATTTGTCATAATTAACAAAATATATACCCATAATTTCGTACAATAACACAATTTATATGATATAAATTAAATTAAAGAGAGAATAAAAAAAAATCATACGTTTATCTATATAAATTTGATTCATAATTTGAATACAAATTAATATTATTTCTACATTTAATATTTTATTCCTAAATTTTTTAACATTTTGTTGCATTCAATTTTAGGTACTACCATTTATAACTTTCACCATGATCGTCAATATTAACAATTAATTTTAAAAATATAATAAAAAATTTGACAATCAATTTTCAACCATAATCAAACTATATGCCTCTAATAAATTAAATAAAAAAAATATCAATCCAAGACATATTCCAACAATGAATAAAATTTTACAAGATTACATAAAATTAATTTAGTTCTAACAAAATAATATAAGTAAAAAAAAATTTATTCCATCGATAATGAAACTATGTATCAATTGATAATATTAATTTAATTTAAAAATAATTTGCATATCATAGTTAAATAATAAGTCTATATTTCTATAGTAAATTAATATTTTATAATTTAACATTAGTACATAAATTACAATAACACGCATAATTAAATGAAAAATCTCTATTCTATATTCACAAATAATTTTTAATAATTTAATTTCAATATTAAAATAATACAAATCTAACCTATTTTCTCCATGCGTTGCAAAATTAATTAATAAAATAGAGCTACAAACTAAATTTTAACACAATTAAAATTTGTATTAAATTAATATTTATAAACACTCCTTCAAAAAATACTTCATAACTATTGCAATTAATTTTTTTTAACTTTAATTACTTTTATCATTTAAATTGATGATTAATCAAACACAATTTTTTAACTTTAATAAAAATGTACAAACAATAAAATTATTAATTAGATATATATTCTAATTTCAATACTAAATGCATGAAAAAATTGGCAGACATATTTTTTTTTAAAAGAAAAAGGGACATACTTAAATAATATGCTATATGTTCATTTTATATGATAAATATGACAACTTATAATACAACAACAATTATTCTTATATTAGATTTTAAGGGACATTTACATAAAATTTGTATTTCTCATATAAATCTATTATTATAACAAATTTAAATTTAAAATGTATAGAATAGCTTGCATTTGTTTTGCAAATCAAGCAAAATAACGAACATATAACACCTATCAAATACAAAATAACAATATTAAGGATATTTTTAAAATTTTAAATTTATAATTAATTTATTCACCTTTAATTTTTGTTATGGTTGAAAATATATCTGCAATTCAAAAAAAAAAAAAAGAAAGAAACATAGCTTGTTCAAGCTGGACGAAAAGATGTTATGAAGAAATATTTAGAGAATGGGAAGGGAGGTTATGAAGGAGATGGACAAAGAGGGAGTGGTTGGATGAATGAAATATGTGTTAAGTGGTGAAAAATTAAAATTAAAATAATAATATCGGGAGTCAAAATGATGTGATACTATATCAGAGTATTTTTCAGTAACTCTGACAATTACACATAGATCGGTTTGAAACTTTAATTGCAATGCCTGAAATCGTTGCAGACTGTAACAGTTTTAAATTTTGAAATCGCTATAGTTTATAGCGATTTCAAACATTATAAAATGTTCTTTTTTGGTGGGTTACCGACACAGAAGTGATAAAACTACTACACGTGGCAATGGTTTCATGAAAAAGCATCAAACCCAAACCTCCATTCTTGACAATATTTGTGGCTTAAGTTGCATTATCACCAATTTGTGATAGTCTTGAGTCTTTGGTACAATGGTATAATAATCATGACAAAAATTAAAATTATTGATGTGATAGAAATTAATTAGAATATACAAATAATTGAGTGCATGGAGCAGACGATGCCACTCTCTACTAAAATCCTTCATTAGGACTTTTGAAATAGCCATAGCCTATACATCATCTTCCATATCAGCACCTTCCCCCACCCCTCAAAGAAGAAAAATGGTGATAACGGCATGCACGGGGATGCTCCTAGTATTCCTCTCCATTGTTATTGGCAGGTTTTGGCTGTTGACTAGAAGCTTAATGCTTATAAATTGTCCTGTGGTTGGTATGACTCTGGGGCTTTTCCATAATACATATTGTATTTATGATTTTGTGACTGACCTTCTTGAGCAAAGTCATGGCACATTTTTGTTCAAAGGACCATGGTTTTTTGGCATGGAATTTCTCATCACTAGTGATCCTATGAACTTGTATCATTTTCTAATTAAGAACAAACCCAACTACCAAAAGGGTCCTAAGTTCAAGCAGATATTTGAGCCTTTAGGAGATGGGATCTTTAATTTCGACTCAGATCAATGGAGAATTTAAAGGACTATAATCCACAATTTCTTCAACAACAAGAGGTTTTATCCAACGGTTGAAACAACAATGGAACATAAGATATTAGAATGCCTATTCTCAGTACTAGAAAATGCTTTGAAAGAAGCAACTGAATTAGACCTACAAGACATATTTTAACGATTAACATTTGACAGCACATGCCTGTTGCTCTTAGGTTAAGATCCAAAATCTCTTTCTATTGAACTTCCTCATGTTCCTTATGAGAAGGCATTTTTTGACATGGAGCAAATTGTTCATAACAAGCACCTTTTGCCTTAATCCATTTGGAAGTTTAAGATATGGCTTTAGATTGGAGAAGAGAAGAAGTTTCAAAAATCTTGGGGTATTGTTAATGAATTTTTGGAAGAAGTTATTGCAAGAAAGAGAGTATTAGAAGAAACCAACTTCAACTTCTTAACTTATTTTTTATCAGAAGACGATCATCAACCAAAATTTGTAAGAGACATGATCTTTAATCTGTTTGTAGTCGGAAAAGATATTGTAGGTCCTACTCTTATTTGGTTTGTCTGGCTAGTTGGAACACACTAGCATGTAGAGAAAAGATTTTAGAGGAAATACAAGAAGTTTTGATAGTAAAATCAAGGATATTAAATTTTGAAGATGCGAACAAACTCAATTATCTTCACGCAGCTATATCTGAGGCACTAAGATTGTATCCTCCTGTACCTTTAAATCACATGGTAACTAAGGAAGAAGACATTCTACCAAGTGGCCATCATGTTCCAAAAAACATGAGGATTTATTATTCATCATACGCAACAGGAAGAATGAAAGAAACGTGTGGATAAGATTGCATGGAGTTCAAGCTAGAGAGGTGGATTTCAAAAGAAGGGAAGCTCATTACTGTGCCTTCTTACAAGTTTATAGCATTCAATACAAGACCTAGAATTCGCTTGGGTAAGAACTTGGCTTTCCCTTAAATAAAATCAATAGTTTTTGCCTTTCTATGGAATTATTCTTTTCAAGTGCTTCAAAATCAAGACATTCGTCCAGTTACCTCTATAATTCTTTACATGAAAAATAGTTTGAAGGTTAGGATTTCTAAAAGATTTGCATCTTAATATCTCCAACCATATGTACTTTTTTTCCAAATATTTGTCAAATGTTCCAATTATTATATTATTATTTGTGTTTTTATTTTCCTTGTGTATTACTTTTTGCCATTATGTAAAATTTGGAAAATCAATTAGCTAATTAAATACTTTCAATTGTATAGATTTATTGTAGCAAATCCACACATTAACAAAAACTATAATCAATTTCAAACCATTAATATTTCTCCTAAATAATCAATAACAAAATAAATGGAAAAATAAAAAAATAAAAAGAGAAGCATAAGTTGAACCTGGTAAAAGACCTTTACAAGAAACCAAACAATGGTTTAATTGTTTTTTTATAAGCCAATGAAATTCATTAAATCAAAAGATAAAACATCGAGGCATGAGGGTGCCCAGCAGTCTGCAGCTACAAAATTCCAACATGGACCAAAGAAGAAAATAACCATAATGAACAAGAACCACACAATTAAGAGACAAGAATTAGACACCATTGCAGGAATTAGGAAAACATTGAAACCAACAAATGAAAAGCAGTCACTTAGGCAAAAACTGTTAGCACAAGTTTGCAATTTTCATGGAAAACAAGTTTCGCGAAATCTGTAGATCCTTAATAGCAATCATCAAAGCAAAATTCTGTAGAGTCATTTTAGCAACAAAAAATAAACTTCAAAGCAAGCAGATCCATAACACCCTTGAACCAAAGAAGCATCAACTATAATCTAAAGAGCCAAGGAGTGCAGCAAAAAACCAGGAAATAGCAAGCCTAGTCTCTAATAACAGCACACAAGACCTGGTAGTTCATCCGTGCAAACTAGGAAAATTAAATCCCAAACCACATGAAACATCAGACTAAGGAATATTGATAGTGTAAAATATATATAGTTTTTAATATGTTTTTAGTTAAATTATTTAGTTGTTTTGGTTTTATTTAGGTTAATTTAGAGTTAATTTGTATTATTTATGATTTTAAGGTTAATTTTGTGTTTTGGTTGATTTTCAGGTTTAATTAGACATAAAAGGGTTGAAAGTGTAAAAAGGGCAAAGTTTAGGGCCAAAAGTGCAAATTTGAAGAATTGATGTAGGAAAAGTTGGCATCCAGTCCAGAGCTCTGAAACGTGACCATGTGAATTCTTGAAGAGATTCACACGTGGCCACGTGAACAAGGAAGCTTGAGAAGCCGTGGCCATGTGAAGTGAAAGAAGGAATTAAAGAGTAAAAACACATGGCCACGTGAAAGGGAAAATTGAAGAAGACATATGAAGCACGTGACCACGTGTGTTCTTACACAAGAAATCACGTGGCCACGTGTGGAAGAAGACTACATGAGGCGTGGCCATGTGAAGAATAAGGAAGAGTGAGGCGTGGCCACGTGATTTGATTCTCCAATTGCGCGAAGGATTTACGAACTTCCTATTTTGAGCATAAATTACTTCCTATTTGGTTTTCAGAGTTTAAAAAGGAATCCATGTCTTCTTTTGCCTATAAATAGGAGTCCAAAACACAGAAGAAGGGGAGAATCATCATTCATCATCATCAAGCCTTAGAATTAGTTTTAAGCTTTCTTTGTTTTTGTTGTTTTTTACAATTTTTCCAAAACGTTGTTTTTAGTTCTTAAGAATGTCTTGTGAGTAGTTTTCTTTACTTTTACTAAAGGATACTTGAATCCTTGACTTGTATTGACATGACTTGAGTTTGTTCTTAAATTTCAATACAAGTTGATTATTTCTTGGTTCTTAAAATAGTCTTGTCTTTTCTCAATATTAAATTGATTATTAACTTGATTAAGAATTGGTTAATTAATTGGTTTAAGTTGATTAATGATTTGCATGCTTTTAGGTTAATTTAGTTGGATTAATACATGGTTATAATCTGAATAAGCTATAATTTTGTGTTAATTTGAGTAAGTTAAGATTAAGAAAAGTGTAACCAAGAATAGGTGGAAGTTAATTCTCTTGAAAAAGGTTTTAATAGACATCTAGGAAACTTGATTCAGTTCTTTATGCTAAGTTTTGAATTGTTCTGAATAAGGGAATTTAATACTTGGAATAATAATCTTGAAAAAGTTATTTGGGTTTAATAAACTGAATTTTCCATGATCACTTGTATGTTTTTAAATTAAGTCATAGCAATACTTGTTAATGTGGATAGTCCTTTAGTGAAAGTTGTTTTTATCATTGATTTTTAACTCATTCAATTTACTTGTTTTCAAATAGATCTTTTATACTTTAGTCTTTAAAATCGTTTTAACTTAGTTTTCAAATCATCACAACTTTGGGATTTCTTTTCTCTCTTTACACACAAAATTGGTTTTGAAATTGGAATAGCACAAGCAAGCACAAGTTTCCCTTGGGTTCGATATTTTGGGTCATAATTTTATTTCCCTATATTACTAAGCCGATCTAGTACACTTGCTAGACACCGGTCAAGTTTTTGGCGCCGTTACCGGGGATCACATTGGCGTTTGTTTGTTTACTTTGATTTTAAAGTGATTTTTGTGTGTTTTCTTCTCTTTTCTATCTCTTTTCTTATTTTCATTTTGATTGATTAGTGGTTTATGGTGAGAGACGACCCCATCTTGCCATTAGACCCTGAAATTGAGAGGACATTCCATAGGAACAGAAGAGGCAATATGAACGACCTAGAAATTGAACAACCTATGAATGATCCACCGCCTAGGATAGAAGAGCAACACATACCCCATCAAGCTCCCGAAAATGGGTATCGACCTAGAACCATAAGGGATTATGCTATTCCTAGGTGGAATGAAGAGCATAGAACTATTAGAATCCCTCACCACCAACCCTTTGAGATTAAACCTGCTACCATCACTATGGTACAAAGAAACCAATTTTCGGGTTCGGATATAGAGGATCCTGCACAACATTTGGATATGTTTTTAGAAGTGAGTGACACTGTGCAAATTCCTAATGTATCGACTGATGCAATTAGGTTGAAACTTTTTCCATTCACCCTAATAGGAAAAGCTAGAGATTGGCTTCAAATGCTACCAAATCAATCCATCCACTCTTGGCAACAAATGCAAGAGAAATTTCTTTGCAAGTTTTTCCCACCTACTAAAAACGCCCTCATTAGGAAACAAATTAGTGATTTTCAATAGTTTTATGAGGAGTCATTCCATGAAGCTTGGGAAAGATTTAGGAGACTCTTGAAAAGTTGTCCTCATCATGAAGTTCCTATTTTTCAACTAATGCATATTTCTTATGCAGGTGCTCATCCATCAACAAGATCTTTGCTAGATGCAGCCTCCAATGGAAGCTTCATGAATCAAATTCCCGAAGACGCATTTCTACTCCTTGATGAGATGGCCACCAATGATGCTCAATGGGCAAGCTCAAGAGCAACTCAAAAGAAATAGGGAGTTCATAATGTTGATGAAATTGCAATGTTAAAAGCTCAATTGAAATTAATGGAAAAAAGACATTTAAAAGAAATTAATGAGCTCAAATCTAAAAATGTCTCTATGTTGTCTAATGAAGTTGATTCTTATGCAGGAATTTCGGGACATATGGGAATGAAGAATGATGAGAATATGATGGAAGAAGTCAATGCCTTGAATCCATATAGCAATACGTACAATGCGGGATGGAGAAACCATCCAAATTTTTCATGGAGGGAAGGTAATCAAGGATCTTCTTCTAACCCCAATCCTAGACCCTAATTCAACCACAATCAAGCTTCCAATAATCAACATTCATACCATAACCAAGCCCCACCTCATTATTCAAATCAATATCCTTCACAAGCATACCACCAACCACCCGGTTTTCAAAAAACTCAACCTCCCCCTCCACAAGAAAAGAAATCTAATATTGAGGAAATGATTGCAAATTTTATGGCTTCCCAAAACTCTATTTTAGCTAGTCAATATGCTAGATGGAAGTCACAAGATATTTGGATGAGAAACCAAGAGGCATCCATTAGGAATCTAGAAAACCAAATGGGGCAACTTGCTAGTTCTTTATCCAACAGGGCTCAAGGGACATTCCCATCTAATGTAGACCGAAACCTAAAGGAGGAAGCCAAAGCAATCACTTTAAGGAGTGGGAAAGAGTTAGAAAAGACTGAACTTGGTAAGAAATCTTCTGAAAAGGTGGAATCGACAATGGAGGTAAGTATTCCTAACTCTGAAAATAATCAAAGAGCACCTCCTACGATTGAGAAGGGTAAAGGTAAAGAAAAGCTTGTATCCACTGTTCTTGATGAATCTCAATTGCCATTTTCGGTTCTAGCTAGGAAAGAGAAACAAAATGAACAATTAAGTAGATTTTTAGACATGTTTAAAAAGCTACATATAAACTTACCATTTGCTGAGGCTTTATTACACATGCCTAAATATGCTAAATTCATGAAGGAATTGTGTACTAATAAGAAAAAGCTAGAAGGAATAGGAACAATTCAATTATCCGGTAATTGCAGTGCTATATTAACCAACAAAATTCCTAAAAAATTGGAAGATCCAGGTAGTTTTACATTACCTTGTGAATTAGGAGGAAATTTTGTTGGCAATGCTTTATGTGATTTGGGTGCTAGTATTAATCTAATGCCTTATTCAATTTGCAGGAAATTGAATCTAGGTGATTTAAAGGAAACCCGAATGACGCTTCAGTTGGCAGATAGATCGGTGAAAAGGCCAAAGGGAATCATTGAAGACTTGTTGGTTAAAGTAGGGAATTTTATATTTCCAGTAGATTTTGTGGTGATGGACATGGAAGAGGATAGAAAAGTGCCTTTAATTGTGGGGAGGCCATTCTTGAACACAGCAAGAGCCTTAATAGATGTTCATGGACAAACAGTTACTTTAAGATTTAATGAGGAAGAAATGATTTTTAATGTTAATAAAATTTTAAAACATCCCTCATATGATTTTGAAGAATCTATTTACTTTATTGATGAGGTTCAAGAATGTGCCAACACAAAGCAAGAGGAAATCATTCTCAAAGACAAGCTTCAAAGTTGCTTAATGCATCCAAAAAGAATGGACGAGTTGGACACGAAGGAGAAAAAATTGATACAAATTTTGGAACAAGAGCACAATGAGGATGAGGAAAAGGAGGATGAACCATCCCCTCCTAAGGGAGATCCTGAACTTAAAACACTTCCATCTCATTTGAAATATGTGTTTTTAAGTGATAATGCTAATCCGGTCATTATTTCATCTTTGTTGACAGATTTGGAAGAAGAAATGCTTATTGAAGTGCTAAAAAAAACATAAAGGAGCAATTGGTTGGGCAACATCTGACTTAAAAGGGATTAGCCCAAGCTATTGTACACATCGTATTCCCATGGAGGATAACTTTAAACCGGTGGTGCAACCTCAAAGAAGACTCAACCTAACTATGCAAGAGGTAGTGAAAAAGGAGGTATTGAAACTACTTGATGCAGGTATTATCTATCCTATCTCTGACAGTAATTGGGTAAGTCCTGTTCAATGTGTGCCTAAAAAGGGGGGAATGACTGTAGTGATAAATGAAAATAATGAATTAATTCCTACACGCACAGTTACAGGTTGGAGAGTATGCATTGATTATAGGAGATTAAATGATACCACTCGAAAAGATAATTTTCCATTGCCCTTTATTGATCAAATGTTAGAGCGCTTAGCAGGAAATAAATTTTATTGTTTCTTAGATGGATATTCGGGGTACATGCAAATACCTATAGCCCCGGAAGATCAAGAAAAGACCACGTTCACATGTCCATATGGAACATTTGCATATAGGAGAATGCCTTTTGGTCTTTGTAATGCACCTGCCACATTCCAACGATGCATGATGGCCATATTTCATGATTTTATTGAAAAATTTATGGAAGTTTTTATGGATGATTTTACTGTTTATGGTCATGATTTTGCATCTTGTTTGCATAATCTCGCATTAGTTTTAAAGAGATGTCAAGAAACTAACCTTGTGCTAAATTGGGAAAAATGTCATTTCATGGTTAAAGAAGGCATTGTTTTAGGGCATAAAATTTCTGAAAAAGGCATTGAGGTTGATAAAGCAAAAATTGATGTGATAGAAAAACTACCTCCACCAACTAGCGTAAAAGGCATTAGGAGTTTTCTTGGTCATGCTGGGTTTTACCGTCGATTTATTAAAGATTTCTCTAAAATTGCCAAGCCACTCTCTAATTTATTGCTGAAAGATGCTGCATTTCACTTTGATATTGAGTGTTTGCAGGCTTTTAACCTATTGAAGCAAAAATTAGTTAGTGCACCGGTCATTGCCTCACCCGATTAGAGCTTACCATTTGAAATCTTGTGTGATGCAAGTGATTATGCCATTGGAGCGGTTTTAGGACAGTGAAAGGAGAAGATTTTCTACACCATTTATTATGCGAGCCACACACTCACTGGAGCCCAAGTAAATTACACTACTACGGAAAAGGAACTCTTGGCAATAGTCTTTTCATTTGAGAAATTCCGATCTTACCTTTTAGGATCTAAAATTACGGTTTGGTCGGATCATGCTGCATTGAGACACCTTTTTGCCAAGAAGGATTCCAAACCGAGACTTATCCGATGGGTGTTATTACTTCAAGAGTTTGATGTTGAAATAAAAGATAAGAAAGGAGCAGAAAATTTTGTAGCTGACCATCTCTCTAGATTGGATCATGCTAGTATCGAAAAGGGAGAAATTTCTGACTTATTCCCTGATGAACACATTTGTGCTTGTTTTACTTGTGAACATTCAGTTCCATGGTACGCTAATATAGCCAATTTTCTTGCAGGTGGCTATCTCCCTAAGGAATTTACTTGGCAACAGAAGAAAAAACTCATAGCAAATGCCAAGCATTACCTTTGGGATGATCCATACCTGGTCAAGATATGTCCGGATCAAGTACTGAGAAGGTGTGTGCTGGAATCGGAACAAAGAGCTATCATACACCAATGCCATGGGGGTGAAGTTGGAGGTCATCATGGACCGAATAGAACAGTTCAAAAGATACTCCAATCAGGTTTTTTTTGGCCTACTTTATTTGAGGATGTAAAGTCTTTCATAGCCACTTATGATAAATGTCAAAGAATAGGAAACATATCCAAGAGAGATGAGATGCCTATGAACAATGTGCTAGAAGTAGAAATATTTGATGTTTGGGGCATTGATTTTATGGGTCCTTTTCCGAATTCATTTGGGTATGAGTATATCTTGGTAGCAGTGGATTATGTAAGTAAATGGGTAGAGGCAATAGCTACTAGGACATGTGATGCGAAAATTATGCTGGAATTTATTAGAAAGAATATCTTCACTAGATTCGGAGCACCTAGAGCTATTATAAGTGATGGGGGCAAACATTTTGTCAACCATCAATTCAAGACCTTACTCAAGAAATTTGGTGTCAAGCATAAAATCACAACCCCATACCACCCTCAAGCCAATGGCCAAGTGGAAGTATCTAATAGGGAGTTGAAGTCAATCTTAGAAAAAACAGTAAATAACTCTAGAAAAGATTGGTCTCTTAGGTTAGATGAGGCCTTATGGGCTTATCGAACCGCATTTAAAACTCCTATAGGTATGTCTCCATTTAGGATTGTTTTTGGAAAAGCATGTGACCTTCCGGTCGAATTAGAACATAAAGCATATTGGGCTACTAAATTTCTTAACTTTGATTTGAGAAATGCAGGAGAAAAAAGAAAATTGCAGCTCAATGAACTTGATGAAATTCGACAATGGTCATACACAAATGCTGCACTTTACAAAGAAAAGACCAAACAATGGCATGACAAGCATCTAAAGGTAAAAGATTTTGTCCCAGGAATGTTAGTGCTCCTTTATAATAGTCGTCTTCGTTTATTTCCAGGAAAGCTAAAATCAAAGTGGCTTGGACCATATCAAGTGCTGACAACCAACAATCTTGGTGTAGTGACGATCAAAAGCTTAAAAGATGGACGTGAATTTACAGTCAATGGACACCGACTTAAACCATACCAAATCGGACAACAAGAGGTTGCTGAAGCAACCATGGTTCTTAAAGATACTTAAAAAACGATTTGGAAAGTCTAGCTGGAGACTTTAAAAACTCAGAACTACACCTTTCTATCTCATTTATTTTTATTTTAGTCAAATTTGTGTTTTTGCATGTTTGTGTGTTTTGATTTATGCATGTTTTTTTTATTTAGTGTTTTGAGTCATGAAAAGAGTAAGTAAATCAAGGTTTTAAAATGGAGATATGTGCATTTAAAAGTCAAGTGAAGGGGTATGTATCGAAGAAAATAGGCAGAAAGCAGTACAGACACGTGACCACGTGTGGATTTCCCTTTGCCATCACGTGGCCACGGGTTGGAAAAGGAAGAAAACAAATTTTAAACACGTGACCACGTGTGTTCTTTTACAAGAAATCATGTGGCCACGCCTAGAAGTTCTGGACTCATTACTTCCATTCACGTGACCACGTGGATTTTTTGTACAAAACCGCACGTGGCCACGCCTTGTACAAGAACAATCCCACACGTGACCACGTGTGGTTCTTCTTTGGAACTTCACGTGGCCACGTCCCAACTTGATATATATATATACATTTCACAATTTCATATTTTGCTTCACTTCTCATTCTTTCTTCACTCTAACCCGTGTCCACGCTTCATCAACCCTAATCTCCGCCCGTGCCCACGGATTTTCACTTTCCACCAACACTCCTCATTTCCATTAGCTTCTACCTTCAATTTCTTCTCTCTTCCATCATTCATCACTTGGTTTTCTACATTTTCATTATCATTATAGGGTTTTTGCACCTCTCACACACCATCTCCACTTTGCACTACATTTTTTTTTGGGTGAATTTCTCACTTCCAAGTAAGTATTTACTTCCTCTACTCCTTCATTATTATTTGTTTGGCATCAATGGTTGTGTTTTGTGCATATTTGTTCAATAAAAGTTTAGATTTTCGGATAATTTACACTTCACATATTGTGTGCATGTTTACTGTTTTTGCTTACTTGGATGATTATGATTGTTGATTACATGTAATAGATGGTTAATATATAATGGGATAATAAACACTCTTGGTTATGCTTTTGAAATTCATGCTCAAACTTGTGCTCACAACATGTTCGATAAAATGCTTCAATGAGTTTTTCTTTAAAAAATTTTTAACTTTTACTCTTTGGATGGCATGTTTATAAGTTGCATTGAGGCATAATGAATTCATTCACTTTTCACAAGAGTTGTTCATGATCTTATTCACACATGATATGCATTATATTACATCTTCTTTGTGCTTAGCTTTTGCATACATTTTCTGCCTATTATGACATATGTTATTAACTTATCATTTCATCCACTTGTGTTTCATTGCACTCACTACATGATTCATACACTCATACTTTAGTGTGTTTTGGGGTATAAGTTAATACTTACATTGTGTTTTCTTTGATTGTAGTGGCACCTCGAAGGACTAAACACCCTGATGTTACTAGTTCCTCTGGGGTACAAATTCCATCACATGTAGACCGGGCAAAGGTTAACAAATTTGATTATTTCAGCAAGTGCAAATATGTGCAGCCCGCCTACTTAAGTCATTTTTTTCTCAATATCCCAGCTGGAAATTTATGGGATTATGAGATTGAACCATTGCTTCAAAACATTGGCTGGGGGGAATTCATAAAAAAGAAACCAAAGGTGTACCCAGAGTTGGCTAGAGATCTTCTGTACTCTTTTGAATGTTATTTCCAAAGAGATGATTTGGAGGGCACAGTTGGGTTTAAGTTAGGTAAGAAAGGATACTCTTTGACTTTTACTCAATTTTCTGAAATCTTAGGCTTTGTGCCATCTGCTCCTTGGGAATTGGAAAATGCTTCACCTGCGGAGAATTGGGAGAGAATTAAAGATCTTGACTTAAATGAGCCTTGGGTAGGAGGTCAATGCAAGGTACATGCTCTACGAACTCATGCTTTGAGAATAATTCATCGGTTTTTAGCAAAGACTATGTATAACAACTTAAAGAATGCAAGTACTATTAGTGTCTCTCAAGCAATGGTTTTAAGATGCATGATGGATGGCATTGCAATTAATGGAGCCGGAATTATAGCTAGTCAAATTAAGGATTTGCAGAAAATGCCGGGTAACATTGATAATATTTCTATTGGATGGGTAGCTACAGTTTTGGCAAGTGCAGTTAAACATCCAATTTATAGCGAGCCACTTCCAGGAGATTTGCCTTGCATTGATAATAGAATGTTGAAAAGGATGAAGATTCTGATACCTAGGCCTCGAGGACATTGGGCAACACGAGATGAGTATTTAAGAGAGAATAATATTCGATTTGAGGAGCAGCAAGAGGAGCAGCAAGAGAACCAAATGAGGAACATATTGCTACAGCAGTACCTTCCCCAATTAATGAGCCAGTAACACCAGAATGGGAAGCACCATTTAATCAACTAAGTGGACGAATGGATGCACAACAGATGCGACTCGATCAAATGCAAGGGCGATTAGATATACTTCGCGATATGGTCATGGAAGGAAATCGGAGGGTTGAGCATTTTATTCATCATTTTTGGCAGCGGTTTCCTCCACCTCCACCACCACCATAGATCATTTGTTGCGGGCAGCAATATTTTGAGGAGGGGGTAGCCTCCTTTCAGGAAGTTTTTTTCTTCATCTTTATGTTTTTCTTTTTCATGAATCAAAATTTTGTTATTTTGTTATTCTGTGTTTTGTTTTGTGTTTATGTTTTGTTTGAGTTTGCAAAACATATTAAAGACTTATGTAGTTCACTCTTTTCATTTAATTTGCATGAAAACTTAGTTTGCCCTAGTTAACTTCAAAATTTGAACACTTTGAACTTGAATATGGAGTATGCATGTTTTGGACCTTTGCTTAGCAAGAGAACATTTATGTTGTTTAATATGTCTTTAGATGGATTAATCTTCAACTTGATAAATATTTATTAGTTTCTAAATTTTTAAAAGCACTTAGACCAGTTTTTGACTTAGAAAAACTTAATGCATTGAAGTAGTGAAGTAAGAAAATTTAGAACACTAGAACCTTCCTCATCACCCTTCAAAGCATATGAACAACTCAAGCATCTTAGAAAATGATCTAGGCAATAATTTTCTTGATAAACTCTTTTAAAAAAGACTTATGTCCTACCTTGATAAATCTATCTTTTGTTAAACCATTTTGAGCCTATAAGGGTATGCTTAAGGCGTACTATTAATATTTTCTTGTTACACTTAATATTTGAACCATATAACCTAAAAAGCTTTTATCTCACCCTATGGAATTAGCCACTTTAGGATTAAATGGATGCATAAAGTTTTATTGGGTGTAGTAAGAAAGTTTCAAAGTTATTGATGAAGTCAAATGGAAAAAGACCTTGTATTACCTTGATGATAACTAGTGAATGCTAGTTCAATAAAAAAAAAGTTGATTAAAAAAAAGAAAGAAAAAGAAAAAGAGAATTAGCAAATATGAAAAAATAAGTGTGGGGTAGTACAAGGAAAAATAAAAAAAATAATGACTTCTTGGTAAAAGAGCATAAAGAAAAGTTTGGAATCAAGGCAAGGATGAGCTGAATTTGTATTGTTTAAAGTTTTGGGGTGTTTGTAATCTATTTTGGTCTTAGAGTGGCTATATTCATTTTGATTATCTTTTATCCATTCTTTGATAAACATACCCTTAGCCCCATTACAACCTTTGTAAGACCTATGTGATTTTAAGTTTGCTTTGAGTTGTTTAGCGGAGATGACTTACGGGTTCCGGTGCTAAAGGAGAGGCCTATTGTGTTTCTAGAGTTTCAAGTACGAAACCGATTGTATGCTTATGCATTCATATATTTTATACTCATTACTTAGTTGTGTTGATATTTTGGTTTTCAGAATTGCTTAAAATGATTTGGTCTTTCACACACTCAAGGAAACTAGTTTATATTCTCTTGTTGAAGTTAATCTATTTAGAGTTTATATTGAGTGCTTTTGTTAAAAATGCTAAGTTTGGTTTTGAAATTGCAAGGCTTTGTTCAAGTTTGATGGTTTTGAAGGAGGGTTTGTTCTAATTTGCTTGAGGGCAAGCAAGGTTTAAGTGTGGGGTATTTGATAAGTGTAAAATATATATAGTTTTTAATATGTTTTTAGTTAAATTATTTAGTTGTTTTGGTTTTATTTAGGTTAATTTAGAGTTAATTTGTATTATTTATGATTTTAAGGTTAATTCTGTGTTTTGGTTGATTTTCAGGGTTAATTAGACATAAAAGGGCTGAAAGTGTAAAAAGGGCAAAGTTTAGGGCTAAAAGTGCAAATTTGAAGAATTGATGTAGGAAAAGTTGGCGTCCAGTCCAGAGCCCTGAAACGTGACCACGTGAATTCTTGAAGAGATTCACACGTGGCCACGTGAACAAGGAAGCTTGAGAAGCCATGGCCATGTGAAGTGAAAGAAGGAATTAAAGAGTAAAAACACATGGCCACGTGAAAGGGAAAATTGAAGAAGACATATGAAGCACGTGACCACGTGTGTTCTTACACAAGAAATCACGTGGCCACGTGTGGAAGAAGACTACATGAGGCGTGGCCACGTGAAGAATAAGGAAGAGTGAGGCGTGGCCACGTGATTTGATTCTCTAATTGCGCGAAGGATTTACGAACTTCCTATTTTGAGCAGAAATTACTTCCTATTTGGTTTTCAGAGTTTAAAAAGGAATCCATGTCTTCTTTTGCCTATAAATAGGAGTCCAAAACACAGAAGAAGGGGAGAATCATCATTCATCATCATCAAGCCTTAGAATTAGTTTTAAGCTTTCTTTGTTTTTGTTGTTTTTTACAATTTTTCCAAAACGTTGTTTTTAGTTCTTAAGAATGTCTTGTGAGTAGTTTTCTTTACTTTTGCTAAAGGATACTTGAATCCTTGACTTGTATTGACATGACTTGAGTTTGTTCTTAAATTTCAATACAAGTTGATTATTTCTTGGTTCTTAAAATAGTCTTGTCTTTTCTCAATATTAAATTGATTATTAACTTGATTAATAATTGGTTAATTAATTGGTTTAAGTTGATTAATGATTTGCATGATCTTAGGTTAATTTAGTTGGATTAATACATGGTTATAATCTGAATAAGCTATAATTTTGTGTTAATTTGAGTAAGTTAAGATTAAGAAAAGTGTAACCAAGAATAGGTGGAAGTTAATTCTCTTGAAAAAGGTTTTAATAGACATCTAGGAAACTTGATTCAGTTCTTTAGGCTAAGTTTTGAATTGTTCTGAATAAGGGAATTTAATACTTGGAATAATAATCTTGAAAAAGTTATTTGGGTTTAATAAACTGAATTTTCCATGATCACTTGTATGTTTTTAAATTAAGTCATAGCATTACTTGTTAAGGTGGATAGTCCTTTAGTGAAAGTTGTTTTTATCATTGATTTTTAACTTATTCAATTTACTTGTTTTCAAATAGATCTTTTATACTTTAGTTTTTGCAATCGTTTTAACTTAGTTTTCAAATCATCACAACTTTGGGATTTCTTTTCTCTCTTTACACACAAAATTTATTTTGAAATTGGAATAGCACAAGCAAGCACAAGTTTCCCTTGGGTTCGATATTTTGGGTCATAATTTTATTTTCCTATATTACTAAGCCGATCTAGTACACTTGCTAGACACCGGTCAAATATAACCCCTTAGCATAGCAAATTATGCTACGAACAACCAAAAAAAAGCCTCAGCAACCCAGCAGCAGAGACCACTATGCATCGAAGGAGCATGGAAGCCCTAACCCCAAAATAATAGTATACCTATTGTCAAAAGCTATTAGTCCCTCCAAATGATTTGAACCCAGTGCACCACCACAAGCCTCATCCAGATCACAGTAATAAGTTACCTATAAGTTATATCAGCCATGCCAAGAGATTGGATTTTTTTTAAGAACCCTGCTTAGCAAGGCTATCTGCTACAGCACTACATTCCCTTAGTTTATGATGGAAGACCACATTATCTAGGAAGGATAGACAATTATCAATTCTGTTGAAGATGGAAGCAAATTTCCAAGGCCTTAGTTGGACATCAGAGGCCATCCATTTATACACCACCAGAGAGTCCATTTCAAAGATAATACCTGAGAAAGACTCTTTCCCCATTAATTGTTCAGCTGAGATTTTAATGGCCATTTCAACAGCCAATAATTCAGCCATACTAGAATCTTAAGTTCCCATGAAGCGAGAGAATAAACACAGGAACTCTCCCTTGTGATTTCTGAGTACACCACCAATTCCAACTGGACCCAAATTTTCTAGTGAGGATCCATCTATGTTCCATTTAAGAAAGGAACCTCCGGTGGATACCAGAAGGAGGTAGGCCTGGTTTTGTGGTAGTTTAAGCTTATTTTAATGGCATCTACAGCAAGGCAAAGATCTTGACCTCTGAGAAAAGCTAAATCATGAACATTATGAATCCAAAAAGAACAACTAGCCAGGATGACATGGAACAGTGAATCTTTATTAACTCTTCTTCCCTTAAAAACAACAACATTTCGTTCTAGCCAGATTAACCAGATAAAAGCAAGTAGAATCATTAACCAAACTTTCCTTTGGATTTTCCCAGCCACCAACCCCATCCGTTGAGGTACAAAATCATTAAAGGAATATGGAAGGCAGAAAGAGATACCCCACCAGCTAGCAACTCTACACCAGATAGAGGAAGAAAATGGGCAGAGAAGCAATAAGTGATCCATCGACTTAATCCCACTAAGACACAAAGGGTAAGATATAGCATTAGCAGGTAGAATTCCCAACTTAAAGAGAAACTCTGTGCATAGCCTATTTAACAGTGCCCTCCAAAAGAATAAGTTGACTTTCAGAGGTACCTGATTTCTCCAAAGAAATTTAGAAGGCAACAAGACTGCTTGCTTGCAGACTTGGAGATCTTGAGACTTAGAGCATGCTGATGCCACAAAGAACTTACCATTTGTTTCATAGATCCAGACTCGTTTATCACTTCTGACTTTAGATATTGACACCAACCCCAAGGAGTTCAGTAGGGCCGACTCAACATCCTTTTTCCGATCTCGTAAGTGTCTTCTCTATTTTAGATTCCATACCCAATTCCCATTCTGCCAAGATCCAAAGTCTTCAACAAAAGAGTACCGGTTAGTAGATAGTGCAAAGAGATGAGGGAATTGTGATTTTAATGTGTCCTCTCCAATCCACACATCCAACCAAAATCTGCATAAGTCCCCTTTACCTACATAGATTTTGAGGCCCTTATTAAAAGGTGGAGAAGATGACACTTTAATTTATCAAAAAACAATGCACATAAAATTTTTTATCATTGAAAAAGATTTTGCAGTTTGTTTTTTATTTGATGACAACAAAATTAGACAATCTAAAATGTTTTAAAACAACAAAGAAAGCTCACCAAGGTGTTACTGTTTGGAGTAAAAAGACAAATTTACCCATTTCTTTTAGCAACCCTAATCTTTAACCCATTTCTCATATAAAGAACAACAAAAACACTTGGCTGGATTGGATGATCTTGAACCACTTAAACACAATAATTAAAAAGAATAGAAGAGGCAATTGCTTTCATTTGCATAAAAGTCAAATTTTTACCTAAACAGCTTCTGGGTCCTGCATTAAATGACATAAACTTGTAGGAAGAAACATGAATAATTTCACCTTCCTTTGAGATCCATCTTTCAGGCTTAAATTTCAAGCAATCTTTCCCCCAAATTTCTTCCATTCTCCCCATTGTGTATAAGCTATACTTAATCTTGAAATTCTCAGGAATTTGATGCCCATTGGGAAGAGTATTTAAATTAACATACACAACGTGCTCAAATGGAAATGTTGGGTACAGCCTTAACACCTCACATATAACTGTATGAAGATAAACAAGTTTGTTAAGCTCTTCAAATCTGAAAATCTTCAGTTCATGATCAGCTTTATAATCCATCCCCAAATTCTTTTCATCTCTTGCAAGATCTTTCTCTCTACAAAAGGGTGTGTTCCCACAAGCCAGAAGAACCAAACAAGAGTAGCAGCTATGGTGTCTTTACCAGCTCCCATCAGATTGAACACCATGTCGATTAGAAACTTGTTTGATTTAATAAGATTGCCATTTTCTTCATCTTTAAGACTCAATAAGTAAGTTAGTACGTTAAATTCTTTGGATGGGTTCAATTGATCTCGCTTAGTGGTGATGTGTTGCACCATAAATTCTTACAAGATTTTCCATGCTTTCCTTAGACTTTTCTCTTTCACTATCTAAAGATATCTTTGTAACTTCCAAATGCTAGTTGGAACGAAGTGTCGATGAAGAATAGCCTCCTTCATGTCATGAAAGGCTTTCTCAAGATCAACGTGAGGTAATTCAATGGACAGGTAATTAGGTTCAAATCCGAAAAGAAGTATACATATATAATCAAAGGATAATCTTTGAAGTATGTCTTGTAGGTCTACTTCATTTCCAAGTTTTGATGCATTTTCAAGAACTGGGAATAGGCCATGTAAAATCTTCAACTCTATTATTCTCTTTACAGAATCCTTGAATCTCATATCATTAAACAAAGAGTGAATTAATTTCTTTTGAATCTTCCAATGAGCATTAGAATCACAAACCAGAATCCCATCTCCTAAAGGTTCCATGATCTCCTTAAGCTCGTTGCCCTTTTGGTAATTGGCAAAGTTCTTTGTAAGCATGTAATTGACATTAATAGGATCACTTGTCACCATAAAATCCATGTCGTTAAACCAAGGACCTTTGAACAGAGCTGTGCCCCCATTTTGGTGGAGAAAATCAGTGGTCAAATCGAGGACTTGAGATTTATTGCTAAGAAGCCCCATCCTAAGTACAGGCCAATTTATTAGGAAAGATTTCATGTTTGACCAAAAAATCAAAAGAAAAATAGCGAAAACAAATGCTATTAGCATCCCAACATAACCGATATGGACATTGAGGCTATTGTTTGTTGTAAATTGATTTGTACAAGTCACTTTTATAGTGGGAATTTTACTTAAAATTGGTTACTTTACCTTTAATGCTTCCTAAGCTCATACAAGGATCAAATGACAAGTGAAGAAAGGCTTAAAAATAGGAAGAGGTTAGAAAATGGTTAATGATAGTAACAATGCCAAATGTGCAAGCTTTAGAAATGTCAATGTAATGTATATATTGGATACCAAAAATATGATTTAAAAACTAATATGCATCGACAACAAAGTTTGTGAAAAATTAGAATATAACAGCTAGAGATGGAATTGTAAGTAATAAATGATAGAAAAATTAAGCATATTTTATTCAACTCAAATTGTTGGGGAAAAATAGAATATAAATTACTGAAGCAAGCTTTTGTACCAATTCAAACATTTTAAATTTTGAAATTTTCTAGAAGTCATTCACACATTGCAAAAAGGAACTTCTATGAGAGAATATCAAGCACATATTAAAATTCACACTTTTCTGTTGTCTTTCTGGACAAATTTGACTATTATGTTCATTCCTAAGTATTGCTACCAACATGATGGAAACACTGCTCTATTTTAATAAATGGACATCCCAGTCCCACATCAATTATTAGACCACAAGGTCAATTATTAGTGCTAATAATTCTTTACTCAAGTGTAGTAGTAGCCTTATCTCTACATAAATGATTACATATAATTTATGTTATTTAAACTTTTAGTTCTGGATCCAACCTAATGGTCCTGCAGAATATATCATCATAAAGACTCCACAATTTGGCCTTCTAAACTACAAAACTATAAATTATTTTAGTACACTATTATTATAGAGTAGATTACAGCTAAAAGTAGACTGCATTATAGCTAACAGTTTCCTCAATTGACTATAACTCTAAAACTTTCATACTTGTATTCTAACTATCTAATACTTGTATAAATATGTACGTTTTGAATACTAAAAAAAAAATCATTCTCCCACTTGAGTTTTTTTACATGGTATCAAGCATTAGGCTAGTTTAGATTCTGGGTTTTCTATTTCTAGGTTCTCGATTTTGAGATCCCGTTACTGTTCTTCTTAGGGTCACCTTTTTCGGTGACCGTTGTGCTCACCGTCGATGTGGGAAGGAGTGCAGGGGTATTTTTGACATCTTTACAAAATTCGGTGGCTAGAGGATCTGCGAGTGACTTACACGTACCGATCTAGTTTCTTGGCTGTCCCTCATACTTCGGCTCGTGGAGATGCGTGTGACGAAGTCATTGTTGGCGGTCATCTTCTCCAGCATCGACTCATCATTTCTAGCTGTATTCTGGTACTCTGGTGGTCATCTGGCATCTACTTGAGGTAGTCATCCTCTCGACTGGGTGTGGAGGTTCTGTCTTTGCCTCTTTGGTTACTGTTGTTTTTGTTTTAAGGAGTTTTTAGGTCTCCTAGCTTATTTAAGGTACTAAAATTTATTTTGAGGCATTTGTTTTGAGGCGTAGTTGGCTTAAGTCGGGGGGCATTTATATTGAGAGGTGATTTTTTGGTAGCTATTTTTGGTTCAGCATTTAAAACCTTTTATTTACTGCTTATTGCTGTTGGTTCTTTACCAATAGTGTTTGGATATTTGTGAGGTGTTAATTTTTTATGGTTTGATATTATTTAATATGGGTTGGAATAAGAATATGATGTGCTATTATTGCCATAAATCTGGTCACACAAAAAGTTTTTGTAGAAAATTGCATAATCAAAATCCTAAATTAGAAAACATTGCTACTACCAGTACCTCTAGGAATTATATTATGATTTATGCAGATGAGTATGCAAAATTTATCCAGTATTAGAATTCTTTGAAAACTTTACCCACCATTACTATTGCTGGGGTATAGAATCCAAATACATATCTTTTATCTTCCTCATCTCAGTGGATCATTGATTCTGGTGCTACAGATCATATGACAGGTAATCGAAATGTATTCTCTACTTGGCAGTCTCACACATCTTCTTCTCCAATTACAATGGTAAATGGATCACTTTCTCATGTAAATGGGTCCGACACAGTTAACCTCACTTCGTCAATCTCTATGAGTTCAGTTCTACATATACTGAAGCTTCCTTTTAACTTGGTTTCTGTAAGTAAACTCACACGTGATTTTAATTGATTTATTTCCTTCTTCCCTGATCATTGTATCTTTCAAGATCTTGTGACAATAGATTATTGGTAAAGATTACCGTCTCAAGAGGCCTTTATATTCTTGATAGAAAGATACCAAGGCCGGTTGCTTGTTCTAGTGTTTTGTCTCCTTTTGAAGCATACTATTGGTTGGGGCATCCTTCTTTGCCGACTCTGAAGAAACTTTTGTCTTCTTTTTTTCTGATGTTTCTTCTCTTGGCTGTGAGTCATGTCAGTTTGCCAAGCACCACCATAACTCTTCAAGTTTTTGGATTAATAAATGAGCTACTTCTGTATTTGAATTAGCTCATGCAGATGTTTGGGGACCATGTTCTGTGGTAGCCAAACCCGAGTTCAAGTATTTTGTAACATTTATGGATGATTACTTTCGTATGACTCGAATATTTTTTATGAAAAGTCATTCTAAATTATTCGCTCATTTTTGTGCTTTTTGTGCTGAGATCAAAACTCAATTTAATGTTTTTGTTCGCACATTGAGGAGTGATAATGCAAAAGAGTATTTTTCAAATTCTTTTCAGACATATATGATTCAGAATGGCATACTTCATCAATTTTCATATTCCGACACACCATCCCAAAATGGAGTTACTGAGAGGAAAAATAGACATTTACTTGAGACAGCACGAGCTCTTTTATTTCAAATGAAAGTTCCTAAATAGTTTTGGGCCAATGTTGTGTCTACTGCTTATTTCCTAATTAATCGCATGCTCTCTTTAGTGCTTGTTGGTGAGACTCCCTACTCTGTTCTTTTTCCATCTAAGCCATTGTTTCTTATAGAACCAAGAATATTTGGACGCACATGTTTTGTTTAGGATGTTCAGTCTCAAATCACTAAATTGAATCCAAAATCACTGAAGTGTGTCTTTTTAGGGTACTCTCATCTTCAAAAGGGGTACAGATGCTATTGTCCAGAACTTAATAGGTATCTTGTGTCAATTGATGTTACTTTGTGGGAGCATAAACCATTTTACCCATCTTCTGATTCTACAAGTCAGGGGGAGGATGGCCATTGGTTGGGTTATAATGTTATTACAAGGTCAATAGTGGTTTCCACTCCTGTTATCCCAGGTGATTCAAGTCTTCCTACTCCAAGTGATCCTATTCCTACTATTATCATTGATTTAGCTCCACTTGCTCCAGTAAAGCCACCTATAGTACAAGTTTATTCTAGGAGATATGGAACTTGCAATACAATGCTTGAATCAGACTCATCATCCAATCCAGTTCCAGATGATTTTGATCTTCCTATTGCCTTACGAAAAGGCAAATGCCAGTGTGCCTATCCTATTGGTAATTTTATCTCTTATGATCATTTAACTCCATCTACATGTTTTCTTATTGCTTATCTCGACTCAGTTTCTATTCCTCAAACTATTAAAGAAGCTTTGTCTCATCCCAGTTGGCGTGATGCAATGATAGAGGAGGTAAATGCCTTGAAGACAAATAATACTTGGGAGCTGGTGAATTTACCAGAAGGGAAGAAAGTTGTAGATTGAAAATGAGTTTTTACAGTCAAAGTTAATCCGGATGGTTCTGTAGCTTGACTTAAAGCTCACCTTATTGCTAAAGGATATGCCCAGACTTATAGAGTAGATTATTTTGATACTTTTTCTCTAGTTGCCAAATTGAGTTATGTTCATTTGTTCATATCTTTGGTAGCCTTCCAACACTGGCCTTTACATTAGTTGGACACCAAAAATGCTTTCCTTCATGGCGACCTTTAGGAAGAAGTCTATTTGAAGCAACCACTTGGTTTTGTTGCTTAGGGGGAGTATGGAAAAGTTTGTCATCTGAAGAAATCCTTGTATGAATTAAAGCAGAGTCCTCGTACTTGGTTTGAAAAATTCAGTGAGGTGCTCTAAGAATTTGGGTTAAAGAAGAGTCAGTGTGACCACTCAATTTTCTACAGACAATCAAAATCTGGCATTATTCTTCTTGTGATTTATGTTGAAGATATTGTGATCACAGGGGGTGATTCTGTAGGTATCTCTTCCCTTAAGTCCTTCATACATAATAAATTTCACATTAAAGATTTGGATCAGTTGAAATATTTCTTAGGAGTAGAAGTGTCGAGAAGTAAGAAGGAAATTCTTCTATCTCAAAGAAAATATGTTCTTGATTTGCTTGAAGAAACTAAAAAATTAGGATCTAAGCCATGCAGTACTCCTATGGTTCCTAATGTACAACTTACAAAGGATGATAGTGATCCTTTTGATGACCCATAGAGATATCGGAGGTTAGTAGAAAAATTAAATTATCTCACAGTAACTCATCCAGTTATTGCATTTGCAGTAAGTATTGTTAGTCAATTTATGGCTGCTCCTACGGTCAAGCATTGGGAAGCTTTAGAGTATATCTTATGTTATTTGAAAGGTGCTCCTAGACTAGGTATACTGTACAGTGACCATGGACACACCCACATTGAGTGCTTTACTAATGCTGATTGGACAGGTTCAAAGATTGATAGACGGTCAACTACAGGCTATTGCATTTTTGTTGGAGGAAATTTAGTATCTTAGAGGAGCAAAAAGCAAACTGTGATATCCAAATCTAGTGTAGAATCTGAATATAGAGTTATGTCACAATTCGTATGTGAAATCTTATAAATTCATCATTTACTTGCTGAAATTGGTATAGATCCCTCGTCTCCAGCAAAGCTTTGGTGTGATAATCAAGTTGCTCTTCATATTACCTCCAATCCAGTATATCATGAACGAACCAAGCATATTGAAGTTGATTGTCATTTTCTTCGTGAGAAAATTCAAGATAATATCATCTCAACGGGACATGTGAAGACAAGAGAACAATTGGATGATTTGTTTACAAAGACTTTAAATAGGCCTTGAGTTGAATATTTGTGTAACAAGCTAGGCATGATTAATATCTATGCTCCAGCTTGAGAGAAAGTGTTATAGACTAGATTATAGCTAAAAGTAGACTGCACTACAGCTAACAGTTTCCTTAGTTTACTATAACTCTAAACCTTTCATACTTGTATTCTAACTATCTAATACTTGTATAAATATGTACCTTTTGAATACTGAAAAAAAATTTATTCTCCCACTTGAGTTTTGTTACAACTATGATTACTGATTAACTAAATCTCGACTACAAACTATAAAATACTATCATTTTCTAATCTAACTAATTATAATCTATATTAGAAAAAAAACCTCTTTTATGTGACTAATAACAAAATGTGAACCATCTGTCAAAACATGCTATATATTTTTTTAGCTTTTTGATCGCCCCTAGCCACAACGTAAAGATTCCTCCACCAATAATCACAGCATCCCTTGCCAATAGCAAAATAAAGCAAAAAACAACTAAAATAAAAATAAAAATAATAGAATGTCCATACCTTCAAAGAAAAAGTATATCTTCTCGGTGATTTCAAAAAGTAATTATCAGTTAATTGTTGCATAAAAAAATTAAACTATTATATTCTGAATTATGTACCAATGAAACTAATAAATATACATATTGGATTGAACCTTATTTTTGGTGGAGAGAATTGGGCTTGTGTATTTGCAGTCAAAATTATGAAGCATTTGCTCCACTCTCTTCATCATACTATCCATTTCTTTCGGGTTTGCAAACGATTCTATCGAAAGATACCCTGTAAACAAAATTTCAAGTCTGTTTTACAATTTTGTTTAAGAAAGAAAAACAACGGTTTTCAGCTGTTATGAATTGGAATTTAAAATTAACTAGTTACCTAGAGAGTTGGATAAAATGCTAAAATTGGAATTGGCTCAGAAGCTCTGCAACCAAAGAAAAAAACCAACCATAAACTCCAAAATCAAAACCCAAATCAGTAGGATTACATTATTTAATCCGATTCCTAGCTCAAAAATAGAAAGCTAAAACTTTCAATCAAATATGACTAGAAAACGAAATAAATCTACTAATCAATCGAAAAAAAACCAACGAAATATCAGCTTGGTTTTCTTCTTGCCTAAAAGAGAAATCTCATAAGGCTCTTTATGGAGTTCAAATTCTCAAACTTATCGCCCTAGAGAAGATTTCAGAGTCAATTATCAAAACCATAGTAGCAAAAATTCTGAAGTTTCTAAATTTGGTAAAAGATCTCAACTTAGGTAATCTTTAGCATGGAAAATTCTCAATAATGAATATAAATCATAAATACATAGGCTAGAAAAACGTAACTTAAATTATAACTAAATTTTTCTTTCTAGCTCCTATTATAATCCTTAGGAACAGTTTATACTGTTGATAGAAAATGACTTGCGGATAGAAAGGAGGCAACGACACTCAATTTTTCTTATCATGTCTTTCTCCCACCGTGAACAACAACCGATGATTGAAGACTCGAGGCATTGAAAAACCCTAGAAAATCAAAGGAAGAGAGATTAAAAAAGGACCCAAAAATGATGGAGAGGCGGAGAGAAAGAGAACCAATAACGAGCCGCCACCCATGACGATGGCCGGTGTGAAGGATGCTTCGTCGTCACAGAGTTTAGGCCTTGTTTGGTTGGTGGCATGGTATGATATTGTTATCCAGAAAATAATGTTTTGGAGCATAAATTTTCACATGATATTATATTTTATTGTTTTAATTAATAATTTTTAAATTATGATTTTGTCTAATTTTCAAAGATGATTTTCTATAATTTTCATTATTTATTTTTACTATTTTAATTTTATTACTTTTACTTTTTACTATAATTAATTTTACTAATCTTTATTATGATAATATAGAACTAATATTTATTAGTATGTTATTTATGACAATTTAAAACTAATATTATAAAATCACATATTATCATATAATTTTTTCAAATATCATATCGTTAAAATTATACTGTTATTATACTGTACAGTGCATTAATAAATCACAAACTATAATTAACCAAACGGATCCTAAGAGAGGAGGACATATTTTAGCAAAAAGTAGGAAGAATCCTCAATGCGTAATTCTCCATTGTTATTAATCTAGGTCATGTTTGGTTCACTTAATTTTAATTATGTTAGTGTGCGTAGTATTAGCCTGAATAATATTAATTTGTATAACATTAGTTTGTATAGTATTAATTTGTATTATATTATACAATATTTAATATAAAATTTTATTAATTTATAATATTATATACTGCATGTGGTGTATAATATTGTAATATATTATTTTTTAAAAAAATTTAAAATATATACAATTAAATTATTTTTATTTTAACTAATTTAGATTAAAAAAATTATAATTATAAAATACAAATTTTAATACATCAAATTTTTATTAAAAAAAAGAAAATTTTAATGAAAAATGACTATATATTATTAGAAAGACTACCATTTTTAAAATCAAAATTAGATAAAAAATGAAAAAAATCCAAACAATGAATTTGACGAAATATTTGATCAAAAAATAAAAGAATTTATCAATTATAGTATAATTTTTTAATATAATAGCTATTAAGTTATTTATTCAATATTATAAGTTTGAAAATTTAGTCGCAGTGTGGTAATGGTAGCAGTGGTGGTGTGGTGGTGGGGGCAGAAGTGGGGCACCGACAATGGTGATGGCAATGGCAGTTGGGGGGGCATATGTGGCAGCAACAGGATGGTGGTGGCGGTGGCAATGGCGGCGGTATGGCGGCAAGGTGTGGTGGTGTGGGTAGTGGTGGCGGTGGCAGTGTGTTGGTGTCGACAGTGACAACAGGCATGTTGGTGACGGTGGCGATGGTGTGGTGGCGGTAGTGTGGTGGTGTCGGTAGTGATAGAGGGGACGGTGGTGGCGACAATGTGGTGGCGGCAGTGTGGTGGTGGGGGCGATAGTGGTGGTGGTGGCAAGGGCAGAGGCTGTTGTGGTGGCAGCGATGGAGATGGCGGTAGTGGTGGTGGGGTCGGCAGCGGCAGTGGTGTGGCAACGGTGGTGGATGCAACGGTCATGGTAATGGCAAAATGGTGGTGATGGTGTCAACAGCAGTAGTGGCGACGATGGTAGTGTGGTGGTCAATGGTGGCATTGGCAATGGTGATGGTGACAGTGGTGATAGTATCAGTGGTAGCGGTGGGGTGAGGTGGTGGTGGCAACAGTGACGATGGTGGTAGGGTGGTATTTAGTATTAGTACGATGTTTATCCTATTACACAAATTCAAGGGGTTGTAGTATATTATTTTATGCGGTGTATGTTGAATAATAAGACTTATGGTGTATTATAATATTTTCACTTTAATTTTTCAGAAAAACTTTCAAATACCGTATTTATATTAACTTGTACTATATTATATTATTATATATACAATCCAGTGAACTAATGTGGCCATATTGCACATGTCCGTTTAGAACAAATGGCTCAAATCATATTGTAGTTTATAATTTTGTTTCTTAACCATGGATCAATGAGAAATGATCAATTTTTTAAACAATGATCAATTGTTCACTTTTAGTTATAACTTTTATTATTATTATTATTATTATTATTATTAATTTAAATATACTATTTAAGAATACTATTTTATAATAATTTAGAATATTTATAACAGGATATAAACAAAAAAAAATTAGAGTTTTACCAAACCTGATTTTTCATAAAATTATATAATATTATTTTATACAACAAGATACTCTATATTAATGTAGGATGATGAAGATGAAATACCATCTAATTGTTATGTACTAATATTTGTGACGGGTGAGTGAATTCGATCCCGGGCTTCAGTTCCTCCCGCCCAAATGAACTGTCAAGAAGCAGATTGTCAAAGCGGAGTTGGTTTGATTAAAAAAAAAAAAAACGAGGTCATGCTAAAATTTGGTCCTTCTTTGTACATTTTAAGGGGCAGATTTTCGTCACATCTTTAAGATCTTATTCGGATGTGATAGAATATGATTCATTAATATATTATTATCTAAAAAATAATATTTAGAAGAATGATTTTTTTATATGGTATTATAAATCATCAATTTTATTCATGATTTAATAATTATAGAAGTGCTCCATTTTTAGAATCACCAACCAGTTTCGTGATTCTATATAATTGTCTAAAATTATTTTTAGTTTTCTAACTTTTTAACTTTTACTTTTTACCTTATCACTTAATTTTTTTAACTATCGAAATTAATTTACATCTACCTTAACCAATTATTTTCTGCATTCTAAAATTCTCATTCCACCGTCAAACTTCTCGGGTTCTCTTCTTTTCCTTTTTGTTTTAAGCACTATTCAGCTTTTAATTTATGCTTTGTGATTTTTATAGTTTAGTTGTGTCTCTTCCCATATTGTAAAGTATGATTTTTAAAAAATAATTTGTTCTTGCTTTTTTCTTTAAGCTTTTTTTTAGATTATTTTTTATTTTTTATATGTGTTAACTTTTAAAATTTTTTTATAAGAAATTGGAACCATTATATTTAAAAAAAAAAAAACCATTGGAAGTTTTTTATGGGACTATAAAAAATTGTTGGAACTATATATAATTTTTTTGTGGTTTTAATATTTTTTCCCACAACTGATACTCATTTATTTTTTATCTAAATTTTTGACCCAAAATTTCAAATGCTACTATTTTGTTATTTTTCTAAATATTTTCGCTTAAAACTCAGAGAGGTATCCTTTTACTATTCATTAAAATGTTATTGCTCAAAATTTCAAAAGGTACTCATTTACTTTTTGTTTAAATTTTTTTGTCCAAAACTTTAAAAGGTATTCCTTTATTTTTTCTCTAAATATTTTCACCAAAATACAGAGAGTTACCCCGTTGCTATTCATTAAAATATTTTTGCTCAAAACTCTAAGGTTTTTTCTAATTTTTCTCTCTCAAAATTCCAAGTTATACCAGTTTGTCTTTTTATCTAAATTTTTTAGCCCCAAATTCCAATGGATACCCCTTTCCCTTCTGTCTAAATTCTCTCACTAAAACTCCAAGGGATATCCCTTACTTTTTATCTATTTTTTCACCAAAAACTCAAAATGGTACCCATTTTACTCTAAATATTTTCGCTCAAAATTCATAAGGGTGTTCTTTTTACTATTCATCAATATATTTTTGTTCAAAACATTAAGAGATATTTTTTTTTTTGCTTTTTGTCTAAATCTTTTTGTTCAAAATTTCAAGAGCTACTCTTTTGCTTACTATCTACATTTTCTCGCCTATAACTCTAAGTGGCATCCATTTATTTTTTATCTAAATTATTTCGCCCGAAACTCAAAGAAGTACCAATTTTTTCATTCATCAAAATGTTTTTCCCAAACCTCCAATGAGTACCGATTTACTTTTTTTAAAATTTTTTTGCCTAAAACTCAAAAGGGTACCCCCTTTACTTTTTGTTTAATTTTTTTCGTCCAAAACTCCAAGTGATACCCATCTACAATTTGTTAAAATTTTTCCATCCGAAACTCCAAGTGGTATCCTAAATGCTATTTCTCTAAATATTTTCACCCAAAACTAAGAGGGGTATCCCTTTATGATTCATCAAAATACTTTTGATAAAACTCCAATGGGCATCTCTTTACTTTTTTATCTAAATTTATTTTTTCGAAATTCAAAGGGGTACTCTTTTGCTTTCAGTCTAATTTTTATTTTGTCCAAAACTCCAATGCTACCCTAGTGTTTTTTGTCTAAATATTTTAGTTCAAAACTCCAAGAGGCACCTTTGCATTTTGTTAAATTTTTTTGCCAAAACTCTAAGGGTGATCCCTTTTCTTTTTGTCTAATTTTTTTCCAAAACTCCCTGCAGTACCCCTTTGTTATTTCTTTAAATATTTCTTTTCCAAAACTTGAAGGGCTGCCCCATTGTTGTTCATTAAAATATTTTTGCCCAAAATTATAAAAGGTATCCATTTGCTATTTGTATAATTTTTTTTGGCCCAAAACACCACGAGGTACCATTTTATTATTTGTTTAAATATTTTCACCCAAAATTCAGAGGGGTACCTCAATTGCTATTCATGAAATTATTTTTTTCAAAATTCCAAGGGGTATCTCCTTTATGTTTTGTCTAAACTTTTTCTCCCAAAACTCCAAGGGGTAACTCTTTGTAATTTTTGTAAATATTTTTGCAAAAAAACTAATAGGGGTATTTCTTTTCTTTTTATCTAAATTTTTTTCTCAAACCTCCAAAGATCCTAAGGGGTGCACTTTTACTAATCCTCTCAATACTTTCGTATGAAACTTAAAGGACTAAAACCATTGTTATTCATCAAAATATTTTTACTCAAAACTCCAAGAGATATTCCTTTAATTTTCATCTAATTATTTTTACCCAAAATCTAAGAGTTACTCCTTTACTATTTCTCTAAATATTTTCATCCAAAATTCAAAGGGATACCCCATTTGCTATTCATCAAAGTATTTTTGCCTAAAACTCCAAGGAGTTGCCATTTTTTTATCTAAATTTTTTTGTCAAAAACTCGAAGGGGTACCCTTTTACTTTCTCTTTAAATTTTCTTGCCCAAAACTCTAAGAAATACCACTTTGGTCTTTGTCTAATTTTTTTTTCTATAACACAATTTGATTTTTTGATAAATATTTTTGCCTAAAACTCATAGAATACCCCTTTGCTATTCATCAAAATATTTTTGCTCAAAACTCTAAGGGGTAACCTTTTAATTTTTGTATAATTTATTTTGTCCAAAACTCCAATTAGTATCCCATTACTTTTTGCCTAAAAAATTTTCTTGTCCAAAAATTCAAGTGGTATCCCTTTACTTTTTATCTAATTTTTTCACTAAAAAGTCCAAGATATACGCCTTTACTATTCTTTTAAATATTTTCTGTAAAAAATCAGAGAGGTACCCCTTTGCTATGTTAGAGAGTATGCCCTAGAGCCCATGAAATAGGGATATTTTTCATATGTATAAATTTATATTCTTAATAAAAGGCATCATTCATTTATTAATGCGATGTTTAAATACATGAGTTTGTAAATCTTAAATTAATAAATGAAGTCCTAGATATTATAAATACAGTGCAAAGGCAATCATGAAAGTGTTCATGATATGAGATGTCTATTGCATGCAAATTTATTAATATCTAAATATCCCTAGTCAAAGAATTAACAAGATAAGGATATTGTTAATTCGGACAGACGAGCACATGTTATGCTTCTTGAAAAGTTCAAGCAGTGATTCTCATAACTGTGATTATGGAAGATAATCAAAGATAACATGTGGATGCTTGTTAGAAGAACAAGTTCATTGGAGACCTGCATAGAGAGTCCTCACATGGATATTAAATCTATGTCAGTGAGGAATCTCTTCATAGCAGTTGTGCAAGTATCTTTAGACTTGAGATCACCAAAGTTATCTTAAGAGCAAGTGGTATGTTTTGACTCCATAACTGATCACTTTCAACTGGGAGTGAACATAGTTAGGAGATTGGATATATCATGACCTACTTAAAGATAGTTGAGTGATTGACAAAGGATTCACCATCCTAGATTTAATAAGGGAAGTTATCTCGCATGATTCTATAATTGCCTTGTTCAGAGAATATCTGGCTAGAGTAATATGCAAAGATGGATAGAGATCCATGCAGGGCATTTTGGGAACAATGGTTAAATTAATAAAACATACATGATTAGATTTATATGAGTTGATAGAAATCCATACTCAGAATCTAATTGAGATAAGAGTGGTGAAAGGAGTAATTGAATGGTAACTGTTTTTATGGAAGGGTATAGTTAAACCACTTGACTTTCCTGACATTTGGATAGTCATGATGCATAGCTAGAGGTCAATCATGACTTGTATAATAATGTAGCAAGAATATCAATAGGGATTGATAAAATGATTTAAAGGAGTTTAAATCATATGAGTTTTATATAGAACTCATAATTACATATTATACTGCCAACATAGACAGGAACCCAATAGGTCACACATATAGAGAAAAAGTATAAAATGGTAAAATGACAAGGATAATAATATTTGATATTATTATGGGGATAGAGAAGTGAATAAGATAATAATTAATTAAAGAGTTTATTTAGTTATGATCAAGTAAAATTATTCGCGGAACTTTTGAAAAAATATTCTGCAAAATTGGACCTAATTAAAATAATATATTTCATAATTAATTATTATTGAACTATAAGTGTTAGAGGGCTGATATAATAATTAATAGATCCATTGGAGGAATTATAAAGGGCTAAAGAAATGAAGTTGGCACAGAAGCCCTCCTGAAGAAGGGCCACACGCCAACTCCAAAACAAAAGGCCTTAGAGGTCTATTTCTTGGACCAAAATAAATTAAATATGTTACATAAGTGTTATGGAGCCTACATATTTAATTTGGTTGGATTTGGAATTCATTTGGGTAATTAAATCCAAGTATATGTACAAAGGGCCTAGTTTGTGAGTTTTGTGCATAGTCTTTTGTGAAAGGGCTTAAATTAAATTTAATTGAGCTAAAATAATTATAAATAATTCCAGAAGCCCAATTAATAATTCTCCAGAAATTTTAAAGAGCCCAATCACATTATGAAGTTGGATTTTTAACCTAACTATAAAAATCTAAGTGATGTGGAAATTAGGGTTAAGTGAACAATTAAGAGAAATAGTTTTTCTCTCCTCCAAAAACCCTAGCCGCCACCTCCCTTGCTAGCTCAAGGGATTTTTCGGCCAGCCCCTTGTTCTCTCCCAATTTTTGGTTCATTCTATCATTATCTAGTGTGAATTACTCATTGGAGGTGTTCGATTTTGGACACTGTGGTTTGCGACAACCCGGTGCGAATGAAAAACAACTGTACAACAAAAATCAAAGGTGATTTTTCTTATTCTCACTAATATGAATATTGTAAATTCATGGTAAGATCAATAATATTGGTTAAAAATTTTAAATTTCTCTTATGTATGAGATGCATGTAATCGATAAATCCCAACATGGTATCAGAGCCTCGATTTTGCCATGAATATATAATTTTATATTTGTTCTGCGGAATAAGTTTTATTTTTGAGTTATTTATTTCATGAACTTTAAAATATAAGATTTGATTGCTCATGAATGAGAAATATTGATTTCTGGATATAAGTGTGATCAAATATATATATCGGAAACAAAAACAATTTTTTTGAGAAAAGAATTCTGTGTTTTTACGTGAGAATATTTTAGATTTAGGGGCTGTTCTAAATTAATTTTTTATAGATCCATTATAAGATCATTTAGATGATAATTTATGTGTTTAATATGTGATATTAAGCCATAGGATCAAACGAAATTAAAACCGAACATGTTTTACATGAAAACTAGTTTAGTCGAAAAGTTCGATAAATTGGTGTTCTTCGTGTGTTCTTGATATGTTCTTGGTGTATTCTTGTTTAGAACGATTTTTAATCTTATAAATCTGATATATTAAAGTGTTTTTAATTAATTGGATTAATTAAAATGGGCCTTAAATTAATTTGATTAATTTTAATTCATTAAAACCACTTAATGGGCTTAATTATGTTTACGGACTTGGTTTAAATTAGTAAATGACTTGGTGGGCCCAAGGAGCTGATTTATAATAAATATTATAAATAATAATTAAGTTTATTAATGGGTTTTAACGGCTGGAGTGGGCTTGCCTCATTCCAAAAGGCCCAAATGGTCTAATAGACACAAAACTAGTTTGTGTGTGAACACAATTAGGGTTTCATTTGGTGGGTTTTGGCCTGCCCTTAATCCTAAGCCCAAAATTGATTCTTTTAATTATTTAATATGATTAATTAATTAAATAATCAATTACTAATTAATTAATAATCAATTGGATTGATTATTAAGGTAAGAACACATGCATGCAAAAAGGTTTCCTAAAATGAAAGTTTCCAAAATGGAAAAAGTTTCCTAATTTGATCACATTATTAAAATAACTCAAAAGCTTGTTTCAAGAGTTGAAACAAAGTTAGTAATACATGTCTTTATGCATTAAAAATTCATATAAGGGTGTATGATTGGCATGATGGATAGTTATGGATAAGGCCCAATGTGATTGAGCATTATGCATGTTTTGGCCCAATGAGGACTTTCATGTCCCGGCCACTTGTTTTTTGGTTTGAATTTCTTTTCAAATTGTAATATGTAATTAGATTACTTAGATTAGAATTAGAAATAGAGATGGAGACCACTATCAAGGAGCAAGATGGGCCGGATGGAGATCCAACAAGCTTGAAGATAATGTAATTATTTTTCTTGTTTGAATCATGCATACTACCTAGGTGTGACCTTTTGATTTCCCTCTTGGCTCGGGGAAATCAATGTAGTGAAGTCCATAACTATACCATATTCGTATGCTTATATTTATGTGATAGATATAGGATGCATACCAATGTATGCCAACCATGTATGATGAGACTTAATTAACTAAAACCCTTAAACAAATACTAAGGTATATAAGCCTTCCATTAATTAAAGGAGAACTAGAGTTCTTTATAGTGTAAGTTATTGACCAAAGTCAAGCTTATATTATATCGAATATGTTCAAATCTAATTAAATGGGTCATCTTAGATAGCCCATTAGCTTGTTGACCAAAGTCAAGGGTAATGGTTCTAGAGGCAAGATTAGGGATGCATATACAATATGCATCATCAAGATTTGATAACCTAATGATCCAATAGTTGTGTAGAGACATAATTGGTATAGAGATACCTACCTTTCAAGGATATGGAGTTTTGCTTGTTGACCAAAGTCAAGGTCAAATTACATATCAAGGATTGGATATTGGCCCACTAAGAAAACCATCGGGTTTTCTCGGATTATATAGTGAGGGCTATTAATTCGCAATAAAATAGAGGGAGTAAATGGATTAATTAAAGACCTTATTAATGCATACATATATATATGAACATACTCTCATATCTTTTCCTTTTCACATCTAGGTCATCATCATGAGCACATCAAACATTAATATACGATCAATATTGGATAACAAGCTGGTTGGCAGCAACTATTCTGACTTGATCAGGCAAGTGAGAATTGTTCTCAGAGCTAAAAAGATCCATTATGTCTTGGATAAAGATCCACCACCACTTCCATCAGATGATGCCATTGATGAGATCAAAGGCATTTATCGAAAATACATGGAGGATAGTGAAGCGGCAGCATGTCTGATGTTGTGTGCTATGTCCTTGGAGCTTCAGAAGCAACATGAGAAGATGGATGCTAGAACCATCATTTTGTATCTTGAGGAGCTTTATTCTTCTCAGGCTAGAACTGAGCAATATGAGATTGCTCGAGCTCTATTTAGCTGAAAAATGATGGAAGGCACTTCAGCTGCTACTCATGTATTGAAGATATATGGGTATATTGAGAATTTGAGTAGACTTGGCTATGTTATGGATAATGATCTATACATAGATTTAATCTTGTACTCATTGGCTCCAAGTTATGCACCTTTCGTGCTTAACTTCAACATGAACAAGATCCAAGTAACCATTCCTGAGTTAATCAACATGCTCAAGACAGCTGATGGATCCTTTAAGAAGGATCCAAAAAGTGCCATGGTTGTCACTTCTGCTAAAGGCAAGAAGCAGAAGAAGAAGAAGAAGAAGAAGAAGATAACCAAGGCGCAACCAAAAAATGGTGGGATCTCCAAGAAGAAGGTTTCCAAGAAAGAGAATCCCAAAGGAACTTGCTTCCATTATGGAAAGGATGGTCATTGGAAGCGTAACTGCAAGGCCTATCTAGATTCTCTCAAGGAGAAGAAGCAAGCTGATGCTTCTACTTCAGGTATTCATATGATTGAAATTAATACTTATTCTATTGCTTCAAAACAATCTTGGGTATTAGATACCGAATGTGGATCTCACTTATGTAATGATCTACTGGGGCTTAAAAGCTTTAGAAGAGTTGGAAAGGCAGAGATATGTTTGCAGTCAGCTACTGGACATAACATCTCTACAACAGTTGTGGGGACTTACCATTTGCCTATTCCTAGTGGATTAGTACTGGAATTAAATAATTGTTATTATGTTCCAACTTTATCCAAAAGTATTATTTCTTTTAGTTGTTTGTTGAACGATTATGATATTTCTTTAAAGGAAAAGTGTTGTTACATTTTTAAGAACAATATGTTTTATGCAAAAGCTATCATTGAGAATGGTATATTTGTTCTTGATTTAATTAAAGAAGTACATAATGTGGATACCAAGAGAATGAAATATGATAATCTAAATACCTCATACTTATGGCATTGTCGTTTAGGCCATATAAATGAGAAACGCATGACCAAATTACGCAAGTCAGGTGATTTGGGATCATTTGATTATGAATCATTTGATACATGAGAATCTTGTTTATTGGGAAAAATGACAAAAGCTCCCTTTATTGGTAAAGGAGAATGAGCTAAAATGGTTTTGGACTTAATACATTCAGATGTATGTGGTCTAATGACTACACATGCCAGAGGAGGTTACTCCTACTTCATTACTTTCATAGATGATTATTCTAGGTTGGATACATTTATCTAATGAAATACAAATCAGAAGCATTTGAAAAGTTCAAAGAATTCAGAAATGAAGTAGAGAAACAACTTGGCAAGAGTATTAAAACACTTAGATCATATCGAGGTGGAGAATACTTAAGCCAGGAGTTTCAGGATTATCTTAGAGATAATGGGATTTTATCTCAATGGACTCCACCATATACACCACAACACAATGGTGTATTTGAAAGGAGAAATCGAACACTATTAGATATGGTTCGATCAATGATGAGTCGAGCAGACTTGCCTAAGTCCTTTTGGGAATATCCACTAGAAACTGCTGTTTATGTGTTAAATAGAGTTCCTAGTAAATTGGTTGATGTTACTCCATATGAGATGTGGAATAATAAGAAACCCACGCTTTCTCATATAAAAGTATGGGGTTGTCCTGCTTATGTGAAGAGGACAATGTCAGACAAACTGGATGTTAAGTCTGACAAATGTTTATTTGTGGGATATCCAAAAGAAACGTTTGGATATTATTTCTATCATCCTTTAGAACAAAAGGTGTTTGTTTCAAGGCATGCTGTCTTCTTAGAAAGAGAATTTCTCCTATGAGAGGACAGTGGGAGTAAAATTGAACTTGGTGAAGTTCAAGACCCACAAATAAAAGATGATCAACCGATTGAACCCGATCAACCGATTGAACCCGAAACTGAATTTCATAATGATTAGATTGCAGTTGAACCTGATTATACACAAAATCCTATAAGATCTACTAAGATGCGTTCTATCCCTGTGAGATATGGATTTCACATTGATTCAGATAGATACATAGCTGTAGTAGAGGACAATGAGCCTACAAGCTATCAAGAAGTTTTGAACAGTTCAGAACGTGATTTGTGGCTTAAGGCTATGTAGTTTGAAATGGACTCCATGTATGAGAATAAAGTATGGACTTTAACTCAACCACCTGAAGGGATAAAACCCATAGGGTGCAAATGGGTCTTCAAAAAAAAGACCGACATGAAAGGTAATATAGTTACCTATAAAGCTCGCTTAGTAGCAAAGGGTTATTGTCAAAAAGAAGGTATTGACTATGATGAAACTTTTTCTCCTGTAGCGATGCTTAAGTCTATAAAAATACTTTTAGTCATTGCAGCTCATTATGATTATGAGATTTGGCAAATAGATGTGAAGACAACTTTCCTTAATGGAAATCTTACTGAGGATGTGTATATGACACAACCAGAAGGGTTCACATCAGGAAATGGCGAAAAGGTATGCAAGCTTCAAAGATCCATTTATGGATTGAAGCAAGCCTCTAGGAGCTAGAACATACGATTCAATGAGACAATCAAAGAGTTTGGTTTCTCACAGAATGAAAATGAACCTTGTGTGTATAAAAGGGTCAGTGGGAGTGCAATTGTCTTCCTAGTTCTATATGTGGATGACATATTGATCATGGGAAATGACATTTCTCTTCTCCAATCTATTAAAATATGGTTATCCAAGCAATTCTCCATGAAAGACCTTGGAGAAGCATCCTATATTCTGGGAATAAGGATCTATAGAGATAGATCCAATAGGTTGCTAGGTCTTTCTCAGAGTACATAAATAGATAAAGTATTGAAGATGTTCAATATAGATCCCTCTAAGAAAGGGTTTATACCCATGGTGCATGGGAAACACCTTTCTAAGTCTGTGTGTCCGCAGACACTAGAGGATAGAGAGAGCATGAATAGAATACCATATCCATCTGCAATTGGTTCTATCATGTATGCTATGTTATGTACACGTCCAAATATAGCATTTGCTTTGAGTGTCACAAGCAGATTCCAATCCAATTTTGGAGAGGAACACTGGGCAGCTGTAAAGAATATTCTTAAATACTTGAGAAGGACTTAGGATATATTCTTGGTATATGGAGAGGGCAGTTTGGAAGTAAATGGGTATACAGATGCCAGTTTCCAATCTGACAAAGATGATTGTAAATCACAGTCTGGTTATGTGTTCATAATGGGAGGAGGAGCAGTTAGTTGGAAAAGTTCTAAACAAGAAACAACTACTGATTTCACGACGAAAGCTGAGTACATTACTGCTTCAGAAGCAGCCAAAGAAGCAGTATAGATCAAAAAGTTTATAACTGAACTAGGAGTGGTGGCTAGCATTGTTGATCCGATTCCTTTATATTGTGACAACAATAGAGCCATTGCGTAAGCAAAGGAACCATGGTCTCATTAGCGATTCAAGCATGTTCTCAGACGCTACCATCTCATAAGGGAAATAGTAGCTAGAAATGATGTGAAAATAGAAAGGGTCCCTACAGATGATAATGTGGTGGATCCCCTCACTAAAGAACTTTCCTAGATGAAGCACGATCACCATATATATAGCATGTGTCTGAGACATATGAGTGATTGGCTCTAGTGCAAGTGGGAGATTGTTAGAGAGTATGCCCTAGAGCCCATGAAATAGGGATGTTTTTCATATGTATAAATTTATATTCTTAATAAAAAGCATCATTCATTTATTAATGCTATGTTTAAATACATGAGTTTGTAAATCTTAAATTAATAAATGAAGTCCTAGATATTATAAACATAGTGCAAAGGCAATCATGAAAGTGTTCATGATATGAGATGTCTATTGCATGCAAATATGTTAATATCTAAATATCCCTAGTCATAGAATTAACAAGATAAGGATATTGTTAATTCGGATAGACTAGCACATGTTATGCTTCTTAAATGGTTCAAGCAGTGGTTCTCATAACTGTGATTATGGAAGATAATCAAAACTAACATGTGGATGCTTGTTAGAAGAACAAGTTCATTGGAGACCTACATAGAGAGTCCTCACATGGATATTAAATCTATGTCAGTGAGGAATCTCTTCATAGCGGTTGTACAAGTATCCTTAAACATGAGATCACCAAAGTTATCTTAAGTAGCAAGTGGTATGTTTTGACTCCATAACTGATTACTTCCAATTGGGAGTGAACATAGTTAGCAGATTGGATATATCATGACCTATTTAAAGATAGTTGAGTGATTGAAAAAGGATTCACCATCCCAGATTTAATAAGGGAAGTTATCTCACATGATTCTATAATTGCCTTGTTCAGAGAATCTCTGGCTAGAGTAATATGCCAAGATGGATAGAGATCCATGGAAGGTATTTTGGGAACAATGGTTAAATTAATAGAATATACATGATTAGATTTATATGAGTTGATAGAAATCCATACTCAAAATCTACTTGAGATAAGAGTGGTGAAAGGAGTAATTGCACGGTAACTGTTTCTATGGAAGGGTATAGTCAAACCACTTGACTTTCCTGACATTTCGGTAGTCATGATGCCTAGCTAGAGGCCAATCATGAATTGTATAATAATATATCAAGAATATCAATAGGGATTGATAAAATGATTTAAAGGAGTTTAAATCATGTGAGTTCTGAATAGAACTCACAATTACATATTATACTACCAACATGGATAGGAACCCAATAGGTCACACATATATAGAGAAAAAGGATAAAATGGTAAAATGACAAGGATAATAATATTTGATATTATTATGGGGATATAGAAGTGAATAAGATAATATTTAATTAAAGAGTTTAATTAGTTATGATCAAGTAAAACTGTTTGCGGAACTTTTGAGAAAATATTCTGGAAAATTGGACCTAATTGAAATAATATATTTCATAATTAATTATTATTGGATTATAAGTGTTATAGGGCTGATATAATAATTAATAGGTCCATTGGAGGAATTATAAAGGGCTAAAGAAATGAAGCTGGCACAGAAGCCCTCCTGAAGAAAGGCCACACGCCAACTCCGAAACAGAAGGCCTTAGAGGTCTATTTCTTGGACCAAAATAAATTAAATATGTTACATAAGTGTTATGGAGCCTACATATTTAATTTGATTGGATATGGAATTTATTTGTGTAATTAAATCCAAGTATATGTACAAAAGGCCTAGTTTGTGGGTTTTGTACATAGTCTTTTGTGAAAGGGCTTAAATTGGATTTAATTGAGCCCAAATAATTATAAATAATTTTAGAAGCCCAATTAATAATTCTCCAGCAATTTTAAAGAGCCCAATCACATTTTGAAGTTGGATTTTTAACCTAACTATAAAAATCCAAGTGATGTGAAAATTAGGATTAAGTGAACAATTAAGAGAAATAGTTTTTCTCTCCTCCAAAAACCCTAGCCGCCACCTCCCTTGCTAGCTTAAGGGATTTTTTGGCCAGTCCCTTGTTCACTCCCAATTGTTGGTTCATTCTATCATTCTCTAGTGTGGATTACTCATTGGAGGTGTTCGATTTTGGACACTGTGGTTTGCGACAACCCGGTGTGAAGGAAAAACAATTGTACAACAAAAATCAAAGGTGATTTTTCTGATTCTCAATAATATGAATATTGTAAATTCATGGCAAGATCAGTAATATTGGTTAAAAATTTTAAATTTTGCTTATGTATGAGGTGCATGTAACCGATAAATCCCAACATGCTATTCATCAATTTTTTTTACCCAATACTCCAAAGGTTATCCCTTTATTATGTTTTGGTTTTTTCAGCCAAAACTTCAATGGGTACCCATTTTCTTTTTGTCTAAATTTTCTTCCAATGAGAAATTTTGTGCTTTTTGTTTAAATATTTTATCCTAAACTCCAAGAGGTACCCTTTTACTTTTTATTTAAATTTTCTTGCCCAAAACTCCAAATGGTGCCCATTTGCTTTTTATCTAAATTTTCTCGCCCAAAAATCCAATTGGTTCCCCTTTGCTTTTTATCTAATTTTTTCCTCTTAAAATTGTGAAGGGTACCCCCTTTGTTTTATGTCTAAATTTTCTTGTGCAAAACTCCAAGTGGTACCCTTTAGCCTTTTCTTTATAATCTTTTGCTCAAAGGTCCATGGGGTAACCCTTGGCTTTCTATTTAAATTTTATCACCTAAAACACCAAGTGGTACCTCTTTACTTTTTGCCTAATTTTTTTATCCCAAAACATCAAAGGGTGCTCTTTTACTAGTCCTCTAAATTTTTTCGCCCAAAACAGAGTACTATTTTTGCTATTCATCAAAATATTTTTTCTTAAAACTCAATGGGGTACCCCTTTATTAATTCTTTGTCAAAATTTTTTCGTCAAAAACTCTAAGGGGACCCTTTTGTAATTCCTTTAAATAATTTTGCCTAAAACTTAGATGGATACCCCTTTTGTTATTTATCAAAATGTTTTTGTTCAAAATTCCAAGGGGTACCTATAGATACCGGGTCCTGAGACAGCCCAGATCAGAGTCACCCAATGATAAAGAAAAATTCATATTTCAAACGGAAAGTGCAAACTTTAGGTTTCGTATGCATTTTTACAATTTTCTTATGGATTTTAATTTAGCATTTCTAGGGTATAAAAAGAGTTTGATAAAATATTGCTCTTTGGCCTCTTTTTGTCATAGACGACTGTCTGTCATAGACAAATGCCTGTCTGTGGACTTTTTCTTGCTAGTCATTCCTTAGTAGATGGCTTATTTTGTCTCCTTTACTATACATTTATTGTTTTGATCATAATTGTATTTTTGTGGTTAAAATAACCGTTTAGCATGTTTTAAATGTGTTCTTGATGTTCTAGGATTAGATTTCCATATTTTAAGGTAGTATAACATGTATGTTTAGAATAAAATATTGAGTTTGCTATTTTTGGCGTGTTTCCCTGTTTACTGTCTAATTGTCATATAATAGACTGGAAAAAGGCCTTGCTAATGGTCTTTGGACACAACACCTTCTTCTTCTTACCTTATCCCTCATCCTCCTGTTGGTCTTCTGTCCTTGCTGTGGCCTTCTGTGAGTGCATTTTCCAGCCCTTTTAATGTTATTTTTACACGTTCTCTTCCTTTAACTTGATTGCATGCTTTGTTAAGTTTGAATATTATTATCCATTTTGTTTCATGCATTTGACATTCTATTTCTTTAATGTTTTTAGTCCAAAATGTATAATTCAGTGTTTAACATTTTATTTTATTTTGCTTTTGTTATATACTAACCATTTTCTTTTGTTGTGTTTTGAGCATTTAATGTTTATTTGCTTGGACTTTTAGACTCCTCAGAGGACATACATTACAACTGGATCCTTACTCCTACATTTTTATTTATCTATTTCTCCTTATTCATTTATTTAGATTTAACTCCATTTTTATTAATTTATTTGGATTTATTTTGGGAAATGGAATAGATAGTAATAAATGATTTTTGCACGTTAATATAAAAATCAACTTAAAACCATTTTTATTAACTAACTAAGTTGGGCTTTTATAATAAAACAAACTAATATCCTATTTTCAACCTCAGAACCCCATAATAACAAAGCCTTTTGTAAAATGTGTATAAGGGAACCAATGTTCACAATTTAAATAATTCCCCATTTTATGTATGAATACTTTATTTTTATGTTGGAAAATTTGCTTATGTAATAGCTTAAGTAGTTTCCTTTTGTTTATTTATTGCTTTCTACATGCTTAACATGTTTATTTATTTATTTATTTGTTATGCATTATGTGAGAAGGGAAATGGCAGATTAATAATAAAAACTCACTTATAAACAACACCTAACCGTGGTATAAGTAAAAGTGATGTCCTGAACACCATCTATATTTGGGCATCAAAGGTTAGATTCATTTACCAATATTTTGTTGGGTGGTGACTCTATAATACCTATCTCTTAAGCCCACTTAAATTCCTTTAGGGATTGACCATTAATAATAAAATTATACATAAACCCTTTTCTATTTTGAAGTGGCCAATTTGTGAGTTTTGGGAGCCTTATTTCGATCTTAGACGCTAAAAGTAGGCTTCTAAGAATTGAACTGAAATCAAGCAGGGTTCGGCACGCATCATAGTGGCAACTCCACTGGGGACTAAGAGACTTTACTCCTAAAGTATCTTGGTTAAGTTTTTTATAATGAATTTTTTTATTAATCCCATCTCCTTTTGAAATTGAATTTTTGCATTCATCTTATAGCCTTAAAACTAAGTTAGGCATTCCTATTTTAGCCCTAGTGTTATTCTAAAGCATCCTTTACATTCACTTGATGTAAAGATGTGTCAAGTAGAACCATTAATTGGTATATAAAATGGTATTCCATCGATCGTTATGCTTGTGATAAGCTAGACCTATTAGTATAGACTATGCTTGGGTAGCCTTAAAGTTTCACCAACAGACTACAAGTCTATATAATGACAATAGCTATTTTTCATAGGTTATATGACTTTATTAATTCTTGCTTGTTATGTGGGGCCTTATATATTGAACAAACTCAAATAAATTAAGAGGGTATTAATTAAAGTTTGCCATGTCCCTATGGGCCCAACTTGATTTATTTGATTTGTTTAAATACATAATTAGCAAAACCCATATCCTTACGCTTTCAATTAAGAGAGGTTATACTGACGATTTTTCATCGTGCACTATACGCATCCATTGGGTTTCCTGTTGCCCTATGGGCTAAGCCCACGTAGGAAAGAGATCGTTAGACCTCCTGTGTAGGAGTAATAAAGTTGGAAAGCTTTTTTTTGCTTAACTGTGGTTGTGATTGGCACCTAACACATTCATGCATTGACACATTATGTTCAAGCATTGTCATCATGCATGATCCTAAGAATTGACTTGTATTGCCATCATAGAATATTTGTCCAAGTGGTTTAAGGGCTAGTTTTAAGCTTGCACTAAAGTCAGAGATGGCTAGAAAACACCACAAAGACAACGTGATGAGTTAGACAAAAGTCTGGATAGAAGGTTCTGGGATGTAAACACTAGGTCCTGAGGAGGCTTTTATTAGGGTTTCCTAATGAGAAAAACTACTCTTTTAAAGATAGCGAATAGAGGATGATGAATCCTTTTTGTGTTGAAATTATTTTCTAAAAAGTGTTTTAAAATATTTTGTGCTTGATTTAAGTAGCTGAGTGGCACAGAGGGTCAAACGATGAGAAATACCCTTAATTAAGAGCTTAAAATTGAGTTAGGTAGGTTTACAAGCCTTGCACACCTATGCATATAGGTTCGTACACACCTGCACAAAAGGAAAATATCATCATTTAACTTAAATTCAGGTTTTTTTTTCCATTTTTGGCAATGTATGGCCTTGCAAAGAGATCATATGGTCATGCATCATAAGAATCTTGTCTTTTTAGGCAAGTTGCCCTAGGTACTTGAGATGCACACCTATACACTCCTGATAGTACAGCTATACACTCCAAATTGGGGGAATTCCCAGAGAACAGGTGGGCAGTGGCTAATTTTTTGAATGTACACTCGTGTATAGCTCTATGCACCCGTACATTCATCACTATATAAAACTTTGCCTGAATATTTTTATAGAGGTTAGAAAGTGTTTGGTTTGAAAGAAAACTTTCATAGAAAGCTTTCAAATGCTCTTAAAATAGAAAGTGATTTTTGGAATTTAGCTTTTTATGTTTTTCAACTACCTTTAACTGTTTTAACACCATAAGGGGTCCACGAATCCGATATTTGACGTCTAATCAAGTAAGTACACTGAAGGTAATATAAAAAGCCTTTCTTGTTATTTTTGGAATTATTGTAAGTTTTGTTATTATCCTTATTTATAACTTTTATTGTATATTAATCTCTATTAGATTTAGGTTATGAAACCCTTTTTAAGGGTATATTATTGTGTGATAGAAATTATTAGGTTACCTTCTTTAAATTTCGATTTGTCCATTTTAAAGTCAGCTTTCTTAAAGTAAAATTTGGTTTAAGATCCTTTCTTTTGTATTTATTTTTCTTTTTTGCTCTCTTTTGGATCTATCATCGATAAGGACTTCATTTTAAAAAGAGAAAGAAAAATAATCGTTATCAAGCTAATACAACCGTTCATCACTTGATTCACACCCGTGCATTACGTGATGCATGGCCCAAAATATGTTTTCTTGCTTTTTAAGGTAAAAGAGTCGACTATATGTCGTCAAACGTACTCCTACGCATTTTTTACATACTCGTTGGATCCTTATTTTTCTCTTTTTATTTACTTTATTTAGCTCTTATGTACATTGTCCTTTATTTTTTGTTATCATTATTATTTTTGTTGTTGTTATTATTATTATTATTATTATTATTATTATTATTATTATTATTATTATTATTGTTGTTGTTGTTGTTGTTGTTGTTGTTGTTCTTGTGGAATAACCCCTTTTGTGAATATAGATGGTGAGTGCTATAGGTAAGTCCACGATCCTTGCTCTTTACTATAAAAAGACTTTTTCAACCGCAAATAAAAAATATCACAAAAATATTTATAGTAATTAATTAGGATATTTCATTAATAAAATTGGACCAATGTCTGCATTTTGCCTAGGAAATTTGCATATAAAAATTAGCTTTTAATGATGTAAATGATTTTGCATATAATTAAATAACATGGGACATATCTTAAATAAAATTTAGATTGGTAAGTCCCTGTCTTGAAATCCTGACAATGAAATACTTCTTTAATAAGCCACATGTGAGGACTAAAATCGTCACCTAAAAAGGTCACAATGAACTACGCAATTTATGGATGTCTATATCGATTTATTTTATGCCATGATTTACCGCTTTCTTACATGATTGGGTGTACCTTTAATTTTTTATATTTGCTCTAATCTTACATGAAAGAAAAGGAACAACATGATTAATATAAAAGTCATTATGTCACATTTATTAAAGGTAAAAATAAAAGCAGAGTTTCAAACCCTCTCTGGCTTTTTTGGCCTTATAAGGTCAGAATACCCTTTTTTTTCCAATGTTTTATTGGGTGACGACTCCTTACTATTAGCCTTATGATGCCTAACTAGTTGCCTCCTGACTATTGATCATTAGCAATGAGATAGGAACACCTGGGCATACCGTATCATGCCTTTCGAGGTTTAAGATTTGGCAAGTCGAGTTGAGTCTCTTTCTTATAACAAAGTGACCATCGGCCTGAGCAGGGAACCTTAACCTATTCGAACCCTAAAAGTGGGACTAAACTGCTAAAGGTCAAAGATTTTCTCACTCTAGCTCGACGATCCCTTGGTTTCAGGGGTGAAATCGGGTAGTAGTAAAGAAAGCATGTGTCACAATAACAACTCTACCAAGGAAACCTTTAAGACTTCACTCTGAAAGTACTTTTGATTTATGTGACATAAAAGGCTTTTGGTTAAGAAATTTTATCTCTTTTTAAAATTGCATTAGAATCATGCTATAGCCTTAGAATAAGTTAGGTATCCCAGTTTTCTATCCCTGGTGCATTTTCAAAGCACTCCCTTATCATTCACTCAACCGAGGATAGTGTTAGGGATAATCACCTGCCCAAGTCCAGTATCTCTTAGTATATTAAATGGTGACTTGATCAGTCATTATACTTATGATGAGCTAGACCCATTGGTAGGGACCATGCTTGGGTAGCCTTGTAATCAAGTACCTGGATCAAAAAGCCCGTGTAATGATATAAAAATCTTCATTAGGATGTTCGTAATAATCTTACATTGATTGTGATATGGATCCTTGTATATTAAACATGCCTAGACAAATCTGAATGTTCGCTTATCAAAAGTTGCCATGCCTCAGTAAGCTTATTTTGATTTGCTTAGGTCGCTTGAATACGCATTAATCAAAACCTTTTTTGTGTGCTTTTCTCAAGAGGTGTTATGCTACCAAATTTTTGCTGTGCACCATATGTATTCATTAGGGTCCCCTATTCATTGGGAAAGGAGTCAGTCTCGAGGATATTGATTTAGATGGTAAAAATACTTTGCCTAGTCAATTTAAAATGCCTGACTTGATGAAGTTTGATAGTACATTTGATCCACTGGCTCACATCAAATAGTATATCCTGCTCATAAAAAGAATTGCCATCACTAAGAGATAGAAAGTGGATCTTTTTAGCCTTAGTCTCATGGGCCTCATTATTGACTAGTATCATAGCTTGGATAGGAAGACCAAAAAAGATTGGGAAAGATTGATGGAGGTATTCTTTAGGCAATATGACTATAGCACATGTATAAAAGTTACTGTGAAAGATTCTGAGTTGTTATAGCAGAAACTTAGAGAGTCCTTCCACGAGTACATTACTCAATGGAGGAATAGAGTAATGAGATGAAGAGAAAACCTGACATGCAGGATCAGATCTACGTATTCATTTAAAAATGCTAGTCCTTATCTTAAGGAAGGTATCAAATGAAGGGGTTAAAGGATTGGGAGTCCCTAAAAGACATATCCATTGAAGCTGAGGGAGAATATCTAGCAAAGAATGCTAGTGTCGTAAGTTTTAATAATTAAGGTTATAATAATAACAAGAGAGGTTTAGTAAGAATACTAGTAATATTAGTGGTAGTGAAGGTAACAATGGAAGAAACGCTGAGGTATCAGTGATGGGGGTCAATTAGCGCTATTATTTAGAGTTAGGAAAGTCATTATCCTGGTGCCTTATTTATTTGATGAAAGAAGGGGAGTTACAATCGATGCCATCCAAGCCTACAAGGAGTTAGGGCTATTCAGGATACATATCTAATTGGTACTGCACCTTTCATAAGCACACAGGACGTGAGATTGATTAGTATCGTACCTTAAAAGACCACATCCAAGACTTGATTGACTCTTGATAGATTCCTAACCCAGAGAAGAGATACAAGAAAAAGGAAGCCTATAATGTTATGCCACCACAAGTGTTTATGGTTGGGTTTGGGTTGCCAGAATGGTATGTTCGTAAAGATTTATATGGAAATGAGTGTTTGGCTATCACTCACAAGGCTTGGGAAGCAGTCCCAGTTCAGATGTAAGTGTATAAGGGTCTCCAGAATAGGAGCAATTAGTTCAGCTAGTGGATATATGGGATACAAACAATGAAGTGGGCTTAGTTAAAGCTGAAGAGGAACTAAAAGACCTATGGGAAACTGATGAAGCTGAGAAGGAAGCGACAAATGGAAATATGGTTCCTAAGAGCAGTAGGGTCATGCCAAAAGATGAGAGGCCGTAGGAACCTACTGCTCCTATAGAAGAAAAAGCCATTGAGGATAATTTGGTCTTAAAACAACTCAAGAAGACACCAGCTTAGATTTCAATTTGGGATTTGCTTAGGCAATCGCCTTTCCACTGCCAAAAATTGGTAGAAGCTTTGTGTGAGTCAACTATTGCTACTACTATATCTCTTTTTGAACTATTAGAAATGATGAAAGGGGATTCTGAAGAAAATATTGTGTTCACTAATGCGAATTTCCCCTTGGAAAGATGCAAGCATAACCACCCTTTATACATTAAAGCTGAGGTGAATGGCAAACACACTATTTGTGTGATGATGGATGATGGTTTTTCTATCAATGTGTGTCCTTTTATGGCAATGGTGGCTTATGGTATTGATGAAACCCTACTTGCTAAGCCTCGACTCACTATAATGGCTTATGATAACTCCAAAAAGCAAGCTGTTGGCACTTTTAGGGTAATAGTGAAGATGGGTATTAAGACTATGGTAGAGTTTATGGTATTACAGATACCGAGTAATTTTTTTATGTTATTAGGGCAACTTTGGTTCCACGAGCTGGGAGTAGTCCCTTCTACCTTGCATCAGATGGTTTGAATTCCATACAAGGGAGGTATGGTTACTATTAGGACGATAAAAGATAACTCAGTTTCTACTTTGAGCATAGCTAATTAGCGTTTCACTGGGTTCCATATGGCCAGAATTTGTGTTAAGGAAGAAGAAATAGATTATGTAAGCTCTCAGGCTGTTAGCATGATGAAGAGAATGAACTACTTGCCAGATGAAGGATTAGGAAAGAACTCTCAGGGGATCCTTACACCTATTACTCCCATTGGTTAGAAAGACAAGAAAGTTTTGGGTTATTGTGAGAATAATGCTAAGAAATAACATGAGGTATAGCTAGAGAAAATTCCTCATATCTTGGAAAGCTTTGTACTAGCATCCGAGGAATGCAAGTATTATGGGGAGGCCGAACCTATGATAGTTCAAGGAAAGATTATTCCTAGGTTCAAGATCTTTGATGATGTCTTTGATTGGTTAGTTGGAACCATCAAGCCTGTATTAGGGTTTTGGGATGAAGAAGTTATAGCCAAGCTTGCTAATTTTGATTTGGATCACCCCGAGGAGGTACTGATACCAGAGTCATTAGCCATCAAGGCTAAAGGAAAGGAGAATGTTGAATGTGAGGCTACAGTTTTTGAGAATGAAACGCTATCAGAAGAAGAAAAGGCATCTGCTACTCCATCGATTGTCCCTAACTTGAAGGATGATTCTTTTACTGATGTAATTTATATACCTAAATTGTTTTGTAATGATGTACCTTTTCCTGCTCAAGTTAATAAGATGAATAACTTTGCTTATCTGTGCGATGTCTAATCTGATTGCATCATGCATGATCATAATCATGACTCATTCATATTTGACATTAATTTGACAAACATTACTCCATTTAATCTTGGAAACTAAGATAACCCTAAAGAGATCTTAATTCCATCTGATATAACTCTTGAAGAGAGGATAAAATTGAAGAGAATATTGAAAAAATATGAAAAAGTATTTGCCTGGACTTACGAAGACATGCCTGTGATTGATAGAAATGTTGCAAAACATGCCATTCTAACATATCTAGATAGTAAACCAGTGAAGCAAAAGCTCCAAAGGCTTAGGCTAGAATGGGCAGAAAAGGTGAAAGAAGAGGTAAAGAGACAGATTGAAGCAAAGTTCTTGGTTGAGGTCTAGTACCCTACTTGGCTAGCCAATGTTAGTCTTGTTGCTAAGAAAGACAGAAAGGTACAAATATGTGTAGATTATCGAGATTTGAATAAAGCATGCCTAAAAGATGACTTTTCGCTCCCCTACATAGATCTGTTGGTCAATAGTGCAGCAAAATACATGATGTACAGTTTTGTTGAGGGATACACATGATACAATCAGATCTTAAATAAGATAGTAGATAAGATAAAAAAAAATCTTCATTACTAAATGGAAAACATACACGTACAAGGTTATGTCATTTGGATTGAAAAATACGGGGCCATGTAAGGCCCCAACATAGGCCCTAGTAGAATTCAAGGGGTATCATCAAGTTAACAAGGTCCAATTAAGCTTATTAGATAAATTATTATAAGTTAAGATTTGGAGGATTAAAAGTTTAAAGTGAAAGAGGATATAAAAGAGTATTTTAATATTGAGACACATAAGTGTGTAATTGAAATACAAATATAGTTGAGTGGTCAATTATAACAAAGCTTTAAACTATTGGGTCAATTGCAATATAAGAAAAGTTATTTGGGGTGCACTTGTAAATAAGAAAGGAGGAAGGATTTAAGTGAATTTATGTGTGCCAAGCATGATGTCATTCTCCACTTAAAGCTCCATGCAAAGCTAGTATAAATAGAGGGAGTTTGGGGATTTGAGAATCGACCATTTCAAGAAAAAGAAGAAGAAACCCTTATCTAACTAAAATCTAGATTCTCCTACATCTCCCTTCTCTCTCTAAATTTCTATAACTTCCTTTCTCCTTTTATTTTTCAAAACTGGCCCCTTCACCCAAGTACATTTTTTCATTTTACCATAATCATACTCATGAGGAAGGTTTTATTGAAGGTGTTTTCAAAGAGAAAACAAGGAAGTAGAGTGGAAGAGGAAGAAAGTAAGAAGAAGAGGATTTGAAGCAAGATTGGAGTTTTGCATGACAGGTTTGGGAACCCCTACCCAATTGCATGTGTTTGTTTCTAAGATTAATTTGACTTAATAGGATGATTTGAGGTTAAGGAATAGATGAGTTAAGAGGATTCATAAGCTAAAGAAAGAAAAGATAATAATTTAAAGAAATTAACAACTTTTCTTGTAGAACATGTTACTTTATTTTATAGTAAATATTAGACTTAATGCTATTATTATTTTGTAATTAAACTTTAAAGGTGTTAAAAAGAGAGAAAACAACAAAGATTTTAAAGTTACATTGTTGGAATTTATGTATCGTTAAGTTTAAATCTGCATGCAAGTCTAATTCGAAATTCTGGATTTAGGTTCAGCTGACTTGACAATACTATTTTGCAATTATCTCAAGTTATAGGGTAGCAATTTGAATAATTATAATTTGGTTAGAAACTAAACTTCTAGATATAGATTTCATATGAAGAAGCCAAATTCTAACTCTATTTCTAATTTTTTCATAATTTAGCTTGAAACCAGACTTAGTTGTTGCCCTCTTAATAGGAATATTCTATAGTATTTATTAAATATCTAGAGTTTTAGAAGAAAAAATGAGATGATTTTTAATGTTTTGGAAGCTAGAAACATAGAGGAATAGGTTTACCGAAGGTCACTTTGCCTAAAAATGATGTTTAATAGGTCAAAAATTGCAAACAATATGAACCAATAAATCTGCCTTTAGACAGAATATATGTCACAGTTAGTAGCTTTTACTTGCTGACTGTGAGGTTAGTCCAGAACCAAAATTAAACCTATGTCATGCTCAGTAGGTTTTACCTGCTAACTGTGAGGTTAGTGTAGAACCTAAAGTGCACCTATGTCACGGTCAATACTTTTTTGGTAATGACCGTGACCCTCTCCTATCTCACTTATAATTAATTTAAAGGTTCCAAATGATTACCAAAGTTTATCTAAACCTTTTTAAATATATTTAAAGAATTTCATAATATAGAAACAACATAATAAGAGAGATAAATTCATTGAATACATGATAATATCATATTGTGAAACAATAGTCATAGATAGTTGATGAAGCATGTATGTGGAAATTATAGGAATAGGTATGTTTTTGTTTACCTAATTGAGATAACATGTATCTACTTATATATTATGCATATGAATTATCATGCTAAAGTATACAATTACAACAATATATGTGTTTATTTACAATTACTTGTATTGTTATATAAGATGGAATATACATGCGTATACATCTAAGATTGTTTATTCCTATTATATGATTATATGAGATTGAGTATACATGTATATTCACTAGAGAGTGTGTATTCTCTTATATGGTTATTTAAGTGCAAGATGTATAAGAAAAGCCCAAGTACAATAATGAAATGATAATTTACATATGTTTATCAGAGTTATTATGGATTTATCATATCAGTATAATAGTGAAGTGTACAAGCATGAAAATAAAGTATAAATAATGTTTGTTTTAAAACATAGTATATACTTAATATAAGAATAAAATATAGACATGCATGCACATATTATGTGAATAAAATATCAATGTGATAAGGTTCACTTTCACCTATATATATATGTGAATTACATGTCTTTGATTATAAATACAGAATACAATTACTACAGCATGCATATGACATTATGTTCATAAAATGTTGTGCATGATCAATGATAGAGTGCCATACACATGGTTATCTACACATGTATGCATTTACATGGCTGGAAAGTATAAAGTACAGCATGTTTAAGTTAAAAGATTTAATTGCCTGCATTGTGTCTAGGATGTGGATAGATAGGCATGCCTATAAGGGTAATTTTGCAGCTGCTACCATTGTCCCTATTTGGGACTATCGGTGACCCCATTTGGGTTTTTATATAGTATAATTTGACCCCGTTTGGGTCGTTAGCTGACTCTATTTGAGTCCGCTTGATCTGTCCATCGTACAGTTTTGTCCCCATAGGGGCTACCATTTAATACCTTCAGGTATCTTTTTCGTAACTTCGGATACAACCATATAACCCATTATCCACTTCTATATAATAGTGCAGGCTTGATAAAAAGTAAAGAATATGCATCTTACGAAGCTAAAGAGAATAGAAACATGATTATTCTTGTTTTGAGTTGCATATGATCTTTATATGAATTAATGTATAGTATATGGAGAAATATAATAGTAAGTGAACTTGCATATAATATATGACCGTAGTACTTTAATATCGTATACAAAGTCTTTGATGCATAATGTTTCTTATATTTTGGATGACAAGTTTTATAAGTATAAATATGTACTTGGTTGATGATTATTATATCTATATTGATTAATCTGCATAATCGATAATTAGTTGTTCTTGATTGACATGAATGACTTGTATATAAGAATAATTAGGCGATGGATGCATAATTGATGTACTTGAATAGTAGACATGTCACTGTGGTACACTTAATTGTGAAAACATGCATAAATTTATGAATAATACTAAAAACTTAAGTAATAAATTAATCATATGCTAAATAAAAACATATAATTGACAAATAGATTAAAGTTATTAACAAAGATGTAAATGTATATTAATACCTATTGAGATAAAATATAAGATTTTATAATAGGTGTAGTCAACTAATCATTTGTATGATAAGCTACAAGATATTAATGTACCAAATTATTGGTGGTTAGTCTTTTACGATTAAGTAATAGGGTTTTTTATAAGTTTAGCTTGGGGTATCACATATATACTAAAAAGTTTAATTGAGTACCAAGAGAAAAAAAGTTCCAACGTTATGGAATAAAAGTGTTAAATTGTGAAGTGAAACTTAAGGATATATGAACAATTAATATAAGGAAAGTAATTGTAAGATAACTAATTGGATTGTTAATTAAGTGAAGAACTAGTAGATAAGATTTTATAATATTGGTACTTTATCTTGATACGAGTGATAGTAACCTTTTAATTTAAATAATCGATTTATTAATCTAAGATATTTATGTGTGTATGATTATGTGTGTTGCATGCAAAGTATCAATGTCAAATTATTATCAATAAATCACATGATTTTCACATGTTGATATAGATGTTGGCACTTGTTTCATGTCTTTGATTTGTATCTCTAATATTGAATCATATGGAATAATGGCGGTACATGTTGAATGCTTGTTAATGATCACTTTGAGTGGTTGTTCGTCATGATTTATGTTTTCTACTAAGCTTTATAGCTTAGCACTGGTGTTTTTATCCGTATAGGTTGAGAGGATAAGACTTCTTCGTAGGGATAATATCTGTAGAGGGGTGGCAAACACAAATACTGGAAGATTATAAAGTATATAGTCATCATTTTGTTTTTCTTCAGATTTTGGAAGATCTAAATTGTGTTGGAAACTTTTGTATAGTTTAAATTTTTGATATATGTAAAGATGTAATGTTTAAAAAGACTCATGTGTAAGTAAAGTTCTTATGTTATGATTCAAATTTTCCATTAGATCATTAGACAAAGTTGTTAAGTTAAGATTAAACCATTGATTATTGAATATTAATGTATTGTGTGAGAAAATAGTGTAATGTTTAAAAAGACTCATGTGTAAGTAAAGTTCTTATGTTATGATTCAAATTTTCTATTAGATCATTAGACAAAGTTGTTAAGTTAAGATTAAACCATTGATTATTGAATATTAATGTATTGTGTGAGAAAATAGTTATATGCCATAGTAAAGGGTGCTATAGGCCACCTATCAGCGAATGGCTAGCAAGATCCTTGGTGACTTGATCCATAAAGAAGTTGAAGTGTATGTTGATAATATGATGATTAAGTTAGCTATAAGGGAAGGGTATTTTGAGGCTTTAGAGAAGTTTTTCCAACGAATTGACAAGTACAATCTCCATCTCAATCAGAAGAAGTGTGTGTTTGGGGTGAACTCTAGTAAACTGCTAGGGCATGTAATTAGTCAAAAAGGGATAGAGGTGGATCCAGATAAGGTGAAAGCCATTCAAGAAATGCTAGTATCGAAGAAGGAAAAAGAGATCAGAGGGTTCTTAGGACAAATTCAGTACATCAGCTAGTTCATCGCTAAGCTCACCTCCATATGTGAGTCGATTTTCAAGCTTCTAAGAAAGGATCAGCCAGTTAAATGGAATGACAATTTTCAGAAATCCTTCAACACCATTAAGTAATACTTGCTACATCATCCAATTCTCTAGCCACCCAGGCCATCAAAGCCTTTAATCCTATACATATCAATGGAATAGGGTTGAGTAGGGCCTATGTTGTCTCAAGAGGATGATGCCAAAGCTGAGTTCTCTGTATACTATTTGACCAAAAAGTTTATGCCATACAAAGCCAAGTACACGGACGTGGAAAAGATTTTTCTGGTAATGATATGGGCCTCAAAGAAGTTAAGGCATTACTTCCATTCCTATAAGATCCAAGCAATGGCTAAGCATAACCCGCTCAAATACCTCCAGTCAGCACCATTCCTACTGGAGAAAATGGGAAGGTGGCTATTGCTTTTGCAAGATTTTGAAGTAGAATATGCAATTAGGAAAACAATCAAAGGAAGGGCAGTTGTAGAGTTTCTTGTTAATCACTTGTTGAAAGAAGACCAGGTTGAATATGAATCGCCAGATGAAAGCGTTAGTGTCATGACGATTCAGGGATGGCAAATGTACTTTAACGGGGCCACCAATAACAGAGGAGCTAGAGTAGGAGTTATTCTCATTACACCTAATGGCAAGAAACTTACCTTAGCCAAGAAACTAGGGTTCAAAGTGACCAATAATGAAGTAGAGTATGAAGCCTGCCTACACGAAGTAGAAGCCTTGATATCAATAGGAGTGAAAATTGTCGAGGTGTTTAGGGATTCATCCTCAGTAATTCACCAAGAAAAGGATGAATGGTCCATCAGGGAGGAAAAGTTGGTACCTTATGTAGAATACTTGAGGAGATTAAGCGATCAATTCGAGGCATGCACTTTCCAGTATATACCACGAGATGAGAACCAAGTGGTAAATACTTTGTCAACCTTAGTATCTATGTGGGACAACTTCAAAGGGATAGTTGTAAGACCAGTAATAGTCTCAAGCTCAACCAAGCCTTGATTTGAAAGTGAAAACCTCATGAGTGTAGATGGATCCGATGACAAGCCCTGGTACTATGATGTCTAGAATTATTTAGAGACTTTTAAGTTCCTCGAGGAAGCAATGGAAAAAGACAAAAAGGATAATTCAAAAATTATCTAGTCAGTTCATCAGCATAGATGGGGTCTTGTACAAGAGACAAGTGGATGGCGTTCAACTAAGTTGCTTGGATTAGAGAGAAGCAAAAAAATTAATGGAAGAAACATATGCGGAGGTATGTGGGACCAATATGAATGGATTGACACTGGCTAGAAAGATCATGCGACAAAGATTCTTTTAGTTAACCATAGATGTTGACTACTCCAAATATGTGAAGATGTGCCATCAATGCTAATAATACGCTAACTTAAGTCATCTACCAGTCTTGAAGTTATGCAACTTGTGCTCACCTTAGCCCTTTTTAGTTTGGGGAATAGAAATCACCAGGAAAATTCACTCGATAGCTTTCAATGATCATAGATACATAGTAGTTGCCATTGACTACTTCGCGAAATGGGTAGAAGCCGAGTCTTTTAAAAGGCTGGGAGCACAAGAAATGGCCTGATTTAATAAGAGAAATATGGTATATAGGTATGGGGTGCCTCATCACATAGTGCCAGATAATGGGGTCCAATTCTAAGCAAAGACCAGACACATACTCCAATAGTATAGAATTCATCACCATAAGTCGTCTCCTTATCATTCTTAGGCGAATGGGGCAGTTGAAGCAATAAATAAGAATATAAAAAATATTTTGTCTAAGACCATGCAAACATATAAAGATTTGGCTAAAAATTTACCATTCGCACTCTGGGGGTACAGAACTACTATTAGAACTTCCATGGGGGCTACTCCCTTTTCTATTGCATATGGCTTAAAAGCAGTGTTATTGGTAGAGATTGAATTATAAACACTAAGAGTTGTACTGGAAGCCAAGTTGCCGAAAATGGAATGGGTAGAGCTTAGAATGGCACAACTAAACCTGTTAGATGAGAATCAGATGAGGGCTTATTACCATAATTAGTTGTATCAGAAAAGGTTAGCTCGAACCTTTGGAAATAAGGTCAAAGGCCACCATTTAAAAGAAGGAGATTTGGTATTTAAATAGATGAGACCTAGCCAACCTGACTACAGAGGAAAGTTCAGGCTGAATTGGGAGGGCCCTTTTATTTTGAAGAAATTTCTTTTTAAAGGAGCAGTTATCCTTATAAACAGTGATGGGAATGAATTTAAGGAGCCAATTAACATCGATAGGCTAAAGAAGTTCCATGGCTAGAAAAAAAAAGGAAGAGAAATAATAAGCCCATAGGTTGAAAATAAAAAAAATAGCCTTTCTAAAATAGGGCACCCTGCTAAGGCGAAAACCAAAAAAAGGTGACTTTGGCAAAAATTAAGGGTTGAGAGAAAATAACCAATCAAGAAAACCTACGAGGGCTGATTGGCAATAGGATTTGGGTGTATTTAAGATGCCACCACCTGAGATTGAATAAAAGTTATGCTTTACATTAATTGTCATGTCGTGATTATCATTATTGCAATATTATGATCATATGAGCATGCGTTTATAAATTTAAGTTATACTTTACGATTCACATGAATGAAAATGTATTATTTATTTATAACAAACAACAACAGCAACATAAAGGCAAAATAAAGAAAACATGACATCAAGCAAACACGATAACAACACCAAGCATCAAGCCATGCAAACATGTTAATGAAGGAAAGAAAAAAAAGCATTTGTTCTAGCATATGGCACTGCATTATATTACATGCAAAAGCAAAAAGGGGAAAGAAATAGTGGCAACAACCAACACCCTCATTCAAGCGAACTCCTCAGCTAGCAGCACTCCTGCTAGGGCCTCCTATGGCCTGGGCATCTTATCAGGAACGTTCTAGTATCTAGTGCCTTTATGATCAATTAATGGTACTCTACGCTAGTCTCAAAATTGCAAACGTTAGCTGGTCGAATGTTTGTCTTTACAGGTAAATGCCACTAGATGTAGTGGTACCATTTGACGAAGGCGTTGGTTAGGTCCGCTCCTCTAAAGCTCAAGCGTGCTCGTGCTATCTTTTATCTAAGACCAAATTGGCAGGTACAATAGGCTATAACGTAAAAGTTGCTTGATGAAGACTGCAAAAGGGCACACACCTAGAACTCCCATTGTGGGTCACTTACTCTATATGAATCCATAGGCACATAAAACTTAACCTTCACTCTGCTATAGAGCTCAGCCACATAGTACCTTCTTTTACAAAGTCGATTAAATACCATTGCATGCGTGCCGACCTCAAATAGTTGGTAGTCTTCTAAGATGCCGACCTCACTAGTGATGCATAAATAAATGGCCAAGCACATGAAAAGAGTAGCACCCATGACATAAGTTTCATTGCCACTAAAATAATACAGATTGTCAAAAAAAATTGAGCACCATAGGTTTAGGAGGTTCTGCAAGGATTCTGACATCAGACAGATGAATCCCTAGAGCATGAACGACCTCTCATGGATAGTTGGGCACACAATTAGGTACACATGGAAGGGTACCCGAGGTGAAAGGGACACTCAAGATGGCAGCAAACTCTTTATGAAGGTGGCAAATCTCTACATTGTTGAAACGAAACACATGGAAACGGGGATACCAGTATCATGTCAAAGCCGCCAGCAGATATTCATCTAGTTCTACCCTTCAAAGAAATTTTAATTTAGAATAAAGGAAGAAGATGGGATTATCCCAGGTAGAGTAGTCATCTAGTAATAAGGCAAGGTGCTCAAAAAAATGAGTCATATTGGCCAAAGCGTGATATAAAGCAATGCAATTGAAAGTACAAATATGGGAGATGGATAGAGACGAGGGAAGTTTAAGTGGGGAGCAAAGGCTAGTTGAAAATCTGGAGGCCCTACTTATAAGTTGCCCTATATAGTCGTACATTCAGAATGTATGCCCATACACCACACCCAGTAACCATGTGGTGAAAATAGATAGTAAAAAATAGCCTCGTATGCCATACACCTCATCCTGCATCATTTAACCAAGACATGCACGCTTCCAGCATAATTTTTTGTAAGTTTCAATTTATAATTCACAATTCAAGGTCAGCTCACAATTCAAGGTTATGATATTCATTTGATATCTCAAGTGATTCAAGGGGTATGTTTTGTTTACGCACACAAGGACGAAGACATGGGAAACATAATGGAAAAATGTAATGACATTTGAAAAAAAGAGGATGTGCATAATGAATGGTAATAACAATTTAAGTGTATGATAATAAGTAAGATAGCCATAAAAGCATGATTAACATGGTAGTTAAAGAGAATGTTTTGTAATTAATACCCCTATACAAAAATAGTTTCTTGCAAATAAATTATAAATAAAATAATTTCTACTTGATTAAGTCAATAAATTGGGTACTATAAATTTTTAGAGTTATTTTTGAAAAAAATTGGGGTCATTTTGTATGAGTTTGTGTTAAAACCCATGAAAAAAGGCTATTCATGGGGCATTTTTTATGCATGGGAATATTTCGTATTCAAAAACTTTTCAAATTTGGATTTTTATATTTGTATGCCCTTGCACCCTCAGTGTATGGCCTTGAACAGGAGAGTATGCCCGTACACTCCTTCGTACGCCCGTGCATTCGCTCAAACTTAAATGTTGTCAATTTTTTCCTTCTTTTCTTCTTCTTCTTCACCAATTTTAAAAGACATCCCTCTGTTTTCTTGTTATTTTTTCATCCTTAAAGAAACATTTCACAATTTCAATCTAGTACACTATTGAATTTTCACATTGTGCACATTTTGAGATCGATTTTATGGGTTTTTGTCAAGTTTTGCTTATCGATAAAAAAGGTATGTTCATGGCTTTTTACCTTATTTTTACGATTCAAATGAGGATGAAATAAGGTAATATTGATAATATAGATGGCTATGAGTGTGGATGACAAATTGTTTATGGTTATTTTTTATTTTGTTTTAGGAAAATCAAGTAAATATTTATAGTTAAAGTTACTGCACTTTAGTTTTCTTTGTTAATTTAGCTTATTTGGTTGTTATGCGTATTGTCACTTTATGTAGTCAATTAAGTTATTTAGTGCAATACACCTACAAGCTGCATATGTACTTTGTATAAAATCAGAAGTTGATAAAAAAAAGGATGAATATGTATCAAATGGGATATGTACATGATATGATAGTGTAATAAAGATAAAATATAATGCTAGTTAGTACACATTAGTTATTTTTATGTATAAAATATGACAATGTAAATATATAGGGAATGTGAAATAATAAGAAATGTATATGGAATGTTGCCTATTTATGTGATAGTGAGTAAGTAGGTTAAAATGTTATTAATAAAGATAAGTGTGTAATTTGTAAATGAGCGATGAGGTAGAAGAAAAGAAATAATAGGAGAAGATTTTCTTTCTTTGAGAGGAATTCATGTAGTGGCTATGGTTATTTATGGGCAAAATAAGAGAAGTAATGATAACAATAATAAATGACAATATACATGATGTTGACTAAATGTGATAATGATAGATGCCCCGACTTAGTATTCTCTTTATGCATATTGGTCTTGTGAGCTTTGGCATGATTGTTAAATGCCTAGTGGTAGGTTAGGAGGAATCAAATGTTGATTAGTTATTATAGTTTTGTGAACAAGTTTTTTTGCAGGATTGGGCCTAGTTTTTCTAAGCCATTATGCTACAAAAATTAAGGCACAAAATGCTATAATATCTAAGAGATATCTTCAAACAATGCACCATGACTAACTGTGAACCTTTAAATTATGCAGGATATGGATCATTAATACCCTATATAGATGACACCTGAATAAGGTGCCCACTATCGAACTTTGGGAGAAACTCGCATGCTACCTAGCTAGTTCATTTCTAGGCACCTATTGACATAGCTGGGGTTAATAGATGAGGCTGATGACCTGATAGCATGAGCAGGGTGGATGCACTTTTATACAGAGGTATATTGGACTTATCTAGAAATGACCTGAAAATTCTTAGCCACACTCAGGTATTGGGAATTCAAAAGCTAGATGACAAGGAGGGAGCCATTACCTACTATATCTAGGGTCAAACGGTGTCTATGGCACACAGACGTTTTACCCAGATCTTAGGATTACCTATGGGAGAAGATGTGATTAGGCTTGAGAGGTCTACTATGGTAGAGATATAGGTAGTTATTACATGGCCAGGGCCTATATATGAGGAGGATGGTGAAGTCTATTATGTTGCGATCTCAGCTACTGCACTATTTACACAAGGTCATCTCCTGCTCCTACTTGGGAAGGATGGGTAGTCATTGTTCTATATTATGGTGGCAGAAATTTATAATTTATAGGGCATGGTAGTAGGTAGGTAAATTGACTTGAGCCATGCTATTTTGGGACATATACGTGCAACCCAGTATAACCCGGGTGGTGTTACAGTCATTGGGGCCTTGGTCACTAGATTACTCTTAGCTGAGGGTATGCTACGTGCTTAGATGGGGTTGTCTACTGGAGAGGGCATATATTTGGATAGAGAGGTAACATATGACATGTGCATGGATAAAGAGGATAATGCCACTCCAAACGGGATTAGGTTAATGTCTTTAGAGGAGATGAATGTGGCTTTCCATCCTGGTAGGGAGATATCGGAGCATGAGCCACAGTCCCCACATCTTGAGTAGAAGCCAAGTAATGATTAGCAGATGAAGGATGTTCTCGGGCTAAGATTCAGAGAACAGAAAGAGGTTCCCTTCACGAACTATTTTATAGGTGAGGCCTGCTAGGAGCCAGTTGCACCACCTCATGCAGGATTTGCCTACCTTGTAGTAGGAGTTGCCTCTTAGGGCCTATGGCCATCCTGGTGCATCATCATCCTCAACACCACCTCCACCTCAACAAGTAGCCCATAGGATGCTATATTGCAGGGTATTCAGAGCTTAACTATGGCCTAGACTGTAATGGCCATGGATATACAGGTGATATGTCAGGAGCAGACTAGGTAGCATGAGGATTATTTAAAGAGATTCAATGACTTTAATACTCTTCAGCGATAGTTCATAGTTAATCTAGCTAGGATAGAGATGGAGGTCCAAAATGTGGATAAGAGTGTGGAGAAGGCCACATAGTGTATCAAGGCATTAGAGACTGCCCTCTTTACTACTAGTGAGATAGTTAAGGGAGCCAAAGACGAGATGGAGAAGAGCATTGACAAGCTGGATGTTGACTTCAGGGCCCCTGTGATAGGCATAGATGAGACCATTACAGGCTGCATGACTACATAGACGATCGAGATGGCCGGTGTTCGGAGGGATGTAGATCGCCTTATGGGTTATATTTATGAGTTCCTCCATCCTATCATTGTTCAACCTCTGGTACCTGCACAGCCAAACCCATCTACCTCTCAGGCACCGAGCTTGCCATTTTATAGACACCATTCCCGTTCTCCACAAGAGAGCCCCGCTGACTGTGGCTTGTATTGAGGCTCCAGGATTTCAAGGAGATGATGACTTTTACACACAGTTTATGTACATTTATAGGTTGTATTGAGGCTCCAGGATTTCAAAGAGATGGGATGATTATGCTTTTTTGTCTGCTACATTTTGGATAATTGTGTTGTTTTTACAATTTGGATGTTTGTTTTGGATTTGTTAGGACTATTCTTTTGAATTTACTTTGAAATTGTTATTTGTTTGCCATGATTGACATAGGTTATTTACTAGTTTATATGATACGTTGTGCCATAAATCGATATTACTTGTTATTAATTGGTTAAACATACTTTTAGGATGTCCTCATTACAAGACAAAAAGTGATTGGTTAATGATGAGCTATCTGTCACAATTCCAAACAAGCAATGGACTTAAAAAAGTTTACATGCCATATTGCTAAAAAAATGAAGGAAAAATATATATAAGAAAAATAAACATGAATAATTGTCTTAATGAACCAGACAGGGAGCAATAAACCCCAATCTAAATTTTCAACATTGAAAATGCAGGACAAATAGAATTTAACTAGCTACAAAACATAGACCAGTGCAGCCTCGCGACTGCCGCTTGTGACGGCACTCTTTCCATTGCAGGGGACAAGTGGTTATGCGAGTTAACTTTAAATCCAAGCCACCCCAACATACACACAAAATTTTTGCAAATTGAGGTATAGCCACACAGTGGAATCGCCTTCAAGCTAAGGTATAGCCACATAATGGGATTGCCTTAAGGTATAACCACAAAGTGGGATTGCCTTAAGATATAGCCATATAGTGGGATTGCCACAAGGTATAGCCACAAAGTGGGATCACCTTTAAGCTAAGGTATAGCCATATAGTGGGATCGCTTCAAGGTATAGCCACAAAGTGGGATCACCTTAAGGTATAGCTATATAGTAGGATCGCCTCAAGGTATAGCCACGGAGTGGGATCGCCTTCAAGCTAAGGTATAGCAACATAATAGGACCGCCTCAAGGTATAGCCATAAAGTGGGATCGCCTTAAGGTATAGCCACTGAATGGGATTGCCTTCAAGCCAAGTTATAGCCATAAAGTGGGATCACCTTTCAGATTAGGGTATAGCCACAGAAGCGGAATCTCTTTGGAACTAAAGGACATGCCACAGGCTAGCATCGGTCACCAACCAAGCCTTCATAAGAAGCATATAGGGAGATCACCTCCTCAAGTAAGTGTCTCTCTTTTTTACTCTAAACTTTAGCTCATCTAGATCCTTGTGTGTACTAGTCTCTCCAAAGTTAGGGTCAATTGTAAGCATTGGGTCCTTATGAGACTTTTATCAGGGTTATCTAATGAGGTAAACTGCTCTTTTAAAGACAACGAATAGAGGATGGTGAATCCTTTTCATGTTAAAACTATTTTTTGAAAAGTATTTTAAAATGTTTTGTGCTTGATTTTAGTAGTCGAGCAGCACAGAGGGTCAAAAGATGAGAAATACCCTTGATTAGGGCTTAAAATTGAGTTAGGAAGGTTTATAAGCCTTACACACCCATGCATATAGGCTTGTACACCTTTGCACACAAGGGAAATCTCATCATTTAACCTAATGTCGGGATTTTTTTTCTATTTTTGGCAATGTACGGCCTTGCAAAGAGATTATACGGCCGTGTATCATAAGAATCTTGCCTTTTTAGGCAAGTTGCCTTAGGTACTTGAGATGCACGCCCATACACTCCTGCTAGTATGGTCATACACTACAAAAATGGTGAAATTCCTAGATAGCAGGTTGGCAAGTGGCTAACTTTTTAAATATACACCCGTGGATAGCTCTATGCACACTCGTACATTTATCACTATATAAAACTTTGCCCAAATACTTTTATAGAGGTTAGAAAGTTTTTGGTTTAAAAGAAAAAATTCATAGAAAGCTTCCAAAAGTTAAATAGAAAGTGGTTTTTGGCATTTAGCTTTTTATGTTTTTCAACTACCTTTGACTATTTCAATACCATAAAGTGTCCACGAATTCGATATTTGACAGTTTAATCAAGTAAGTACACTAAAGGTAATATAAAAAAGCCTTTCTTATTATTTTTGGAGTTATCATAAGTTTTGTTATTATCCTCATTTATAACTTTTATTATATATTAATCTCTGATAAATTTAGGGGATATATTGCCGTATGGTAGAAATTATAAGGTTACCTTCTTTAAATTCTGATTTGTCCATTTTAAAGTAAGCTTTCTTAAAGTAAAATCTGGTTTAAGAACCTTTCTTTTGTATTTAGTTTTCCTTTTTTCTCTATTTTGGATCTATCATCGATAAGGACTTTATTTAAAAAAAAAGAGAAAACTAACCGTTATCAAGCCAATACGGCCATGCATCACTTGATGCACACCCATGCCTTACGCGATGCACAACCTAAAAATATGTTTTCTTGCTTTTTAAGGTAAAAGAGTCGACTGTATGTTGTCAAATGCACTCCTGTGAATTTTTTACATATGTGCTAGATCCTTGTTTTTCTCCTTTTATTTACTTCATTTAGCTCTTATGTACATTCTCCTTTCATTTTTTGTTATCATCCTTATTTTCATTATTATTGTTATTATTGTTCTTATGGAATAACCCCTTTTGTGAATATGGATGGCGAGTGCTCCAGGTAAGTCTATGATCTTTGCTCTTTACTATAAAAGACTTTTTCCATCGCAAATGAAAAATGTCACAAAAATATTTGTAGCAATTAATTAGGATTCATTAATAAAATCGGACCAATGTCCACATTTTTCCTAGGAAATTCACATATAAAAATGAGCTTTTAATGATGTAAGTGATTTTGTATATAATTAAATAACATGGGACATTTCTTAAATAAAACTTAGACTGGCAAGTCCCTGTCTTCAAATCCTCACAATGAAATGCTTCTTTAATAATCCACATGTGAGTACCAAATTCCTTAACTAAAACTGTCATAATAAACTGTCGAATTTATGGACAACTTTATCACTTTATTCTATGCCATGATTTACCGCTTTCTTATATGATTGGGTGCACCTTTAAATTTTTTTATATTTGCTCTAATCTTGCATGAAAGAAAAGGGATAACATGATTAATTTAAAAGCTGTTATGTCAGATTTGTCAAAGGTAAAAATAAGAGCGGATTTCCAAACCCTCTCTAGGTTTTTTGGTCTCACAAGGTCAAAACGCCACTCTTTTTCAATGTTCTATTGGATGGTAACTCCTTACTATCAGCCTTATGATGCCTAACTAGATGCCTCCTGGCTATCGATCGTTAACGATAAGATAGGAACACCTAAGCATGCCGTATCAGTCCTTTCGAGGTTTAAAATTTGGCAAATTGAGTTGAGTATCTTTTCTATCATAAAGTGACTGTTGGCTTGGGCAGGGAACCTTAACTTGGTCGGACCCTAAAAATGGAACCAAACCGCTAAAATTTAGAGGTTTTTGCACTCAAGCTTGACCATCCTTTGGTTTCAGGGGTGAAATCGAGTAGCAGCAAAGAGAGCGCGCATCACACGGGAATTCAAGGAAAAATTGTTGGGCAAGATTGGAGGATTGCTTGTGCCACCTACTGGACCTCCGCCTATTGCTCCCACTCTGGACGAAGTGAGGCCAAATGCTGTAGGGGGAACCTCTTTGATGGGAGTTGAACAAAGAAGAAATAATATACCTAATTCCTAAGAGGATTTTATAGAAGATAATGAAGAGGAGAAGCCAATAATGTTAAAAAATAGTGAGAGCCCTAGAGTTGAAGATGTTTCCTTTGAGAAATTAGAGGAGAAAATTAAAGTAATGGCCTTGTAACACCCTTACTGAACAGTCTAATTGAAACAAGTGATAAGTTGGAATTTTTTTTTACATACTGAACCTTAACTACTTCATTGACTGCAGACTTGTCCAATGTGAATTACTTATAAATTAAGTATGCCAACTAAACTATAATTGTCCAGTTGACTAATCACCAAATAAAAATTCAGCAATATAATGACTAAAAACTTATCTAACCCACTTGGAAATCAGACGATTCCCTCAGCCCTTCAGGGGCACAACAATACAAAAATAATTTGTACATGCATCTAATACATCCATTCTCATTATTAAACAAATTTCCTAAGATGATTCGTAATTACATATTACACTCTACAACCAGTATAATACTCCAAAATAAATGAGCAATTTACATTTAATTTCCTTGTTGCAATTATGACCTTCAAAGGTGAACTACCCATAACTAGATCCCCTCTTCTGATGGTTGAGCCATATCAGCTGTCTAACCAGAAGCAAGCCTATCATGTTACCTACACGGATAATAAAACATGTACTAAGCTATAAAGCTTAATGGGGAACAATATAATCTAAAGACAATCTTTTTAACACATAACATCAATTATACAAGTACAAAGTTTAGTAATACTCCTAGTTGATTTCTTCAGTTAATTAGATACAAGTTTTTACATTCTGCATTAAATCACAAGCATATGAAAAGGAACATATCACTCATATAGACAACATAAACTTAATAATTCAGTAAGCAATTCATCAGTAATTGTTACCACAAAAGATGTTAGGCATAAGTCCTTCATACATATACATCGTTTAAAATATAGTATGCATTCTAAACTCACTTTCATATCATCATTAAAACAATCATAGCAAGGTGAACTATATATTACATAATAATATTTTGTACCATATATAATGCACTTGATATGTAACAGAGTCGTATAAATATATATAAATGAATATAATAGATTAAGACCTAGCTTATGACTTCTAAAAACAATACATACTCATAATTAATAGATTCAAAACGCATATGTAGTGTTAAAGAATCACATACTTGTCAATATTATAACCTTCAATTTATTATCAGTTTTCTTTATATAAGAGAATAATTCTTATACAAATCACATCTTAAACTATCAAATTTCTTATCTTTTAGTTAAATAAAATAACTTCTTATCTTATTCATTTTTTAATTTATTTTCATATTAATGCCCCCTAGTACAATTCTGGCAGAAATTCTCATATTAGATATATAAGAGTGGACCCCACAAGGCCACAGCAGAATAAGAAACGATCCCAAAAAACCATTTCTCATAGAACATATGACAGTATGTATGACAGATATTATGGAGATCAACGATTCTACCATAGTAAAGCAAGTCGCCATGACTTGCACGGCAGTATAGTGTGTCCCTATGGCTAGCTAATTATATCCTGAGCTAGATATTACCCTCTGGGTCTTCTAAGGGCACATATTTCACTTACATTTAAAATATTTATCAGATTTCTCTTCTTTTCAATTACTTTCCAATCCATATAATACAATTATTTAGAATCTTCAATATTTTTGTACAGTTTGTGAACCATCTTTCACTTATTTCATGAATTATTTCACAATAATTCAATAAATTCTCTTTGAAATACTCTTTAGCCATCCAAGGAATCAACTCTATAGATTGTTTTAAATTTCTTTAAACATTCTTATAACTATATGTTGGCAATACTTATACTAGTCCTAGTAGTTCATGTACTGCTATATTATTTTCGTAGGAATGAAATCATATATAATCATATAAATTGTGAATGTCTGACGCAGCACGTAAATACATAATCATTTCAGAAGGACGTATCTGTATGGTTCATCATGATCATCTCCTTTAAACCTCTGTACTTATTATATCATTACCAAAACATTTTAGAATAATAAACTAGGAAAGATGATTTAATTGATTTTTCTAGTAAATAAATGAAAATGCATTTTTATAATCTAATATTAAAGAATTACTATATAACAATTCAATAATATGATCATAATGTTTCTTGAAAAGTTATGCTAAAAATAACAAACAGGAAAACATTACTTATTACAGCATGAGATTATAAATATAATTTAAAACAATTAAAGTGTTATTCACCGCTTTAAAGGATTTATTCCTATCAATAAAAAAAACTTCAAGATCAATTAAATATTATTACAATTCAATTACTTTCAAGGGCTATTATAACTCTAGGTTTTGGCTTCATTAATTATACTCATATTCATTCATATTATATTAAAAAGTAAACTTACACCATATATTTATATGTACATCTAACGTCCTAATTTGCATATGTTCTCAATTATCATATCGAAATAATAAGTAACTAAGTGCATATCTTATACTTTTTACGCTACATGTTTTATGCATCTTTGTGTAAAAACGTACTATTATATTTCCATACTAGTTGATTAAACTATCTAGGTTTAAACAAAAGTTGACTGATAAGTGTGAAATATATATAGTTTTTGATATGTTTTTAGTTGTGTTATTTAGTTGTTTTGGTTTTATTTAGGTTAAATTAGAGTTAATTTGGTAATATTTATGTTTTTGAGGTTAATTTTGTGTTTTGTTTGATTTTCAGGTTTAAATTGATATAAAAGGGCTTAAAGTGCAAAAAGGACAAAGTTTAGGGCTAGAAGCGCAAATATGAGAAATTTAGGCAAGAAAACGAGCATGCAGTCCAGAGCCTTGACACGTGACCATGTGAAAGTATTGAAGAAATCCAAACGTGGCCACGTGAAGAAGAAAACAGGAGAATCCGTGGCCATGTGAAGAGAAGAGAAGAAATAAGCAAGAAGGAACCGTGGCCATGTGAAAGCAATTGAAGGAATATTTGAAGACCACGTGACCACGTGGATTCCCAGTGAAGGACCACACGTGGCCACGTGTGGAGGAAGAACCAAAGTACCCGTGCCCATATGTATTGAAAGCATGTTAAAGGCGTGGCCACGTGATCTAACTTTCCCATATTGCAAAGGATTTCCGAGCTTCCTGTTTAGCAGAATTTGATTCCTATTTTATGACTGGAGTTTAACAAGGAGTCTACTACAATTCCTGCCTATAAATAGCAGTCCAAAACACAGAAGAAGGATCATCAATCCTTATCATCAATCATTAGAATTAAGCTTTGTTTTCTTAGTTGTTTTACATTCTTTGTTTTTACTGTTTTATTCAAAACGTTGTTTCAATTTTAAGAATGGTTTGTGAGTAGTTTTCTTTAACTTTTGCTAAAAGATACTTGAATCCTTAAACTTTTTTTGTTATGACTTGAGTTTGTTCTTCAATTCAATGCAAGTTGGTTATTTCTTGGTTCTTACACATAGTCTTGTCTTTTCTCAATTTTAAGTTAATTATTAACTTGATTAAGCATTGGTTAATTAATTGATTTAAGTTGAATAATGACTTGCATGCTCTTAGGTTAATTTAGTTGGATTAATGCATGATTATAATATGAATAAGCTATAATTGTGTGTTGATTTGAGTAAGTTAAGATTAAGAAAAAGGTAACCAAGAATAGGTGAAAGTTAAATCTCTTGAGAAAGGCTTTAATAGACATCAGGGGACTTAATTCAGTTCTTTATGCTAAGTGTTAAGTTTATCTGAATAAGAAAATTTGATGCTTGGAATGATAATCTTGAATAAAGTTATCTGGTTTTATTAAACTGAATTCCCCATAATCACTTGTATGTTTTCTTTTATTCAAGTCATAGCAATACTTGTTAAGGTGGATGGTCCTTTAGTGAAAGTTGTCTTTAATATTGATTTTTACCTCATTCAATTTACTTGCTTTCAATAGATCTCTTCTTTACTTTAGCTCTTTCAATTGTTTTATTTTGATTTTAAATTATTGTTTTTTAGTTTTAATTCTTCAATCATCACAAAATTGGGATTTCTTTTCTTTCTTTTACACACAAAATTAGTTTTGAAATTGAAATAGCACATACAAGCACAAGTTTCCCTTAGGTTCGATATTTTGGGTCATAATCTTATTTCCCTATATTACTAGCCGATCTAGTACACTTGCTAGAATCTGGTCAAGTTTTTGGCGCCGTTGCCGGGGATACATTGGCGTTTGTTTGTTTATTTTAATTTTAAAGTAATTTTTGTGTGTTTTTCTTCTCTTCTTCATCTAATTTCTTGTTTTCTTTTTGGTTGATTAGTGGTTTATGGTGAGAGATAACCCCATCCTTCCCTTAGACCTTGAAATTGAGAGGACATTCCATAGGAATAGAAGAGGCAATATGAATGATCCAGAAATTGAACAACCTATGAATGATCCACCACCTAGGATTGAAGAGCAAAACATACCCCATCAAGCTCCCGGGAATGGGTATAGACCTAGAGCCATAAAGGATTATGCTATCCCTAGGTGGAATGAAGAACATAGAACTATTAGGATTCCTCACCATCAACCCTTTGAGATTAAACCCGCTACCATCACTATGGTACAAAGAAACCAATTTTCGGGTTCGGATATAGAGGATCCAGCACAACATTTAGACATGTTCTTAGAAGTGAGTGACACCGTGCAAATTCCTAATGTATCGACTGATGCGATTAGGTTGAAACTCTTCCCACTCACCCTCATAGGAAAAGCTAGGGATTGGCTGCAAATGCTACCAAATCAATCCATCCATTCTTCGCAACAAATGCAAGAAAAATTTCTTTGCAAGTTTTTCCCACCCACTAAGACTGCCCTCATTAGGAAACAAATTAGTGATTTTCAACAATATTATGAGGAGCCATTCCATGAAGCATGGGAAAGATTTAGGAGATTATTGAAAAGTTGCCCTCATCATGAAGTTCCTTTTTTTCAACTGATGCACATTTTTATGCAGGTGCCCATCCATCAACAAGATCTTTGTTAGATGCAGCTTCAAATGGAAGTTTCATGAATCAAATTCCCGAAGATTCATTTTTACTCCTTGACGAGATGGCCACCAATGATGCTCAATCGGAAAGCTCTAGAGCAACTCAAAAGAAACATGGAGTTCATAATGTTGATGAAATTGCTATGTTGAAAGCTCAAATAGAATTAATGGAAAAAAGACATTTAAAAGAAATAAATGAGTTTAAAGCTAAAAATGTCTCTATGTTATCTAATGAAGTTGATTCTTATGCAGGAATTGCAGGACCTTTGGGAATGAAGAATAATGAAGTTATGGTGTAAGAAGTGAATGCCTTGAATCCGTATAGTAACACCTACAATACGGGATGGAGAAGCCATCCAAATTTTTCATGGAGAGAAGGTAATCAAGGTTCTGCTTCTAACCCTAATCCTAGACCCCAATTTAACCACAATCAAACTTCCAATAATCAACTTCCATACCAAAACCAAGCTCCACCCCATTACTCAAATCAATATCCATCACAAGCATACCACCAACCACCCGGTTTTCAAAAGCCTCAACCTCCCCCACCTCAAGAAAAGAAATCTAATATTGAAGAAATGATTGCAAATTTCATAGCCTCCCAAAACTCAATTTTAGCTAGTCAAGATGCTAGATGGAAAGCGCAAGACATTTGGATGAGAAATCAAGAGGCATCCATTAGGAACCTAGAGAACCAAATGGGGCAACTTGCTAGTTCTTTATCAAACCGTGCTCAAGGGACATTTCCATCCAATGTAGACCGAAATCCGAAGGAGGAAGTCAAAGCAATCACATTAAGGAGTGGGAAGGAGTTAGAGAAGACTGAACTTGGTAAGAATTCTTCTCAAAAGGTGGAACCGACAACGGAGGTAAGTGTTTCTAATTCTGAAAATAATAAAAAAGTGCCTCCTACATTTGAGAAGGGTAAAGGTAAAGAAAAGCTTGTTTCTACTGTTCATGATGAATCTCAATTACCTTTTCCTGTTCTAGCTAGAAAAGAAAAACAAAATGAACAATTGAGTAGATTTTTAGACATGTTTAAGAAGCTGCATATAAATTTACCATTTGCTGAAGCTTTATTACACATGCCTAAATATGCCAAATTTATGAAGGAATTATGCACTAATAAGAAAAAGCTAGAAGGCATAGGAACGGTTCAATTATCCAGTAATTGTAGTGCCATTTTAACCAACAAAATTCCTAAAAAATTAGAAGATCCAGGTAGTTTTATATTGCCTTGTTAACTAGGTGGAAATTTTGTTGGAAATGCTTTATGTGATTTGGGTGCTAGTATTAATTTGATGCCTTATTCAATTTGCAGGAAATTGAATCTAGGTGATTTAAAGGAAACCTAAATGACGGTTCAATTGGCGGATAGATCGGTAAAGAGGCCAAAAGGAATAATTGAGGACATATTGGTAAAAGTAGGAAATTTCATATTTCCGATTGATTTTATGGTGATGGACATGGACGAAGATAGAAAGGTACCGTTAATTGTGGGGAGGCCATTCTTGAATACAGCAAGAGCCTTAATTGATGTTCATGGACAAACAGTTACTTTAAGATTTAACGAGGAGAAAATGAGTTTTAATGACAATAAAATTTTAAAATACCCCTCGTATGATTTTGAATAATCCATTTGTTTTGTCGATGAAATTCAAGTATGTGTTAATGCAAAACAAGAGGAAATCATTCTTAATGATGAACTTCAAAGTTGTTTAATGCATCCCAAGGAAGTGGAAGAGTTGGAAGCAAAGGAGATAAAGTTGATACAAAATTTAGAACAAGAGCACAATGAATATGATGAAAGGGAGGATGAACCATCCCCTCCTAAGAGAGATTCTAAACTTAAAGCAGTTTCATCTCATTTGAAATATTTATTTTTGAATGATAATGCTAAGCCAGTAATTAATCCATCTTCATTGACAGGGTTGGATGAAGAAATGCTCATTGAAATCCTTAAGAAGCACAAAGGAAAAATTGATTGGGCAATATCCGATTTGAAAAGGGTTAGTCCCAGCTATTATCATACACCCATGGAGGATAATTCTAAGCTGGTAATACAACCTCAACGAAGTTTCAATGAGCTTGATGCAATTCAACAATGGTTATATGACAATGAAGCATTTTATAAAGAAAAGACTAACCAAGAGATGAAATCAAAATGAGGCAAACTAGACCAAATCAGACAAAAAGAGGTTGCTAAAGCAACCATGATTCTTCAAGATACTTAAAATTGGTTTGGAAAGTCTAGCTGGAGACTTTAAAAAACTCAGAACTTCTAATCTCTCTCTTTTCTTTTATAGTTAAAGTTTTACTTGAGTTTTTGAGTATTTTTTTGCAATTTGGTGTGTTTGTGTGTTTTGATTCATGAAAAGAATGAGTAAATCAAGGTTTTTAAAATGAAGACATGTTTTCCTGGAAAAGATTTGGTGTTTTAAAAGATTGAAATATCAAAATTGCATTTAAAGAAGCTTAATTGTGCGTATATGTTTCAAAGGTGCAAATAGAGGAAAAAAATACATGTACACATGACCACGTGTGGCATTCCCTTTGCCATTACGTGGCCATAGGTTTCTGCACTCCCAAGATCATCAAAATCATGTGACCACGTGTATTTCAAGTAAAATATCACGTGGCCACGGCGTGAAATTCTGTCTCCTGCTTTTACATGTCACGTGACCACGTGAAGTTTAAAGAAGCACCATCACGTGGCCACGCATGCCCAATGAACTAAGGCACACGTGACCACGTGTGGTTCCTCTCATGAATCTCACGTGGCCACGCTCAATCCTCCAGCCTTAAAAATGCTTTCATGACTTATTCTTTTTCATCTTAATTTTGTTCTAACATGTTCTTTCCACTTTCACCTCCACCTGAATAGATCTTTGTTTGCTGCGGATAGCAATGTTTTGAGGAGGGGGTAGCCTCCTTTCAGGGAGTTTGTTTTCAACTTTTCTCTTCTTTTTCATGAATCAAAATTATGTGTTTTTATGTTTTTGTGTTGTTTTCTTTTCTTTTATTGTGTTCATGTTTTATTTGTTTTCTTAAATTTGTAAAACATATTAAAGACTTGTGTAGTTCACCTTTTTCATTTAGTTTGCATGAAAACTTAGTTTGCCCTAGTTGACTTCAAAACTTGGAACAAATTGAACTTGGATTTAAAATATGCATGTTTTGCACCTTTGCTTAGCAAGAGAACATTTATGTTGTTTAATATGCTTTTGGATAGGTTAATCTTCAACTTGATAAATATTTGTTAGTTTCCAAATTTTTAGAAAGCACTTAGACTAGTTTTTAACTTAGAGAAAAACAATACAATGAAGTAGTGGAGTAAGGAAATTTAGAGTACTAGAACCTTCCTCATCACCCTTCAAAGCATATGAACAACTCAAGCAACTTAGAAAATGATCTAGGCAATATTTTTCTTGGTAAACTTGCTTAAAGACCTATGTCTTACCTTGATGAAATTATCCTTTGATTAACCATTTTGAGCTTATAAGGGTATGCTTAATGCATATCATTAATATTTTCTTGTTACACCTAATGTTTTAACCATATAACCTAAAAAGCTTTTATCTCACCCTATGGAATTGGCCACTTTAGGATTTAAAAAATGAGTGAAAAGAGTAAAGTTTTATTGGGTGTAGTAAGAAAGTTTTAACAAAGTTATTGATGAAGTCAATTGAAAATATACCTTGTATTACCTTGAGGTTAGCTTGTAAAGGCTAGTTCAATAAAAAAATAATAAGGTTAAAAAAAGAAAAAGAAAAAAGAACGTTTGAAGTTTGAGAAAAGGAAAAAGAAAGGAAAAAGAGAACTAGCAAATATGAAAAAATATAAGTGTGGGGTAGTACAAGGAAAAATGGAGAAATATTGACTTCTTGGTGAAAGAGCATAAAGAAAGTTTGGAATCAAGGCAAGGATGAGCAAAATATATAGATTAAGTTATGGGGTTTTGTAATCTATTTGGTCTTAGAGTGGCTATATTCATTTTGATTATCTTTTATCCATTCTTTGATAAACATACCCCTAGCCCCATTACAACCTTTGTAAGACCTATGTGATTTTAAGTTTGTTTTGAGTTGTTTAGCAGAGATGACCTACGGGTTCCGGTGCTAAAGGAGAGGCCTATTGTGTTTCTAGAGTTTCAAGCACGAAACCGATTGTATGCTTATGCATTCATATATTCTATACTTCATTACTTAGTTGTGTTAATATTTTGATTTTCAAAATTGATTAAAATGATTTGGTCTTGCACACACTCAAGGAAACTAGTTTATATTCTCTTGTTGAAGTTAATCTATTTAGAGTTTATGTTAAGTGCTCTTGTTAAAATGCTAAGTTTGGTTTTAAAATTGAATATCTTTGTTCAAGTTTGATGGTTTTGAAGGTGGGATTGTTCTTATTTGCTTGAGGGCAAGCAAGGTTTAAGTGTGGGGTATTTGATAAGTGTGAAATATATATAGTTTTTGATATGTTTTTAGTTGTGTTATTTAGTTGTTTTGGTTTTATTTAGGTTAAATTAGAGTTAATTTGGTAATATTTATGTTTTTGAGGTTAATTTTGTGTTTTGTTTGATTTTCAGGTTTAAATTGATATAAAAGGGCTTAAAGTGCAAAAAGGACAAAGTTTAGGGCTAGAAGCACAAATATGAGAAATTTAGGCAAGAAAACGAGCATGCAGTCCAGAGCCTTGACACGTGACCACGTGAAAGTATTGAAGAAATCCAAACGTGGCCACGTGAAGAAGAAAATGGGAGAATCCGTGGCCATGTGAAGAGAAGAGTAGAAATAAGCAAGAAGGAACCATGGCCATGTGAAAGCAATTGAAGGAATTTTTTAAGACCATGTGACCACGTGGATTCCCAGTGAAGGACCACACGTGGCCACGTGTGGAGGAAGAACCAAAGTACCCGTGCCCACATGTATTGAAAGCATGTTGAAGGCGTGGCCACGTGATCTAACTTTCCCATATCACAAAGGATTTTCGAGCTTCCTGTTTAGTAGAATTTGATTCCTATTTTATGACTAGAGTTTAACAAGGAGTCTACTACAATTCCTGCCTATAAACTAAGGCTTTCAGTGGATTCCATGTGTCTGTGATTAATGATGAAGAAGATGAAGGTAGTTTTGTTGAAAATCCATAGGTAATCAATATGTTAAAGAAAATGCATTTCTTGCTTAGAGTTGGTTTGGGTAAGAATTCTCAGGGAGTGCAGACTACCATCACTACTAAAGGGCAAAAAGATAGAAAAGGGTTAGGTTATGTCGATCCTAGTTAGAAAGGTAAAGAAAAAGAAGTAGCAAAGAAGATTGCTCACATTTCTAAGAGCTTTGTACCGGCATTAAGGGTATGCCTTTATTATAGAGAAAATAAGCCTTAGTTTATGGGAGACAAGATAGTGCTTGGTTTTGAGCTGTTTAATGATGTCTTCGATTGGGAATTAGGGATCATTAAGTTAATTGAAGGTTTCTAGGATGATGAGATTTTTCTTCATCATTCAGCATGGGATAAAAAAGATCCTGAAGAGATTAAGACTGAGAAGCTGCTTATTATTTAGCAGAAGGGCAAAAAAAAGATTGAAACTAAAGATCCACCCAAGCCACGGTCAGAAGCTAGAAAGGCATTTGATGCTACCAAGATTGAAGATGGTACTTTCATTAACATTGTTTATGTTCCAAAACTTTTTATGAGAACAATGATTCCTCTTTTGAATATATTAATAAGATGAACAATTTTGCTTACTTGTGTGATGTTTCTCTTGATTTCAATATGCATAATCATGATCATGAATTATTCATATTTGACATTAACTCAATAATTACATGTTCATTTAATCTCTAAACAAAAGAAAACCCAAAAGAAATCTTATTAGCATTAGACATAACTCCTAAAGAGAGAGAAAATTTTGAAAGAATATTGAAAAAATATAAAAGATTCTTCACCTGGACCTACAAAGGAATAGATCGAGAGATAGCTAAACATGCCATCCCAACCTATCTAGGATACAAGCCAATCAAACAAAAGCTTAGGAGACTTAGGCCGAAATGGGCTAAAAAGATTAAAGATAAAGTCAGGAAACAAATAGAGGCTAAATTTCTAATGAAGATCCAATACATAACATGGTTAGCAAATGTAGTCCCTGTAGCAAAGAAAGATGAAAGAGTTAGAATTTGAATAGACTATAGGGATTTGAACAAAGCTTGCCTTAAGAACAATGTTCCCTTGCCTTACATAGATGTCTTGATAAATAATTGATCGATGTCTAGCAAGTGTACTAGATCGGCTAGTAATATAGGAAAATAAGATTAAGACCCTGAATATCGTACCCAAAGGAACATGGATCGCTAAGCAAAATATTCATGTTTGAATTAAATTAATATGAGATTGTTTCCCAAGTTTTTGAATTGAAAGCAAGAACTAAACTAAAGTAAAGCAAAACAAAAACAAAAAATAAACAAACATAAATTAAACACAGAGCAATAACTAAAATACTTCTACTAAAGGAACTATCTACCTCAATTTCCATTGCAATGATTCAAATCAAAAGTAACACAAGTGATTACGCAAAAACTAGATAAAGAAAGCCAGATACCTTAGTCAAGAATATCATTTTAAGCATTAAACCTTTTTATTAGGAATAATTCAATACTTAGCATAAAAATTCAGTTTTATACTCCTAGATATTCATTAAATCCTCTTTTAAGTAAACTTAAATCCAACCTATTCTTAGTTTAACATTTCTGAGTATTAATCCACTCTTACCAATACATAATTACATCTAAATTAGAAAATAATCATGCATCAGCACTAATGAACTCATCCAAGAACATGCATATCATAGATCATACTTGAAATCAATCATCAACTATTAATGAAATAAATTAATAATCAATCTTAATATAATCAAAGATAAAAATTTTTCCAAAACTAAGAAATAATCAAACTTGTATTGAATTAAAGTACAAACTAAGTCATTACAATAAAAGTATAAGGTTTCAATTTTCCCTTAGCAAAATTAAGGAAAACTACTTACTGAACATGATTAAAATGTGATGGAGATTTAATTGAACCCTTAGTCTCACTAGACTGCGTATAGTATGAGTAGGGTATCGTTCCAAAGGGAACGGGGCAAATTTTATATTGATGTAACAACAAGTAAATAGATAGGTAACAATTTCAATTAAAATCATGCAATTAATGTATATACTAAACTACTTAAAATATATTAAGTTAATTTTGGATAATAGATCACTTAAAAGATGGGATGGACATACATTATAACCAAATAAAACAAGTTCATCTTTGAATTAATTAACAATTGTATGAATGATATGAATGGAGAATTTAGCCAAGATTCTTTAAAATAATTCTCATTGTCAATAAAGAATGTTCTTACTTAGAGTCTATAAGCATTCTCATGTCATTATAGAAATAAATAAAAATTATGAAGTTCTATGCCAATTCTTTAACTCCTTAAAGTGAATTCCTTATCTCTAAGTGAATTTAATGCTTTAAGTAAATTCATTTAACTTTCCATCAAAGAATTCCAACTCTCATTGTGAATTAAATGACTAACATACTTAATATGGTGATCAAGCATACTAAGCAAATCAAAGCACTTAAACAAACTTAAATCATACTTCATACATAAATAAAATAAACATTCAATAAACAAAGATAAGTAGATGAATAACAACTTAAATTAATTAGTTATAATGTACCAAAAGAACTTAGCCATAAATAAAATTACAATAAAGATGAAATAAGAGACAAGAAAACATCACTCCCAAGGGTTTACTTTCTATTTTGACCTTCTGATAAATCTCTTATTCCTTTGGCTTTGCTCTTTTGTCATCCTCTAAAACTAAGTAAAATGAAATTGTCCAAAACAACTAAAATGTTCTTAAGAAAATAGTAAAAGAATTTGTTGATTTTTTTCTCTCTAGAGTTTTTCTCCAATCTCCTCCTCTCTTTTGTCTCTAGAGTTATGTCTCTTAATAGGTCACGAAAGATTGCCTCTGAAAAGACATAATGTATGGCTAAAAACTCAAGTGCAGAAAATACACCGTTTGGGAAACAGTGCCTTGTCCGACTCGTGAACACCCTCACGAGTCGTGATCTTTAGCTTCTCTTCAAGACTCGTGAACATCATCCGACTAGTGAACACCCTCACGAGTCGTGATTCACTTCACGACACGTGATCCTGATGCCGAGTCGTGATCTCCTTCTTCGAAATTTCACCATCTTCTTCATTTTCTTCACACTTCAACAATTTTATCCTAAAAAAAACATAAACACATAAATTGGACATAAACACATAAAAATACATATAATATTACATACTTAACTACATAAATAAGAGAAAACACACATAAAAAGGTAGACATTTTACATGACATCAAATTCCTCCACACTTAAACTTTGCTTGTCCCCAAGCAAGAGAAAAGTGAGAAAATTTAATCTCAAGTCAAACTAAGTAAGTTACATTATAAAGCATTGCTCAATTGTCACTTAAGATAAGATTGATATGAATTCAAACACCTTAACACTCAAAATATTAGTACATTAAGACTTAAAAAATGCATCTTAAATCATCAAGTCACCTAAATTTACTAAATTCAACATCAAGAATATAAAGTCTCAAGACTAACCATGCTCAAGAGAGAATAGTGATCATAAAGCCTAAGATTCTAAGATTATAGTTGCCTTTTTGGACAATTAAAAAGCACACATACCTTTAAACCTATCTCATGGCATTTTTAGACTATATATTTTTTCATTTTTTTCTTTCTTTTTCTTTCTTTTTCTTTATTTTTCTTCTTTTTTTAGCATGGGTATACTTTTAGACTTTATCCCATGAATAGCAAGAGAATGTAGTATTGGGTGCATTTTACGCTCCATCCCATAATTTATACTTTTTTTTATATTAGTCCTCATCCATTATTGAAAGGCTAAAGGTAAGTATTATGGCTATAGTTTCCATGAAGCAACTGAAATCCTAAAATCTTAAACTAAATGAGCATATTCTAACCTTAAAGCATAGTTAATGAAGAGACTAAATAACCTAAAATGTTGAAAGAAGTAAAAAGAGATAACTTAAAAACATAAAACACATGCCAAAAATCTTGAATAACTAATCAAATGAGTATAAAAGGTAAATGAATCTTCATAACAACCTATATTACATACAATATGAGCAATACTTATAATAAAACTCACTATAAAAGTTAGTCTAAATAAAGAAAAAGATAAACAAACAACACACACACACACACACACACACACAAAGTGCTCCCCCACACTTAGAACACACATTGTCCTCAATGTGGAGAAACAAAACAAACACACAAACAAAAAGAAAATTAAAAATAAACAAAAGCGAGGAAAGAATACTCCCCTCAAATTCGTGGTGAAGGTGGAGGTGATAGGACCTCATAGCCCGCTTGGGTAATGAAAGCATCAACCTTGTGTTCAAGACGGCATTGACGATGAACCAATTGGCTTGTGGCTTGCTCCAAGGAAGCCAATTGTTTTTAGATGGCAGATTGATTATGTAGCAATTGATTGAACATGGAAGTGGTGATATTGGAAGAAGATGCAGCAGTTGGTGTGAAAACAGGTGAATGACTAGGTGTACCCTCCATAGGATCATCACTTTGCCCTAACTTCGTTGGCCTTGACTCTTCTGAAGTACTTTCCATAGCAGCCACTTAGGGAGAAGAAGTGCTTGGTAATTCCTTCCAACAAGAACGATATATAGGTGGTATGTATTGAAAGGAATTGTTAGTGACTTCTCCTCTTACAAATAAATGCTTAGAAAAATATATGCATGGAAGTACACCATTATAAATACGCAAATCAATATCAATTCCCCTAGCAATAGCAGCTATGACATGACCATGTGTGATAGGGGACTCCGGGTGACTAACACAATTCAATAATTATTTGAAAATCCAATAAGACCAACATATAGACTTACGGTTATGCACACACCACATCAAAAACAGTTCATGACTAGAAACTCTATTAAATTTAGGCTTGTTGAAGACAATAGAGGCAAGAATCTTATGCAAAATCCAATATTTCAAGTCCGATATAAACATGGATTTACCCTCTCTAGCCCTATATGGTGTAGTCAAACCAGTAAGAAAGGTCCAAAAATCATTAGGTCTATAACTCTTAGGAGGAGTACATAATCCACTTGGTTTAAAACCAAAGATACGATGCATCATGAAATAAGTAAGAGTATGATCAACACCATTCAAGCGAAAGTCTACAAGTCTAGGATTATTAGCATTTGCTTTAAAATTTGTGTAAAACTCTAAAACTAAATTAGTGTAGAACTGTTCATGCATATTAACAAAATGCAAGAGGCCACATTGAGACAACATCTCATTCACTTCATCAAGAACATCCACTTGTTCAAGCAAAAAGGTGGGAAAATACTTACATTGAGATTTTGCTCTATCTTTAAGAACAAGGAATCTGTTACCTTCATAAATGGAAGAAAGAGGGAATGGAGCACCAAAGTCGATCTGTAAACTCTGTAATGGTGCTTCATCTTCTCCTTGCTGACCCCTTGAAGCTGCAACGTTCTTTGTCCTTACCATGGTTGTTAAAGAGAAAGGAAGCAGAGATAACAATGTGTAACGTGAATGAAAAGAAGGGAAATGGGAAGAAAATGTTGCAGAGAAAGAAAAACAAAGAGACAAAAGGAAATGCAAGTTACAGTTGAATAGAAAGAAGTGTACGAGAGGAGTAAAAGAAAGAGAATGTAAAAAAAATGAAAAGTAAACTACCACAGTATTTATAGAAGAAAAAGGAAAAATGAAAAGAGATGACGTTTAGAAACCCTAAATTTAAGTTATAACCATTCCCCCTCTTAAATTTAAGTTAATAAAGGGTAGTTAATCCAATTAAAAACCGTTAATACTCCTAATTAGAAGAAATAAAAGTGAAACAAAGAAATGAAAATGAAATAAAAATAAAAACAAGAAGTGAAAAATCACAACTCGTAACTCTTGGAACAGTGCTTCACGAGTCGGCATGTTCCTCACGACTCGTAAAGAGAAGGCAGTGAGTGTTAAGGAAGTAATGGTCATGACTCGGCAGGAATCTCACGACTCGTAAGCCTTTCGCTTCTGTACTACACGTGATACTCTTCACGAACTAGTGATTTTGCTCATGATTGAATGGATGAAGCATCTGGAATACTCGTGAACACATTCACGAGTCATGATGCACTAGTGAACATGATGTATTTCTCTGTAAAATCTTAACAACTTGATCCAAAAATTAAAGTAACAAAGAAAAATAAGCTAAGGAACATAAAAACTATATAAAACATATAATGTAGTCTACAATCAAACCATAAAATAAATAAATTCAAACTAAAAGAACTAAGGAAAAACAAAAAGAATATTAGGAGTAGGCAAAAGAAGAATTTATCAAAGAAACTTTGTGAGTAGGAACCAATGCATCACCAATGAAATAAGGCTTCAATCTATGTCCATTTACCTTAAAAATCTCTCCTTTATCATTAGCAATATCAACAACCCCATAAGAAAAAACTTGAATAACTTTGAAAGGTCCCGACCATCTAGACTTTAATTTTCTAGGAAAAAGCTTCAATCGAGAATTATATAACAAAACCATGTCACCAACTTGAAATTCTTTCTTTAGTACATGTTTATCATGCCATGATTTAGTTCTTTCTTTATATAACTTGGCATTTTCATAGGCATTCATATGAAGTTCCTCTAACTCTTGTAATTGAAGCAATCTCTTCCTACCAACTTGTTGCATATCAAAATTTAACACCCTAGTTGCCCAATAAGCTTTATGTTCAATCTCAACCTGCAAATAACAAGACTTACCATAAACCAATTGATAAGGTATAAGACCTATAGGAGTTTTGAAAGCTGTTCTATATGCCCAAAGAGCATCATCTAACTTAAGTGCCCAATCTTTTCTTGACCTAGAGATAGTTTTCTCTAAAATCAACTTAAGCTCTTTATTGCTAATCTCAACTTGTCCACTAGTTTGGGGATTATAAGGTGTAGCAATTTTATGAGTCACATTATATTTTCTCAATAATTGCTCTATAACTTTATTGCAAAAATGAGACCCACCATCACTAATAATGGCCCTAGGTGTTCCAAATCTAGGAAATATAACTTTCTTAAGCATCTTCTTAACCACCTTGGCATCATTTGTAATGGTTGGAATTGCTTCTACCCATTTAGATACATAATCCACCATAACTAAAATATACCTATTCCCTAAAGAACTAGGAAATGGTCCCATAAAGTCAATACCCCAAACATCAAATAATTCAACTTCTAAAATACCATGTAAAGGCATTTCATTCCTCCTAGACAAATTTCCCATTCTATTGCACTTATCACAACTTAATACAAAGTTCTTAACATCCTTAAACAATGTAGGCCACCAAAAACCTGCTTGTAAAACCTTAGAAGTTGTCTTAGAAACCCCAAAGTGACCACCTACAGCATAAGAATGACAATGAGCTAATACTTCACCAACTTCTTCATGAGGAAGACACCTCCTAATTAATCCATCAGCACATCTCCTATATAATAAAGGTCCTTCCCAATAGTAAAACTTCACATCATGAAGGAATTTCTTCCTTTGCCTATAATCTAAACCATAAGGAAGCATACCACTTACTAGGTAGTTTGCTATATCAGCAAACCAAGGAGTTTCTTTAGAAACTACACTAAAAAGATGTTCCCCATGAAAAGCTTCATCAATAGGTACCCCATCATCATTATCTTGCAAAACACATTGGGTCAACCTAGATAAATGGTCCGTAACTAAATTCTCCTTCCCCTTTTTATCTCTTATTTCCCAATCAAACTCTTGTAACATTAAAATCCATCTCAACAATCTAGGTTTAGCATCTTTCTTACTTAAGAGATATTTAAGAGCAGCATGATCAGAATAGACAATGACTTTTTTGCCCTACAAGATAAGCCCTAAATTTATCAAAAGAATACACAATAGCCAAGAGTTCTTTTTCAGTTGTGGAGTAATTAATTTGGCATCATCTAGTAATTTGCTAGCATAATAAATAACAGAAGGCTTCCCATCAATTCTTTGTCCTAAAATAGCCCCTACCGCATAATTACTAGCATCACACATCAATTCAAAAGGTTGATCCCAATTTGGTGGTTGTAACACCGGTGAAGTGACAAGAGCATGTTTAAGAGTTTCAAAAGATTTAAGACATGCCTCATCAAAATGAAAATCAACATCTTTACCTAGCAACGTGCATAAAGGTTTAGCTATCTTAGAAAAATCTTTGATAAACCTCTTATAAAAACCAGCATGGCCTAGAAAGCTTCTAACATCTCTAACATTTTTAGGAGGAGGCAAATTAGCAATTATTTCAATTTTAGCTCTATCAACTTCGATCCCCCTATTAGAAACTAAATGTCCTAAAACAATACCCTCTTGAGCCATAAAATGGCACTTCTCCCAATTTAAAACCAAACCATGCTCCATACATATATCAAGCACCTTAGAAAGATTAGATAAACAATCCTCATAATTAGTGCCATACACACTAAAATCATCCATGAAAACTTCTACACATTGATCAATAAGATCACTAAAGATAGAAAACATGCATCTTTGAAATGTAGCTGGTGCATTACACAAACCAAAAGGCATTCGCCTAAATGCAAAAGTTTCATATGGGCATGTAAAAGTTGTTTTAGATTGGTCATGTGGATGAATTGGTATTTGATAGAAACCACTCAACCCATCTAAGTAGCAAAAGTAAGAAAAATTAGCCAATCTTTCAATAACTTGATCAATAAAGGGTAAAGGAAAATGGTCCTTTCTTGTAGCCTTATTTAACTTCCTATAGTCCACACACATACGCCAACCCGTGATAGTCCTAGTAGTAATTAAATCATTGCTATCATTACGAATTACAGTTAAACCACCCTTCTTAGGGACAACTTGAATTGGGCTCACCCACTTGCTATCACTTATAGAATAAATTATACCATTATCAAGCAATTTAATTATTTCCTTCCTCACAACCTCTTTAAGAGTTGGATTAAGCCTTCTTTGACCTTCAATAGACGGCTTAGAATCCTCCTCCAACAAAATTCTATGTATGCAAACCTTAGGTGCAATCCCTTTTAAATCACTAATTGAATATCCCATAGCATTTTGATGAGCAAGTAAAATACCATGTAAAGCATCCACATTATGCTCAGCAATTGATGAATTAACAATGAATGGTAATTGAAAATTTGCATCTAGAAATTCGTACCTTAAGCTTGTTGGTAGTGGCTTGAGTTCAAGCTTGATTTCCTCCTTAGATATCTTTGATGACATATCCTCACCCTTTCTCAAAGACTCAATTTTTGAGAATCTTTCATAGGAGGGATATGAGGCAACTTGCAAAACTTCATCACAACTTTCATTCAAACAATAAGGTGCAATAGGGTTTTGACTCACACAATCATGCACAACACTATCAATACACTCATCAAGAACATCATAAGAATCAATTCTATTCACCACCTCTATTGGTGAAGATTTAATCATGGCAAAAACATTAAACTCAATTTTTTGACCATTAACCTCAAGAGATATTTTACCATTTTTCATATCAAAAATAGCCCCAGCAGTAATTAAGAATGGCCTACCATACAAAATGGAAATTTCGGGATCTTCATCCATTTCTAACACAACAAAATCAGCAAGAATCACAAATTTACCCACTTTGGTTGGCATATTTTCTAATATGCCTATAGGGTGTGAAATATACTTATTCGCCATTGATAAGCACATAATAGTAGGCTTTAACTCACCTAAATCAAGCCTTTTATAAATTAAGGCATAAGACTAACACTATCACCCATATCACATAGGGCCTTATCAAAATATGTACCACCTATAACACAAGGAACCGTAAAACAACCCGGATCCTTTAGCTTAGGTGGGTATTTAGAATACATAGCCTTAGACTCTTCTACCAAAGAAACATAACCATATTCTTCAAGCTTACCCTTGTAACTCACAATTTCTTTTAAAAATTTTGCCCATGAAGGCATATCTTTAATGGCATCCACAAAGGGTATAGTTATAGTAAGTTCCTTCAAATAATTCAAAAACTTGCCAAATTGCTTATCAAGATTTCTTCTAATAAGTCTTTGAGGAAATGGCAAAACATTCAAATTAACTTTAGGTCCATCTTCCCTAGATAAGGTTATATTTTTTTTAGGTTCATTAAGCTTATTATCATTTTCACTCACATCCACAACATGATCATCATTCACAATAAGATTCTCATCACTTTTACTATTACTCTCAATCTTTTTCCCACTCCTTAACATAATGGATTGAACTGATTCATGAGATAAAAACTCAGGTTGACTTGGTAGCTTGCCTAAAGGTTTAGCACTGGAAGTAGCTTGTTGAGCCAATTGGGTTTCAAGCATCTTATTATGAGTGACAAGTTGATCAATTTTAGTGTTTATTTGCCTAAATTGTTCCTCATTTTGCTTGTTAGTAGTCATTTGATGATTAACAAATTGCTCCATCAAATTCTCTAAATGAGATTTAGGTTGTTGGGAGTTAAAAGGTAGCTTATTTGGAAAAGGTGAAGGGTTAGGTAACTTGTTCATATGATTGTGATTATTATTATTAGGAGGGTTCAATTGGGCATTTTGGTTAGACCAAGAAAAACTGAGATGGTTTCTCCATTGTGGGTTATAATAATTAAAATTTTGACCCAACCTTTGATTATAATTCCCTTTAACAAAACTGACATCCTCACTAGACCCCTCACTACAATTAGCATACATATGAGGTCCGCCACATTTCTCACATACTTGACTAACATTTTCAACATTGGAGTGAGAATTACTTACCATTTTTGTCAAAGCTTCTACCTTAGCCGTCAAAAGATTAATGGAATCCAATTTCAAAAACCCCTTAGCCTTCGCCATAGTGGGTTCTTCTCCCATATAGCCTTGTGAGGCTAATTCTTCCAACAAAGTTTCAGCTTCCTTAGCAGTTTTCTCCAACCATTTCCCACCTGAAGCAGCATTAACAATATTTCTATTTTCCTCCATTAACCCATTGTAAAAGATTTGAGGAATCATCCAATCCGGCAAGCCATGATGAGGACATTGCCTTTGAAGTTCCTTAAATCTTTCCCAAGAGGTACAAATGGTTTCATTAGGCAATTGTTTAAATGTAGACATTTGATTTCTAAATTTTACCGTTTTATGTGGCGGAAAATACTTATGAAGAAAAGCTTGTTTTAATTAGTCCCATGTAGTAATTGTCTCACTAGGTATACTAGCAAGCCAAATTTGAGCCTTTTCTTTTAAAGAAAATAGAAATAACCTAAGTCTAATGGCATCATTACTCACTCCATTAATTTTAAATGTAGCACACACATTAAGAAAAGCAAGGATATGATCATAAGGGTCTTCCCCTTGCAAACCTCCAAATTGGTTATTTTGCACCATTTGAATGACAGCCGACATGATCTCGAAATTGTTATTAGCAATAGCCGGTGCCACTATTCCACCAAAAATTTTCAAAATATTTGGCATCGCAAAATCACCAAGCGTTCTCCTTTCTTCACCCGCCATAATTGGAATATTATGACCTTCCTCCAACTTCGCACTTTGTTCTCCTTCTACTTAAAAACTAAATTTCTCTTGTAGCTTCCTTCTAAGTTCCCTACACAAATCAAAAATACTTTTAGTCTAAAACTATTACAAAAAGCCTAATACTAAAACAAACAAAATGCCAAATAAAATTTCATACATCAAAATAACTAATTTATATCATAAAATCCTAAAACATCTACTCTTTTGTATCAATCGATAAAAATTCATTTAAATCGTTCCCCGGCAACGGCGCCAAAATCTGAGGGGATTTAATTGAACCCTTAGTCTCACTAGACTGCGTATAGTATGAGTAGGGTATCGTTCCAAAGGGAACGGGGCAAATTTTATATTGATGTAACAATAAGTAAATAGATAGGTAACAATTTCAATTAAAATCATGCAATTAATGTAAATACTAAACTACTTAAAATATATTAAGTTAATTTTGGATAATAGATCACTTAAAAGATGGGATGGACATACATTATAACCAAATAAAACAAGTTCATCTTTGAATTAATTAACAATTGTATGAATGATATGAATGGAGAATTTAGCCAAGATTCTTTAAAGCAATTCTCATTGTCAATAAAGAATGTTCTTACTTAGAGTCTACAAGCATTCTCATGTCATTATAGAGATAAATAAAAACTATGAAGTTCTATGCCAATTCTTTAACCCCTTAAAGTGAATTCCTTATCTCTAAGTGAATTCAATGCTTTAAGTAAATTCATTTAACTTTCCATCAAAGAATTCCAACTCTCATTGTGAATTAAATGACTAACATACTTAATATGGTGATCAAGCATACTAAGCAAATCAAAGCACTTAAACAAACTTAAATCATACTTCATACATAAATAAAATAAACATTCAATAAACAAAGATAAGTAGATGAATAACAACTTAAATTAATTAGTTATAATGTACCAAAAGAACTTAGCCATAAATAAAATTACAATAAAGATGAAATAAGAGACAAGAAAACATCACTACCCAGGGTTTACTTTCTATTTTGACCTTCTGATAAATCTCTTATTCCTTTGGCTTTGCTCTTTTGTCATCCTCTAAAACTAAGTAAAATGAAATTGTCCAAAACAACTAAAATGTTCTTAAGAAAATAGTAAAAGAATTTGTTGATTTTTTTTCTCTCTAGAGTTTTTCTCCAATCTCCTCCTCTCTTTTGTCTCTAGAGTTATGTCTCTTAATAGGTCACGAAAGATTGCCTCTGAAAAGACATAATGTATGGCTAAAAACTCAAGTGCAGAAAATACACTGTTTGGAAAACAGTGCCTTGTCTGACTCGTGAACACCCTCACGAGTCGTGATCTTCAGCTTCTCTTCAAGACTCGTGAACATCATCCGACTAGTGAACACCCTCACAAGTCGCGATTCACTTTACGACACTTGATCCTGATGTCGAGTCGTGATTTCCTTCTTCGAAATTTCACCATCTTCTTCATTTTCTTCACATTTCACCAATTTTATCCTAAAAACAAACATAAACACATAAATTGGACATAAACACATAAAAATATATATAATATTACATACTTAACTACATAAATAAGAGAAAAACACACATAAAAGGTAGACATTTTACATGACATCAAAATGAAAGAAAAACTAAAATAAAGAGATATAATACTCATAAATCTTCAAACTTGTTCTTGATGATTTGTCAGAACAACAGTAGAAAGCTTGAATCCTTAAGAGAATTGCAAACTAAGAAAACTAGAAAAATTAAACTAAAAACTACTATACAAAATTAACTAAGGAAAACTAAGTTAAAACTAAAGAAAATTCATAATAATAAACTTACTATGGGTCTCACTAACTACTCTCCAAATTCTAGTGCTTTGTCTTGCTTTTATAGCTTGATTATACTGCCAAAAGAAGAAGTTTTGTGCCTTGTGACTTCCTAAATTGAGTTGCAAAAGAGATTCTGCTAAACAGGAAGTATTTTGTTTATAAAGTGATTCACACACTTAGGAGAGTGGCTTTGATCACTCGGCTGAGTGATTGAATGCTCAAGAGAGTGCTTTACTTACTCGACAAAGTTGTTCTTTCCTAGAGTGAGTGTGTTTTGGCCTTTAAGTAAGTGACTAAAACACTCAGGGGAGTATTAAGGCACTTGAGAGAGTGATAAAATCACTCAGCCTGGTGACTTATTGCTATCTTTCACGTTTCAATTGCCAACTTTCCTAAAATTACAGTTTTACCCTTTAACTTCTCGTTTCTTCAATTTAACCCTTTCCTTCTTAATTTAGCCCTAAAAAACACAAAAACTAACATTTAAACCTAAAAACACACAAATTAAATAATTAAACCTAAAATAAACTAAACTAATACTAAATTAAACACATAAAAACACACTAAAAACATAGTATCATTCACAATTATCAATAGTACAACCACCTATGCCATGTATAGCTTTATAGATGGGTATGCCAGGTACAATTAGATTCTAAACAAGATTATAGATAGGATCAAAATGTCCTTTGTCACCAAATGGGGTACCTACACCTATCGAGTTATACCTTTTGGACATAAGAATTCAAGTGCCACCTATCAGAGGATGGCAACTAGGATATTTGATGAATTGATTCACAAAGTGGTGGAAGTGTACGTGGATGATGTGATGATCAAGTCGGCTATATAAGAAGGCCACTTTGAGGTATTAAAGAAGTTCTTTCAAAGGATTGATAAGTATAATCTTTGCCTTAACCCAAAAAAGTACATATTTAAAGTTACTTTGGGTAAGCTTTTGAGGTATGTAGTGAGCCAAAAAGGGATAGAGATAGATCCTGATAAAGTGAAGGCTATCAGGGAGATGCCTGTGCCTTTGGAGGAAAAGGAGGTCAGAGGATTTCTAGGTAGGATTCGGTACATAAGCAAGTTTATAGCCAAGTTGACTTAAATTTGTGAACTGATATTCAAACTACTTAGAAAGGATTAGCTGATTGTTAAGAATGAAGATTGTCAAAAGGCATTCGACACCATTAGAGAATACCTTATACAACCACCAATACTAAGACCACCTCAGGTGAGCAAACCTTTGGTATTGTATTTGGCCATAGAGGATAGTTTCTTCCATATAAGATTAAGTATATAAAATTGATAAATTTTGTCTAGAAGTCATTTGGGATTCGAAGAAGCTAAGGTATAATGATTATTTCCTTACATTAAGTGTTTGAAGGCATTAAGTAGTTAGTTTGAGGTTTGTACCTTTGTGTATGTGCCTAAAGATGAAAACTAGTTAGTAGATGCCTTGGTCACCTTGGTATTGATGTGGGATAACCCAAAAGGGGTAAGTATGAAACTAGTGTTGATCACAATTTCTGACAAGCCATACTTTAAAGCTAAAAAAATAATGGACATTGAGGTGCACGATGGGAAACCCTAATACTATGACATTTAGAATTATCTAGAAAGGTCAGTATTTCTATAGGAAGCCATCAAAAAGGACCAAAGAATTATCCATAAGCTAGTAACTTAGTTTATTACTATGGGTAGAGTGCTTTATAGGAGACAACATGATGGTATTAAAAAAGAGGCTAAAAAAGTCATGAAAAAGGTATATGCACGAGTATGTGGATCACATATGAATGGATTAGCCTTAGTGAAGAAGATCATGTGTCAAGGATTCTTATGGCTTACAATGGACACTATTTGCTTTAAGTATGTCAAAGAATGTTAGTTATGCCAACATTATGTAGATTTAAAATACTTGCCAGTTTTTGAGTTATCCAACCTTACATTACCTTAGTCGTTCACTATGTGGGGTATAGACATTATAGGTATGATCCATTTGCCAGCCTCCAATGGACACAAGTTTATCATAGTTTCCATTAATTATTTCACCAAGTAGGTAGAGGCTAAATCCTTTAAAAAGATAGATGCTAGGGACATGGATAAGTTCATTAAAAGGAACTTGATATGCAAATATGGTTTATCTCACCATATAGTATCATAAAATGGATTGCAATTTTATAAAGAAACCAAACAAATACCTAAAAAGTATGGGGTTCAACACCATAGGTCCTTTCTTTGTTGACCATAGGCAAATGGAGCAGTAGAAGTAGCCAATAAGAATGTTAAAAGTATTTTAGTTAAGATGGTTAGAACCTACAAAGATTAGGCTGATAATTGTGGGGTTATAGAACTACAACTAGAACTTCAATAAGGGCTACCCTATTCTTTCTAGTATATGGAATAGAAGTTTTACTGCTAGTGGAAATTGAGAATTATTCTTTGAGGATGGTTTTAAAAGTCGAGTTTCCAGCAACAGAGTGGGTTAGGCAAAGGTTGTTGTACCTTAACTTGCTAGATGGGGATAGGATGTGGGCTTACTATTATAACCAAATTTACTAAAAGAGACTAACTCGCTCATTAGGAAAAAAGATTAGAAAATATCCTTTGAAAAAGGGGACCTGGTGTTCAAATAGATGAGAATCGAGATTCCTAACATTCAAGGCAAGTTTAGGCCCACTTGGAAATGACCTTTCATGCTGAAAAAGTTATTATCCAAAGGAGAAATTATTCTAACTGACAACAATGGTAATGAGTTCAGAGAATCGGTAAATATTGAAAAATTAAAAAGGTTCCATGGCTAATACTCAAAAGAGAAAAGAAGGGAATAATAGCCCTACAGGTCAAAAATAAAAAAAAAATGGCGACTTTGCTAAAATTGGGTGCCCTGTCAGGATATTTTTGATGGAGAACATGAATCTCGAAACTCGACCTCGATGTTCACATTTTCATAAAAAAATTGAAGTTTTCCAAATGTTTTTTTGGGAAAGATTTTGACAAAGTTTCAAATAACCTTGACTTTAATCTTCAGCCATGATAGATGGATGTCTATCATAAAAAGGACAGTTGTCTGTGTCTACTTCCCTCCAACCTAGGTCAAATCAAGGGAATTTTTATAATTTGTAAGGAGTCAAGTGAGGGATGGCCATCTGTCCATGATGGACGCCCGTCTGTGGGGTTATTTCTAGATTTCCCATATTTTCTAGTTTGAAAATTCTAAAATGAGGATAATTTGATTTGATTTCGGATTTGAAGGGGATTTAATCCTTCCATATTGGGAGAATTGGAGTTGGAGTGAGTCTCTAACTCTTCTCCAGATATAAAAGGCCAAAAATTAGATTTTTTAAGGAGATCTCAAACTTTGAAAAGGAACAGAGTTTTTAGAGAGAGAGAAACTAATTCTTTTCTCATGAAAACCAAAAGTTCGATATAGATTATTCATTGAAAAAGACACATAAAAATATTTTTTTTCTTGAACACAGAAATCGAGGATTAGAGCAGAGACCAACGTTTCTAAACTTACAGAATAGAATATCCCGAGGGTAATATTATAGGCCAAACTTTCTCTCCCAAAAGCATCATCACAATTGTGTAAACATGTTTATGGTATTGTAATGCATACTTTTATGTTGTTCTATTCAAATCTGTTTAATTTTGATATGCCATCATGATCTAGAATTGTTTTATGTGTTAGAATAATATGTTATAGTTTATTTTTCTCCATGAGTGCATGTTTTAATCCTTATACTAAAATTCTGCTCACATGTTGTTTGCTATTATTATTTAATCAAAAGTATGATTTAGGTATTGCATTTGGATATGGCATGATTTAAGACCATAAAATTGTATGCTTAGGACTTATTTTAACCTTTTATATTTGTTGTTTGGAAAACTTGCTTCCTGTGTCTGTTTTCGGGTGATAGACGGGAAGAAAGCATCAAATATGCCCTTCTGTTAACACGACAGATGGAACGTCATGATGCTTTCTCCTCGTCCCGTCCCTACTTTGGCTTAGCGCATCTTTCAAGTCCCAAAGGCATCTATAGCTAGATTTATGCTCATTTAATGGATTTTTTTTATCTTGATTTGAGTCTTTTTGTTAGTATTTATTTTTAATTCATTTCTATGTCTTTATATGCATATCATTGATTATACATGCAGGTTTACAATTTTGGCATGATTATTCTGTCTAATATTTTGATTTATTTTAACATTTATTTCATTTTAACTTGCTAATTAATTATTTTTTTTGTGTTGTGTGAGTAATTTATTTTATGTGCTTTTGGAGCTCTCAAGGGGTGATTATGCATCGGGAATTATACCCTCCCTTCCCAATCAGTTCACTCTCTCCCTTTTTTTTTGCATTTGGTTTTTTATTTTTTTATTCAATATTCCTTTGTTTATTTAATTTTGGCTCTTTGCTTATTTTGTATGTTGGGGATGTAATAGGTAGTAATAAAATGATTTTTTTTGCACGTTAAATGAAAACTTGACTTAAGATCATTTTCTATTGATTCATTGGATTTTTTTTAATAAAATAGACCATGTCCAATTTTTAGCCCAAAATCACACCATAAAAAAAGAGTCTCATTTTCTTAAAAATTGGGATTACTCATCCTGCATTTTCATTAGCATCAAGCAAAGGCTTTGTATCCTTTTTCTAAAAAAATCATGCATAAGGGAACTAATGTTCCTAAAGTTCAATTAATTCCCTATTTTATGTATGATATGTCATTTTGTATGTTATTCTTTTCCTTGAGGATGATTTTCTTATGTAATAATTTAAGTACGTTTTTATTTATTGCTTTCCTAGAGTGTTTGAAATGTTAATTTTTGTTGCAATGCATCATGTGAGAAGGGAGGTAGTGGACTAATGGTAAAAAATTGATTATAAGAAAAACACCTAACCAAGATGCAAACTAAGAGTGATGTCCTGAACACCGTTTTCTGTTTGGGAATCAATATGTTAAGAATCATTTTCCAAAGTTTTGTTGGGTGGCGGCTCCATAATACCTACCTCTTTGAGCCCACTTTAGATGCCTTCATGGGTTGATTATCAACGATAAATTGGGCTTTAAACCCTCTTTATTATAAAGTGGCCAGTTATGATACATAGTGGGCCTCGACCAAATTTTAAAGCCTAAAAGTGGACCTCCGAAAACATAACTAGAATCGAGTAGCCTTCGGTGCACATCACAGTCATCTTGTAATCATTTCAACCTCTTGATGGCATTTACCATTACCTTATCGATGTTTTAACCTCTTGTGGTATTTTTACCATCAGCTTGTCGACATTTCAATCTCTTATGGTATTTACCATCAGCTTGTCGATATTTTAACCGTGGCATTTACCGTCATCTTGTTGCCTTTTTAACCTCTTGTGGCGTTTACCATTAGCTTGTCAACATTTCAACCTCATATGGCTTATATCACCAGCTTGTTGACATTTCAACCTTTTGAGGCTATCTGATTAGCGCCATCTTGTCAGCATGTAGAATTACGACGAGTTGGCATGTCTAACCTTAGATGATTTAAGTGGTCAATGCCATCTATCAACCCAAAGATCACTTATGATCATGTGGTTGCCTTTTAAAAGAATTTAGGCTTCTACGAGAAAGAATTTGACATTAGCATGTTGTTACAATTAGAAGGGTACAGACCTACTTTTATCTCCGAAGTCGTGGTGTTGCTACTGTAGAGCTTCTATGTTGATCTAAATGTCCTAGCTCTGGGGAATTCTTGTGGATAGAGGTATATTGGCTTACCCATCTATACTTGAGGATTTTATTGTTTTGTTTCTCTCTTTTCTTCTCTTTTTTATTTTACTATATCTTCAGCAAACAAAAGGGAATGTAAAGAATATATATAAAGAATTATGCATATAAAGTGTGTATAGAAGAATTACATGCAATAAAATGCATAAATCATACGGCACATGAGGAACTTATTCATCCAAGTGAATCAAAGGCAAGTGATGAGCCGAATCTATTGTATCTTTGGCTAATAACCCTTTATCACTCTAGGTCATTATTTTGAAGGTTGTGCACCTTTTATGGGTTTTCACACTAGCTTTCCATAGCAGGAAATGCATCCTTTTGGATTTTCATATAGCCTTATGCCTAGAATGGTTCGAACCCCATCTAGCGGCTTTTTATTTTCCTTTCTCTCTCTCTGTCTCTGTCTCTTTGAAGGACAAACTGCTTGTTCTTAGGTTTTCACCCTGTCATTTGATTCTTATTATCAATTAGCCCTCTTAGGTTTTCTTGATTAAACATTTTCTCTTAACCCCTAATATATATATATATATATATGAGTCTTTGTCTTGGACAGTTCTTTAATTCATTGGCATACAACTTAGCACCATAAGGTACATCAACCTCCTATGTCGAGTTCACAATGATTGTATTTAAAGCTTGCTTCTTAATATACATTAGTTTTACACTTGTGATCTTGTCTTTTAGTGTGCTTCAGATTTATACTGTGATCTTGTAGACATCATAAGGTACATTAATGTTTACTATATCGTACACTACAAAAAAATTCTTTCCTTTCTTATTGGAAGTTAAAACAACCTTTTGGACCATGTCTCTTTCAGTGTATTTTAGTTTCACAGCTATTAGGGTTTAGCCCACTTGTTGGATTGACGTGTTCTTGTTAATGCCATTTTTGGGTTCGGGCAAAGACTTTTTTCTTTACTTTTCACTTTTTTTTCTTTATTTTTCTTATCTCTCAAATCTCACTTCAGGAGTTGTAATGGATTCCATCAAGATGTCTTTTCCTTGAGATTAAATAGAAACTTGGACTTATTGAATTAATATTTGAAGATGCTATTATTATTGCCATGCATGATGCAAATAAATGAGACATTGCAAGCATAAGAAAATTTCAAATTATTTAACCCAATCCAAAGAAAATAAATCGTTCAAGAGTATTTTTTACATCATAAACAAAAACCTAAGTTCTATGATGCCCTTATAGTTAATCAAGCGACATTGTGGTCCCTTTGTCTCTATTCAAGGTTAAAAATTTGCTTACTGTCAATGAGATCCTGGATCTTATCCCATAGAGTCCAACACTTATTTGTTAGATGTCTAGTGTGCTAATGATAAGCACAATACTGATATGCTTAATAATGTGGCTTTCTGTGCCCCATGGCAAGCTTAGGTAGGAGTAACTGTAGCTTTCCTTCTTTCACCGGCTTCTCTAGCACCTAAGATAAGGATATGTCCAGATTGGAGTAGTGTCTCTTGTTAGCTTCAGTAGCAGACACTTCTTTTGTCTTCCTATTTCCTTTTCAATTACTATCCCTAACATTTGCCTTCCTTGCCAAGTACTCTCCCTCAGCCTTGATGGAGATGTCTTTGAGAGACATTCAATCTTTAAGCCCTTTATTTTTCAGACTGTCTCTCAAGTGTGTGCTTGCATTCCTTATGAAAAGTCTGACCTGGTTAAGAGTGTCTAGCTTGTGTTTCATCTCCATTACCCTTTTTCTCCATCGAATCAGGTACTCGTGGAAAGACTCACCGTACTTATGCTGAGTTAGCTCCAAATCTTTCAAAGTTACCTCTATGTGAGTATTGTAGTCATACTACTTTAAGAATTCTTTAGTTAGGATAAGGCTCATAAAGTTCATAAATTGGTCACTTTACAATAAAAAAGGGTTAGGGCTAATTTATTGTTGATGGCCAACCTATGAAGGTATCCAATGTGGGCTCAAAGAGGCAGGTATCATAGAGTCCCCACCCAACAGAATATTGAAAAATGAATCTTAATCCTTTGATACCCAAATAAAGATTGGTGTTCAAGACATCACTCTTACTTGCATCTCGATTAAATGTTTTTTTATAATTTATTTTTAATTATTAATTGAATATCTCCTATCACATGATGCACTATGAAAATCATGGACAGAATCCAGAGTTTGTGCTTTCTATTCGAAATACGAAAATTTTCTCATCATTACGTAACTCCGATTTAGCCTGCCTCAGGACTCGATGTTTTTTTAAGATAAAACTCCATGAGGCATACTTTTGCTATTTCTCTAAATATTTTTTCCCAAAACTTAGAGGTGTACCTCTTTTTATTTTCATCAAAATATTTGTGTCCAAAACTCCAAGGGGTACACTTTAGCTATTTTTTTAAATTTTTTGTCCAAAACTCCAAGAGATACCTATTTGCTCTTCATCTAAATTTTCTTGGCCAAAACTCTAAAAGGTATCCTTTTGATGTTTTATCTAAATTTTTTTGGCCTAAATTTCAGGAGGTTTCCCTTTACTGTCCTTTTAAATATTTTCACCCAAAATTTAGAGGGGTAATACCTTTACTATTCATCAAAATATTTTTGCCTAAAATTCTAAAGGGTACCTGTTTACTTTTTTTTCTAGTATTTTTTCCCAAAACTCCAAAGGGCACCCTATTGTAATTTGTCTAATTTTTTTTATCAAAAACTCTAAGGGGTACTCATTTGCTATTACTCTAAATATATTCACCAAAAATTCATAAGTGTACCCTTTTTGTTATTCATCAAAATATTTTTACTTAAGACCCTAAGGGCAACCCCTTTACTGTTTATATAAATTTTTTGCCAAAAACTACAAATGGCACCACTTTGCTTGTAGTTTAAAATTTTTTCATTTGTGACTCAAAGAGGTACTCTTTGCTGTTTGTCTAAATTTTCTCGTCCAAAACTCCAAATGGTACCGCATTGTTATTCCTCTAAATATTTTTCTCCAAAACTTAGAGGGGTATCCTTAATGCTATTCATCAAAATATTTCTGCCAAAACTCAAAAGGGTACATTTTTTCTTTTTTTTCTAAATATTTTTTCCCAAAACTCCAAGGGTATCCCTTTGTTTCTGTCTAAAGTTTCACACTAAAATTGCAATGAGTACCTTATGGAGTTTTAGAAAAAAATTAGTCAAAATTAGAATGTGTACCATTTGGAATTTTAAACGAGAAAATTAAAAAGGAATCTAAGTGTTACCATTTAGAGTTTTGAGTAAAAATATTTAAAAAAAAAGGCAAAGAGGTACCCTTTGAAGTTTGTAACAAAAAATAAAAATTTGATAACTAGCAAAAGGGTTACCCCTCTAAGTTTAAGATGAAAATATTTAGGCGATCGGCAAAGGGATAGTATTTTGAGTTTTATGCAAAAAAAACTAGATAAAAAGACAATGAGTATCCTCTAGAGGTTTGGAAGAGAAAATTTTGATAAAAAGCAAAGAGACACCTTGGTGTTTTATGTGAAAATATTTAGACGAAAAGCAAGAGGTACCACTTGGAGGTTTGGGTAAGAAAATTTAGGTAACAAAAGAAGATGTACCCCTTAGAAGTTTAAGTTAAAAAATTTAGATAAAAATAAAAAGGTATCCCTTGGACTTTTGGGCAAAAGGAATTTAACGAATAGCAAAGTGGGCATCTCTTTGAGTTTTGGGTCAAAATATTTTGATAAATAACAAAAGGGTATGTCTTGGACTATTGGGTGAAATATTTTAGCCAAAAAGCAAAGGGGTATCTCTTGGAGTTTTGGAAAAAAAAAATTAAATGTAAAGCAAAAGGACCCATTTGATTTTTGGGTAAAATATTTAGACAAAAAGCACAAGGTTGCCATTTGGGGTTTTGGACAAAAAAATTAAGATAAAAAGTAAAGGTGTAACCCCTAAAAGTTTAGGCCAAAAAATTTAGATAAAAATTAAAGAGGTATCCATTAGATTTTTTGGCAAAAACATTTTAATGAAGAGCAAATAGAGGTACCTTATGAGTTTTGAGTAAAAATATTTAGTGTAATAGCAAAGGTTGCCCCTTGAAGTTTTAGGCAAAAAAAAATTAGTTAAAAAGTAAAGGGGTACTCCTTAGAATTTTGGGCTATAAAATTTAGCTTGAAATATAAGTGTATCTCTTTGAGTTTTGGGAAAAAAAATTTATATAAAAAGAAAAAGGGTACCATTTAGAGTTTAGGGCAAAAACATTATTATGAATAGTAATGGATTTCTGTCAGCGTTTTAGGTGAAAATATTTAGAGACCTAGCAAAGGGGTATAATTTAAAGTTTTGGGCAAGAAATTTAGATAGAATTCAAAAAGACCCCATGAAGTTTTTGGAAAAAAAAAAGACAAAGGCATAGGGTTATCACATTGAGTTTTGGATTAGAAAATTTAAACAAAAAGTAAATGAGTATCTCTTGAAATTTTGAGCAAAAAACTTTAGAGAAAAAGTAAATGGGTACCCTTTTGAGTTTTTAACAATAACATTTTGATGAATAGTAAATGGGATATGCCTTTGAGTTTTGGGAAACAATATTTAGAGAAAAACCAAAGGGGTACCGCTAGGTGTTTTGAGTGAAAAAATTTAGTCAAAAAGTAAAGAAATATTCTTTAGAGTTTTGGACTATACAATTTAGATAGAAAGTAAGGGGTATCTCTTTGAATTTTGGGCAAAAATATTTATACATAAAACAAAGGTACAACTTGAAGTTTAGAGTAAAAAATTTTAATGAATGGCAAAGGATATACATTTTTTGAATTTTTGACGAAAATATTTAAAGGTATAGCAAAGGGGTATACCTTGATGTTTTTCACAAAAAAAATTAAGATAAAAAATATAGGGGTATCTCTTGGAGATTTGGGCTATAAAATTTAAGTAGAAAGTAAAAGGGTACTTCTTTTATTTTTTGTTTGGTAACATTTTTTGTTTTTTAAAATCCATAAATTATTTTTAATTTTTGTTATTTATTTTTCAAAAACTGTTTAAAACTATTTTTTATTTATTTTTTAAAAAATGTTCTAATATCCATTAATACATATTATACATATATATAATCTAATTATTAATATTAAATAATAAATATTTAATAAAATTCAAAATTTAAAATATATTACATTAAAAAAAATCATAATTTGGTGGTAGTGATGGTAGCGACGGTAGAGGCGGCAGTGGTGACGGCAGTAGCAGTATGGTGGTAGCAGCGACAGTGATAGCAGCAACGATAGTCTGGTGGTGGTGGTGGTGGCGATGACAGTAGTAAAGATAGCAGTGCAGTGGCAGTAGTATCGATGATGGCGATGGCAATAACAGTGGTGACAGTAGCGATGATGGTGGTGGTGATGACAATATGGTAGTGGTGGTGGTGCTAGTAGCAGTGTGGTGGTGGTAGTGGTGGCAAAGATGGCAGCGGCAATGGTGGTGGCGGCAGTGGTGGCAACAATAGTGATGGTGTGGTGGTAGTGGCGATAGTAGTAGTGGTGGCGATGGTGATGGCAAAGATGGTAGCTACGGTGGTGTGGTGGCGGTGGCAATGGTAGTGGCGACGGTAGTGTGGTGTCGGTGGTGATATGGTGACGGCGGCGGCAGCGTGGCTATGTGGTGGTGGCGGCAGAGTGCCTATGTGGTGGCGGCGGCGACGGTGTGATGGCGGTAGTAGTAGTGGTGGCGGCAGTAGTAGTGGTGGTGATGTGGTAGTGACGGTAGTGTGGTGGTGGTAGCGGTGGTAATAATAAAGATGAAATAATTAAATTATTGATAAAAACTAAACTATAAAAATTACATTTTATAGATTTTTAATTTTTATTTTTGTTGCCAAAATCACTTCTTAACTTTTTGTAGAAATGAAAATGAAAATAAATTTGCCGAACATGTTTTTGTTTTATTTTTAAGAAAAAAATCAAAAACCAAAAACAAAATCGTCCCCGAACGTACTCTTAGTTTTAAGTGAAAATTTTATACATAAAGGAAAGGGATATTAAATGGAGTTTAGGGCAAAAATATTTTGATCAATAACAAAAATGGTATCCTTAAAGTTTTAAGAAAAAATATTTAGAAAAATAGCTGAGGAATGCACCTTGAAGTTTTAGGTAAAACAAATTTAAAAATAAAGGGATAAAATTATTAAAAAAATAATTTTTAACTACTAAAATTTAGTAAAAGGATAAAAATTAGGTCATAAAAATACACAAACAGCAAAAATAATTTAATTCGATTGTTATTTAACGAGGAGTTTAAATGTGATCATTAAAGGACTAGGATTTTGGTTGTCACCGCCTTTAAGAAAATGGCAGGACTTGCATGATCTCCAAAAATAATTCACAATTATTTTATGAAAAAATAAAACACAAAAAGTGCAAAATTAGAAAAAACACAAATCTATTCTCTGTAAAATGCAAACCAACATTTGCTATGCTATTAGGGATGAGCAAAAATCGAATCAAATCGAAAAATCGAATCGAATAATTTTTTAATTTAATTCGATTTTTTAGTTTGATTTTTGGTTTCTAATTTTAAGAAATTTTGGTTTTTTTGTTCGATTTTTAAAGGAAAAAATCGCATAGAAATCGAATCGAACTGAAATTTATATAATTATATAATTTTTTATATTTTTTTATGTATAATTATTTTATACATGTAAATTATTTTATTTTTAGTTGTAAATTATATGAGTATATTTATCAATTTTAATATTTATTTTTTAGGTGATAATTTAGAATTTTAATGATTAAATTGAAAATTTATTAAATAAAAAAATTTATTTAATGGTTTTGTTGTATTATTTATTATATATTTTGGGATTATTTCTTTAATTTGAACTTTTATTTGTACAATTTAAATGTTTTTACTTTAGTATATTATAATTTATAATTTTTAGATAATATTTTTTATTTTTTAAAAAAATAATTTTAAATTATGGTTTTTCAGTTAATCAAATTAAACCGATCGAAAATTTTAATTTAATTTAAATTTGATTATTTTAAAATTTTAATTCGATTAATAAAAATAAAAAAATTTTAATTTTCGATTATTTCGATTTGATTCGATTATTAAAACGAACTGACCGTTGCTCTCGCCCATGCTATCATCCAGACCCATTTTCTCTAAAACGCAAACCTATTATGTCTTTTCTATCTTCCAAACCCGTTTTGAATCCCAAACCTATTAGAAATGGCAGAAGAAGTTTCCATTGCTGTCCATATGGCTATCAATCTGGGTTGTTTTATCTCGTTGCTTCTTCTCTTTTCTTGATTTTGCAAGATCCAGTTTAATTTTGATGCTTCAATTGGACTAGGGTGATGTGAAATTGGTGATTGCAGGTGACAGATTGGAAAAACCCTTTTTACGTGTTGATACCAGTCGAATATTGCTTTATATTTCTAATCTTCTTCCATTCGAATACGAAAATAGGGCATTTCTTCTTGATTGAAGAACCAACTCTAAGATATTTTGGGCATTTGAGAATCTGTTGGGCTAATTGGGATAAGCAATTTAGTTTTATTTGGTTCTAACTTCTTCGAAATCTAGCCCCTACTAATTATTTGTGTTTTTCTTTTTGATATTCTGATTTTTTTCATTTCAAAATAGAATCTGCAACTTGTTGGGTCTCTCTCTTATCTTCCTTTTGTCTACATTATTAGATAAATTTATATGTTTTCTTTAATTTTGCTATAGATTTTTGGTGTAATTGCTATCATGTTTGTTTATTTTAATTTTTGATAGTGACCAATCATGCTTTTGTTTCGTTGTTTTTACTCGTACTGCTGCTGTTGTAAATAGCAGAACTCAGGAATTTGCTTACCTAATAAACCCAGTAGGAATTTGGGTTGCTTCCATTTTCCTCTGTTTGTGATGCTTGTGTCTCCTCTTTTCTTTGGTACAGATCTGTTTTGATATGGTTGGGGTGCATTTCTCTTCTAGTTTTGTGTTAGTATTTTGCGTAATTGTGATTTTCTGTTTTGTTTCAGGTTGCTGCACTTTCATTTTGTTATATATCCCTTTTGTTCTTTGATCTTTTGAGGGGGCTGTGCAAGTTTGTTTTTGTTTGGTTGAGGCATTGTTTTTCTCTTCCGTTTTTGCTTGTATTTCAATAGTTTTATAATGTCATAAGTTAACCGTTGGCATTTATATAAAATAACATTGGAATTTTTTTTTTAGCGCTATACAGTACTTATATGACATATATATTTTATTGTAAGTGTGGTGCAGACATGAAATCCATAATTAACGTTTCCATATCAAATGGAATCATGATACAGATTGCTGGTATTGTTCCCTTATTTTTAGGTGCTGTTTTTCTTTGGTATTGTTGCTAATATATAAACTTAATTAATTTTACATACTATGCGACATGATCTTCCTATATTAGCTAGAAACAATATGAAATAATGATAGATGCCAAAATGATATAAATGCTTGTGAGCTTTTACATCATTCAAAACCTGGTTAGATGTGTACTGATAAATCACAATAGCCAAAATATGGGTTTTCTTAATAATGTCAATTGATTTAAGCTCCATGGATTATAAGTGCCTACCATGTTAATAAATTTTCCTGCTAGAATTTGTACTAGTGAATAACAGTGAACTTGAGCTTGACTCAAATGGTTTTTCACTAGACAACACTGTGTTTGTGTTGCAACACAGCCAGAGTGCTGTAGATTCTCGGCACTTGCCTCTATGATAGTGTTGCTACTTGAGCTTATCCTTTCTTTATTTTTGCCTCATTATAGTGGTGGCCTATTTTCTAGTCATTTTTTAACAAATGTGTTTGCGTGTAATTGCCATGACCTCTTCTGGTAGGAGCCGGACTTTGTTTGTAAGTTGGAGGATAAAGTCAAACATGAGGCCTTAATCCTCTTAGTTGATTTTAATTATATTCTGGTGAAAAGTATCTTGTTCATTAAAGAGTCAATGACTAGCTGATTTTTTGGGAAAACCTATGCTGTTATATCTGGTATGTGCTTTTTTGGACAGATACGTAATATGTGTTGCTTACATAGAGGTTTCTGTGGGAACAAATAAAATCTATTTGTTGTATTATATTTGGACCAACTGATGGTAGAACCAAATTTGCAATTGATATAATTCATTTTATAATAGTGTGTATAGCATGGGACTGAGATGTTGTAGTTCCCATTACAAAATATGTAGTTCTATGATTTTCCACAAATTCTGTTATTTTACCTACTGAATTTATACAAGTTGTTCAACAGCATGAAGCTTATCCAGATTTGGATAGTTCCACATCTTTCTTTGCTGTTTATGATGGCCATAGAGGTCAGCATTTATTTGAGTGCTGTTAATATCTGGTATATTTTATTTTTATTCTTATACATCCTCTTTGTTGAAAAACCTTTATATTCTGAATCAATTTTGTTTGATTTTCAGTTTCACTTGTTAATTGTCTTTTTTTTTAATAAAATACCATTTATCACTGCATGTCTACTATAGAATTTATTTCAATTCTTTGAAATGAGTAGATTTTTCATTGGAAATAAGCATTTTCAGTTCCTATTTGTGCTGGAGATTTTTAATTGTCTTTCTTTTATGTATAAAGTTCTTCCATCAAATGTCATTAAGCTAATCCAGCATGTACAATTAATAAAGGACTTTTTAAATGAAAGCTCAGCTTGAAGGGTTTTGATTGTATTGTGATGATCATACTGAAAAAGATATGCATTTTGAAGATTGAACTTAAAATTATTTCCTTGAATTTAAGCAAGCAGTTGACAACATATAGAGAGATAGTTTACTAACTAAAAGCTGTGATAAATATGTGAATGGGTGAGGATCTATTTATGCCATAGAACAACACAGTGAAGGAGGAAATATCTTAAACTTTAGAAGATCTGAATGAGAAGGATGGTTGTTGAAGTTGTAAGTTCTCAGTGTACTTTTAGTCAAAGATCTTTTGTGCTAGTGGCGCTTTGAGCAGATATCTAATTGCCTTTGTTTTACTAATCGTAGTAAAGTTCATTCGAGCAAAGGTAATGGTCTAATATATTTGTATTCACATGTTATGATCATAAATTCAATGTCCATGAATTTGTAGGCAAAGCGGTGGCTAAGTTTTGTTCCAAGTATCTTCACCGGCAAGTGCTCAAGCATCACTACAAGAAAAAAGGCTCATAAGGGTGAAAAATTCGATCCTTAAAAGTGTTAATCTGGTCCCTAAAATCTAGGAAGGATGGAAAAATTCGGTCACTATCTCTTTCTTACAGGTTACGCCGCTAATGACTATTAAGGACGGAAGTGTGTCAACCGGTCTTTAAACCTTTTAGTAACCGAATAAAAAATTGGTTCCTAAAAAGTATGAAGGATCGGATATCCCATCCTTAAAAATGTAAGTCACATGATAATTGAGGTTATTAAGGATCATAAATTTGGTCCTTAAAAATATAATAATGATCATAAATTTTTAAGTACCAAATTTAAATCCGGTTGCAAAAATCATAATAAGAATGTAAAATTTCGTTCTTAAAAGTAATAATCATAAGGCATATGTTAAATTAAGAAATATAAAATTAGTCATTGAAAGTATAATAAGGATCAGAAATATGGTCTCTAAAAGTAATTATTATTGAACCATATCATATAATGACTGTAAAGCCACTCATTAAAATTATGAGGACAAAAAATGAGGTCCTCAATAAATGGATATATAACAATTATATATAATAAAGACCATAAATTTGATCTCTAAAAATTTAAAATAATAAGACTTTAATTAGGGATTATTTTTTTGTCCTGTAATTTTAATCTCGTATTTTTAAATATAATTTATACAATTTGTATGAAATATATAATAAATGGTTACACAATTAATAATATGATACTTTCATATATAATTTATAATTGAGACATATAGAATTAACATCCAAAAAAGTAATGTATAGTTTATAAAACCCTTTTTCAAAAAAAGAATCTACAACAAAATAAAATAATGCTTTTTTATTTAGCAAATACTTTAATGTTTTTTTAAATCTTAGTAGGCAATTTTGTCCTTCAATATTTTGTCCATACCAAAAACTGTAAAATGTATAAAGACACAAAATTGATTATTCCAGAAAATATATAAATCTACTATAAGTAATTGAATCTATAAGTGTTTTGAGAACAGGCCTTAAAAAATTATATTTTCATCAAGTGTAATTATATACATTTCAAAAAGTCAGCATATAAATATCAAAAAAATATAATTCCATCAAGTGTAACTATACACACTTCAAAAAGTAAGCATATATGAAAGGGGTTACAAGATTAAAAAACGTAAATTAGTTTTACTATGAATTAAAAGTAGTGAAATCCACATATATAAAAAGTAACAAAAATTATCTTCCTTAGCATCAAACAAATAAAAATCGTATGAGGTAGAATTTGAATACCTTGAACTTATTTATGGAATCAATATTATAAATTGGCACTCTGGTTCTAAGTATTGAACACTTTTCTGCTTACAGAGTAATTAATTAAATCAACCCAATTAGAAAGAGAAAGAAGAGTGGGCATAATTTTGTAATTTGGTTCCTGAATTTTCTAAGTTTACCAAAATGTATAATTTTGAATTATTCCATAGATGCTCGAACGTGACTCGACCGACTCACATGTTCCTAAAGTTGTGTTACAACATTTTAAGCATGGACATTGTATTTCATCTTGTTCCCCTATTCTTTTAAAAGCATAGTCTAAAAACTTTTGCACCCTAACCGAATATACTTTATTAAGTCAATCATCAACAAGTTCCATCCACTGCTTATTGGGTGTCATAACCTTATAGTTTATACTGCAATAGATTAGAATAACATTCAATCTCTAATCTAGTAAGAGGAAATAATTTATTTAACATGTAATTTAATTTATTTAACAGTTTCTAAAATGCAATAAATTCATAGCTTATAAATATTCCAAAATGCAGATAAGTACATGCATAACAAAAGCAAAAAAATCCATATAAAATGAATATTGCAAACATGAACTTGTTGGTAGCTTGCCTCGGTGATGACTCAAATCCCTCCCCAAGATGAAATGTCTTGTCCAATTTGATACGGCCAATTTGCCGAAGAAACAATGTTGTCAAATCATGTGCAATATCTAAGAATAGTATTTTACCAAAACTTAGCAATTACAGAATAGATTTAAGCAAGTGCAAAACTCTAAACAACTACAGAAATAGAGTAGAATAGAATGCAGACAAGTGAAAACTGCAGAGCAGAATGCAGTAAAACAATAGTCTATGGATCCATAGAGAACATAATTCAAAAATGCAGAATAAGTTATAGAAATGCTGAACAAAATGTAGCAAAATATTACACTATTATTCACACCAACTGGTGTTCACACTAACTTTATTACAGACATATGTAAAGTTCATAATATAAATATATATTATAAAATCCACAAAAAATATTACATAGATCATGATTCATTTTTTTCCATATTTGTACAAATTCTAATTTTTTTCCATTTTTTTATAAACCATCTGATTATATTAATAAAGACAAAACCATTGTACAAATACATCAGTTCTCATTTTATTAATAAGGACAAAGCCATTGTACAAATAACATCGGTTCTAATAAGCTAGAACGGTCCCAAAAGAACAAAATCTAGAACAGAAGCCCAAACCAGATGCTAACAGCCCTAACAAAAGCAGTCATAGAATTCACAAGAAAAAACAAGCAGTCCAAAATTACTGTGGTAAAGTAAGGCAGTAGTTACCATCCAACTCGTAAATTAAGTGAAAAGAAATCAAACTGCATATATCAGTAGAAAATAACCACCACCTTGATATATTAGTAAAAAATCAGTCTTCCATATTGAAATACGAGCAAAATTTGAAAAACAAGAAAATGCCTCATCCAAACAAAACCAAAAGGGAAAGTGCAGCAATCTTGAACAAAACAGAAAATCAGAGTTCTGTAGAAGACTGAAACAAAAACCAAAAGAGAACTCATTGTGATACCTATAAACAAACACATTAGGTCGAGCAAGCTTATGGATAACATGCATTCACTTAAAATGTCAAAGCTTTTGGCGAATCCATATACAAACTTAAAAGTAGAAGTAAACCATCAAAGAAAAATTCAGAGAAATTCAGAAATGTAAGGGGAAAGAGCCAAAAAATCAAGTTTAAATATTCTCAATAGGTTTATAAAATGATGATCAAAGTCTCAACTGGGAGCAAAGCTAAGATGAGTAGTCAAAACCCACTTTTGATAGAATGGAATTAATTAAAAATATGATCGAGTAAGATATTGTTTATGTTGAGACAGGTAGCTAGAAGGCGATTCAAACACAAACAGAGACTGATTGAAGTGACAAACAAAATAGCTAATATAATTAATGAATAATTTTTAAAAAACAATACAGAATTTAAGGGAACTGCATCAACCCAAAAAAGTGGTATTTTGTTTGTCCCTGGTAGACATATCACTAAAATATCATCATTTCCCAAGAGATTATCCACACAATGAGATCTAAAACAAGTAAAGTGGGGTACATGGCTATTAAGGTTGATCTTAAGAAGCCCTATGACCGAATTAGTTAGGGTTTTCTTAGGGATACTTTCTTAGATGTGGGCCTCCTTACTTCTCTTATTGATGTCATCATGGGCTATATATGTAATTGTTAGTGCTAAATCCGCAAGCGCACGGTTCACAAATTATAGTACTTAAGATATCGTTTTCACAGGGAAAGGATGAGGAATAACACATTATTACTCAATTCTTAATCTTGTTTACAATGTTCATAGGTTATATTGCTGAATTAACTAACATCTACATTAGACTTAGAAATTCCAACTTAACTATTAATCAAAGAAAATAAATTATAGATTTATATTTTAAGTTATGAATTGAACTTGAATTTATTCTCCCACTTTGAATTTTAAATCTTATATTGCAAACCAAGTTGGATTAATGTCCTAATTCATTCTCTTGAACTGAAATAGTTATTCTTAAGACATGCATGTGTAATTTTAACCCTTAATTCTCATTAATTGCTAATTAATTACATACAGTTATTTTAAGATTAATTGTCAACCTATAGTAATTATTTTAATATCCTAATCTCTCACACAATATTTCAATAATGAATCTTTATTAGTTATAAGAGGGAATACTTCTCTCAATCATATTGTCACTTTTAATAATCATGCATGAAGTACTAATAAAGAAATCTGTAATAAAGACTAAGTATATTACTAAGAACATATACGACATAGATATCATTGTTCAAGTTCCTAAAGAAAATATAATTACTAATTACAAGAAAAAGCAAATAGATAAGAGATAGTAAATAGAAATCTCTCAACCTTTTTCTACACTCTATGTAGATAATCTTCTTCTTGCTTGTCTTCTTCTCTCAAAGCTAAGTAAAATAAACTAATAAAATCAGAAAAATTGTTCTTTTCTTTTTTCACCACACACTCCCTCGACCTTAACTATTTCTTGTATATTTTGGATTCCAATCATTGTGTCCTTCAGAAATATCACTCCAGAAGTAGGCAACCCTTGATGGAATGACATGAATCTTCAAGTGTCTTTTCAAAGGTAATTGCCAGAATGCCTTTTATTGCCGCGCCTGTGAAGGATGTCGCTCCCGCAATAGGACATGCTTCTTCTATTTTGACTTTTCTTTCTGCTTTGACCTCTGCCTTTGTAGCCTTGTTGTGTCGCGCTCGTGACACCTTTCGCACTTGCGATAGGACTTCTTCATTTGCTTGTTTTCTGCCTATTTCTCTTTAGTTATAACTCATTTACTCCCTACACACACTTACAATAAAAACACATAAAGGCACCATGTTTCGCATAAAAAACTTAACTAAAACTAGACATTTATTTCACAAAACATTCACAAATAATGCATAAATTAACCCACATCACTTCTAGTGGTATGCACCTGTTATGGAATGGAACCATGACTGAAGCTTTCATCCCTAGCCGTGGCCTCAGGCAAGGTTGCCCATTATCGCCATACCTCTTTGTGTTGTGCATGGAAAGATTGATTCATTGTATTTTTGAAGCAATTCATAATTGTTCTTGGCAGCCCATTCATCTCAATAAGAGTGGTTCTGCTATCAGTCATCTCTTTTTTGCGGATGACTTGATCCTCTTTGCTAAGGCGGATGTGACACAAGCTAAAGCTATTGATTCTGTTCTCCACCGATTTTGTGAGAGTTCGGGCCATAAAATCAATGCAAACAAAACTAATGTCTATTTTTCCAAGAATGTTCCAATTCATCATCGTCAAGAGCTCACTCGAAAGTTAGGTTTTAAAGAAACTCTGGACTTAGGTAAATACCTTGGGATGCCTTTGCTTCACTCAAGAATGTCGCGCAAACATTACAGCTACATCTTTGAGCAAATGAAAAGTAAAATTCAGGCATGGGATTCTGCTCAAATATCCATTGCATGTAGGGTTACTCTAGCCTCTGCTATCCTTTCTGCAATGCCTGCCTATGTTATGTAAGCATCTGTTATCCCCACAACTCTTTGTCAGGATTTTAACAAAGCCACTTGTAACTTCATTTTGGGAGGCTCAGGAGATGTTTGCAAAATGGCTATGGTGTAGTGGAATAAGATTATGCAGCCTAAGTTAAGTGGGGGACTCTCCCTACGTGATCCTCATATGCTTAATATGGCCTTTCTCATGAAACCGGCTTGGCAGATCTTTACTTGTGCTGATTGTTTTTGGGTGAAGGTCATCAGAGCTAAATACAAATTTAATTGGGGCTATGAAAGGCAACCTACTGTTAAAAATAACTCTTCTATCCTTTGGAAGGGTATATGTTCTCACTAGAACCATATTTCTGCTCATGCCCTTTATTCTCTTAGAAATGGTTTAAAGACCAAATTTTGGTTTGACCGTTAGATCCTTGGTCTGAGCTCTTCTCTGTTTCATTTTGCTTGTATACCAATCCCAGAATATTTGATTGATAAACCAGTTGCTTATTTTGCCAATGATAATCATGGTTGGAACTGGATGTTACTTGCCGAGTTGTTTCCCACAAAACTCTTTAACAGAATTGCGGCTATTTGTCCTCCTGTTAGTGAAGTTGATGATGATTTCATTTTCTGGAGTCTTTCTGCGACAGGTGAGTTCATAGTCAAAACAAAATACTTTTCTTTAATCAATCATAGTTTGACTAATAGAGATGGGATATGGGATAAGATCTGGAAGTTACATGTGACTCAAAGAGTGAAAATCTTTATTTGGCTGTTTTTGCATAATGATTTGATGACCAATTTTGAAAGGAAAAGGCGGCACTTAATTGAGGATGATAGTTGTTTTCATTTTCTGAATGTGGTTAAAGATACTTTCCATGTTCATAGAGATTGTGCAGCTGCTTTCTAATTCTCGATGTTTATGATTTCGGAGCAAATGTTGGAACCTTTTATGACTCTAAATAATTTTCATTCTTGATTGTTATTTAATCTCAACCTCTATGATGTCGTGGTGGAAGGAATTCGTTGGCCAGAGTTTCAGTATTGGTTGTTGGACCCTGTAAAAGAATAGAAACGAGACCATCTTCCAAGACAATCTCAAACCGACTTGTGTTCTGATTACTATAGCTCTCTCGTTTGCCCACTCTTGCCATTCTTCTCTTACTGTGGAAAACATATCACTGCCCATGGATTTAGAGCTCCCAACATTTGATAGAGCTGTCGCCCCTCTAATTTTGTGAAACTGAATTCTGATGCTTCTATTATGATTTCGGAGGGTACTGCTACTTGTAGAGGTGTTCTGTGGGATGAGCGTAGGTACTGGCTTTCTGGTTTTGTGGCTAAATTAGGTCTTTGCCCCATCCTTCTTGCAGAGCTTTGGGGTATTTATTATTGTCTCAAACGAGCAAAGGATATAGGTTTATCTCAAGTTTTGGTGGAGTGTTATAACAAAATCGTAATGGAGATGATTTTTGGGAACTGCTCTATTAGTGCCAGCTGCCTTTCTCTTGTTAACAGTATTCGCAGGACTTCCAAGGATTTTGCTACCATTTCCTTCTCTCATATTCATAGGGAAGCCAATTTTGCTATTGACTTCCTCTCACTTATCCCATGGGTTCCATTTGGGCTATCACGTTCTTCCTTCGGCTCTTCAAGGAATTGGTCCTTGGCTTAGTCATGATTTAGTGGGAGTCCCTTACTCTCGTTAGTTGTGTTAGTTTGTGAGCTTAACTCACCTCTTTTCACCATAAAAAAAAAAAAAAAAGGACATCTACATTCCAATCAGAACCACCATTTTATTTTTTCCACTCAACTATGCCCTTATATATGCATTTATAGACCACGACCTTTAATTTTTGTGAAAACTAATATTGATTTCCAAAAACATTCAAGGAAATAAGCTCTAAAAAGAAGTGTATACTGATACTGTAGTGATTAAAAGTCAACTACTAAATTGAAGCTAAAAAAAATATTAAACCATGTGAAGGAAAACAATGATGACTAAATACATGTAAAAGCAGAAAAGTAATGGTGGAGAAAAAGATAACAGCTTATAAACAAATAAACATTTAGAACAAACTGAATAATGCAAGAGGTAGAACATTTTTTAAACAAACAAAACATAACAAAACAAGTCAAAATTTTCAGCAAACAACACAAATTGATATTTGAGAAGAAATAGAATAGAAAATAACCTGATAATTAATGGATTTTTGTCTTTGTATGAAGATCAACAAGCAACAGTGGATGTTGAGGATATTTCTCTTCCAAATACTAATAATAAAAATCATCAATAAGCACCAATCAAAGAAAATTTCTAACAACCAACACAATTTACAAGCAAGTGGATAAATGGAAAAAAAAAACAAAAGAATAAAAAAGGCAAAAATTAAACTGGCCACCAAAATAGCAAAATAATCAGTAATAACAATTATAGATGGCCTTTATACTATGATCTACCTTTGCTGAAAAAAAGTTTTTAAATACAATACAAAATGAACACGTTACATTAGATAACAACCATTAAATAATTATATAGCTGAAAATCAGCAACATGAATTTATAAATTATCACATTAACATTCAACAAAATGAGTTCATATATCAACTCTTAATATACATTTGGCGTGGGACTTAAACTAACATATTTATACAAGCCTTTATTTCTATTACTATAGTAATAATTATTCAAGTATCTTTAGCAACATTATTCAGGTGGGTCTTGAGCATGGGCCAAGCACATGGTACTTATATGATACTATGTAGTCTTCTTTAGCAATCTAAATTCTAACGAAGGAAAAGAAAGAATATTATGCCAAAATAGGAAAAAATACGTATGCCAAAAGAGGTAAGCTAACAGAAATTAAAATTGCATATATATAATATTTGCAATATACATATCACATCAATGCCCTAAGCATGCATTTATAGAATAAAAGTTCCAGCTGCTTGATTTATGAAGAACCAGTTCTAGTTACATCAGATATTCATAAAATGTACAAACTGAAAAAGACTAAGAATTTTTGCATAATTAATTATACATATAATTACACGGAAGGCAAATACTAGTGAAATTAAACTATATCTACTACTGTCCTTGAAATTACAACTAATGATTTAATGTTATTCACAAATGGGAAGTAGACTTTAAAATAGGTTCCTTTTCTTCTGGCAGTACAGCTCCGCATTAACCTGTCATATAATATAACAAAAATCTAAGGTTGACTACTTTAAACCACCATAAATAGAGACCCTTATCAAAAACACCAAGAGGAAAACCTAGGAGACAAAGCTAAAATCATGAAGATTAATGGACCAACCAACAACCATTTGCTAAATAAACTCCTAATCCAACAGAAAGAAACACACCAGAAATTTAAGGTTGACTACTAAAACCATATGCTAAGTTACTCGATACCCAGAAGTGAGAACGATTATGCAGAAAAGGTTTACAGAGTCTCCAAAACATGAAAGCAAGACTAGAAGAACAAGAAAATACAAGAAGTAAAACGAAGCTTGCTACAACTCAAGAAAAAGCAATAGACCCTGCATAACCTAGAGTCCTTTAGAACAAACTAGTAGTCCCGAGAATAGAAATAAAGTCAAAGACCTAGACTAACCTACCAACCCAAAAACTAGCAACACAAACCCAGAAAACATAGTCTATTACCAATAAAAAAAATACAACAGAACCAACACCAGGCCTCAAAGACCAAAAATCAAGAAAATCAACAAAAATGTAAATACATAGCTTCTTTCTAAAAACAAAACATCATCAACAAATAACCCAAAAAGAAACTATTATAGCCTCCATAAAATAAAAAAAAATCCAACCAAATCCTAAAAGTTGGATATCAAGCAATATATACGAAAATAGAAGATTGAAACCACCAGATTGTTTCCCAAACTGCCAAAACAGAGAGAGGGAAGCAATGGAACCAATCTTCCTAAGTATATATAGCATGCAATCTGATTTTACACCTCACTCAAATGCCAAGAAATGAACCTATGTTTTATGACTAATTAAAAATAATAAAATGAAATTTAAATCTCAAACCTTACACAGAATGCCTGTAATTGATTTTGCTCTTATTTGTGTGGAATTGGAATAACGAACCCAAATTTGGTCCTTTTTTTCTAGCGAGAAACATCTTCAGAGCAGTTGTGGATGATAGAGCACATTATCTCGGAGCTATCGATGGTGGAGCAAGTTGTATCAAAGCTGTCGAGAGTGAAGTGAGGAAGAAGTGTCCATCGATGGAAAGTAGTGCTGGTATAAAGTCTAAATCAAGTGAAACCCATTTGTTAGGGCAAAGGAAGTTTTGTTAGAAAAAAAAAATCAAATGAGCAAATGGGTTTTCTGAAGAAGAGAGAGTTTTTTCTTTTAAACTTTTAGGAGTAGTGTGGGTTTGTTTCGCTCTAATTTTGTTGTTTTAAGGACCAAAAATTAATAATTTTTAAGACTAGTTTCTATTCCCTCACAAATAATATAGACTATATTGAAAATTGATGACATATAAAAAACTGATACTTATTGGTATGCTTTTTAAGGATTAGAAAATTGACCTGTGCATAAACTGTGGTCTTTAATAAACCTTTTTCTTGTAGTGCATAAAGTTTATTCGGCTGGAGATTTAGGGAATTCTTCACATAAGTCTTTTCTCAGGTTATTTCACTGGATGCACAAGAATTTTTGTTAAATGTTTCATGGATAAATGTAAGATTTAGTCTTGATAGTATTTATAGTGGTTATATGTCCTAAATAAATTTGACATTTGAAGGGTTTTTTGGATTTGGTTACAGTTTACATTGATATTCAACAACTTGATGCTATAATTGTAAGTTGAAGCAATATTATTACGTAAAAACCGGTTACTATTACATTGCCATAGTAATGATTGTACCATTGTCAATTAGTAAAATTTTTCTAGTTCTAGTGGTTTGACTTAAGTCTTTAACTTTCCTGAAACCTTCATAATGGTGAGCTTACTCAAAATAAAATTATGTTGATACAATTGATTGTTTTTCTACATCAAATATCTTTCACTTCATTTATATTCTCTATTAACAATGTTGACGTAGAATGGATGAGATGATGCATGGATAAAGGGAATGGAGTGAATTAGCTATATTGAGTGATAAGATAAAAAAGGTTTCAGGTATGATAGAAGGGCTTCTATGGTCACGAAAGGGCGGTGAAGTCAATGGTCACTCTAATGATTGGTCTTCTGAGAAGGTATATATTAACACATGCACTAGTCAATTTCACCCATGATCACTGGACTTACGCCTAATCATCCAAAAGTAGTTGACTTATTTTTTGTGATTTAAATGCCACTGAACTTAACACATTTTTACAGAAAAGTCATTTTAATAGGTTTTCAGCGATAATCCTTACCGAAATGTTAAAGTGGCACGTCACGTCATATGCCTGAATATATGTGGCATGACACGCCAGCAGCCACGTCACCAAAAGAGACCAAATCACACAACACATCAGCACGCCACATTATATTTTTGGATAAATGTGGCCTCTTCTGGTGATGTGGTTGCTGATATGTCATACCACATGTATCCAGACATATGATGTGACGTATCACATCAGCATTTCAGCAAAAGTAATCGTCGAAAATCAGTCAAGATGATTTTTATACAAAAAGATGATAAGTTCAGTGACATTTAAGTCATGAAAAATAAGTCAGTTACTTTTGGACGATTAGACGTAAGTCTAGTGACCATAGATGAAATTGACCCCATATGCACACACAGCCCGACATTTCTTTCGACTTTGCTATGGAAGTTATGTTGCTGCTTGCTATTCTGATACTGATTTTTTTTTTGGTCAAAGAACTCGTAAGGATTTCATGTTAGAGCTAGTTTATCTTTATTATTGTATAGTTGCATTAATGCTTATGTGAATATCTTGATGTATCAAATATGTAGATTTTTAATTCTATAATGAATTCAAGTCAGTTTGTTTATGGAATTATATTTTCCCCTAAGTGCTCTTATGTTTGAGAAATTGCATATTGTTTTGGAAATTCTTAGAAATTGAGCTTCTAGTATATAATTAAGCATTTTATCACCATAGAGATATTTTGCATGTGGATAGGATCCTCCCAAAAAGTTAACAAAGTACAAACAAGAATATCAATAGAAACTAATGAAATAGTATCCTTCAATGAATTGGAATTACAGTTAAAGAAAAATTCTGTAGTAGCTCTCTTAGTTTGTGCCCAGTTATAGGTTAAAACACTATAAATTGTATTGTAACAAATCAAGGACAAATTTTAGTTGTTGAAACTACGTGTATTCCTATCTAAAAACTCAAGTTGTACAAGTTTGTGCCCATTGGATTTACTGCCTTTAATAGGTGCATGAATATTAATTATAAATTTATGCTTTAAATTCTACGGATCTTTTAAACAATGGACAATAAAAACATGAGGTTCATTATGCATTCTTCTGAAGATTCTAAGTGAATAGAAATTGGTTTCGATAAGGGTTGTTTTTGTAAACAAACTTGTATGGGATAAATATAATGTTAAACAATTTCAAAACTTCGGTATATTTTGTAACTGTTGCTTTGCAATATATGAAAAGACTATTGATTATAATTTTGTGTGTGTATGTGTGTGTGTGTGTGTGTGTGTGTGTGTGTGTGTACAAGTAATATTTAAATAAAATATTTTAATTATTTTGAAAATTTAATATTAATGACTGAATTTACTTTTAGCGAAGAAAAATCTAGTTGCAAGAATATACCTTTAACGACCTAAAATGAATCTTCAATGACTGGAATTCCCTTTATTGAAAGTGAACACAATCAGCGAGGGAAAAATTTGGTCTCTAAAAATTAGTATTGAACACTGAAAATATTTTGGTCTTTAATACTTTTAAAGACTGGAAAATTTTTTAACGATTGGAATAATAATGGCTATTAATACTTTTAATGACTAGAAAGTTACCAGTCGTTGAAAGATTTAACCCTAGATTATAAATCCAGTCATCTATACCTTTACACATGGGGCTTCAAGCGATAGGTTTTTTGGGTCATTAAAGACTGAATTTTGACCTTCAATGACTGGATTTCCCTTTGTTAAAAGACATTTTATATAGTGAATGTAGATAGAACGCAAAGGGATTTCTTGGAGTTTTGGGAAAATAAATTTAAATAAAAAGCATAGGGTTGCCACTTGGAGTTTTGGGGAAGAAAAGTTATACAGAAAGGAAATGCGTATCTTCGAAATTTTGCCCCAGAAAATTTAGACAAAAAGTAAAATAGTACCATTTTAAATTTTTTTTCAAAAATATTTTGCTCAATAGGAAAAGGGATACCTTTCTGAGTTTTAACCAATAATATTTAAAGAAATAGTAAAGTGGCATACCTTAGAATTTTGGTTGAAAAAATTTGGTAAAAAAGTAAATTAGAATTTTGAACTATAAAATTTAGATAGAAACCTAAGGAGTACATTTTTTTTATTTTTGAGCAAAAAAACTATACACAAAGCAAATGGGTATTTCTTAGGGTTTAGGGAAAAAAACATTTTTATGAATAATAAATAAGGTACCACTTTGAGTTTTGGGAAAATATTTAAAGGTATAACAAAAGGGCATATCGTGGAGTTTTGGGCAAAACAATTTCGACAAAAGTAAAAGGGTACCCTTGTCTATTTTGATGAATAACAATGGGGGTATCGTTGTCTATTTTGAGAGAAAATGTTTAGAAGATGTGCGAAAGGGACCATTTAGAGTTATGGGCAATAAAATTTAAATAAAAAGCAAATGGGTACTACATGGAGTTTTGAGTGAAAAAATTTAAACAAAGGCAAGGAAAGGTATACCACTTGAAGTTTTGGATGAGAAAATTTAGAGAGAAATTTAAGTGGTACCCCTTAGAATGTTGAACAAAAATATTTAGAGAAAGAGTAAAAAGGTATCATTTGGATTTTTTGGTGAAAATAAATTTGATGACTAATAAAGGAGTTACCCATCTGAGTTTTGAGTAAAAATATTTAGAGTAATAGTAAAGGCGCATCCTTTTTCAGTTTTCTAAAAAAAATTTAGGCAAAAAGCAAATAAATATCCCTTGGAGTTTTGGGCATGCAAATTTAGATAGAAAGTAAAGGGATACCTTGGAGTTTTAAGAAAATACATTTAGACAAAAAGCAAGGGATACCATTTGGAGTTTTGTGCTAGAAATAGAAGGGTACCCCTTAGAATTTTGAGCCAAAAACTTAGAACAAAAAGAAAAGGGATATCTTTTAAAGTTTTGGGCAAAAACATTTTGATTAATAACAAAGGGTCATGCCTCTGAGTTTTAGAAAAAAAATATTTAGAGAAAAACCAAAAGGATACCAATTAGAGTTTTGGGCAAAAAAAATTTAGTTAAAAAAAGGGATATCTTATAGAGTTTTGAGTTGTAAAATTTAGATAAAAAGCAAAGGAATATCTCTTTGAGTTTTTGGTCAAAAAATTTAGCCACAAAGTAAAGGGATACCACTTGAAATTTAAGTTAAAAAAAATGTTGATGACTAGCAAATAAGATACTCCTCTGAATTTTGGATGAAAATATTTAGATAACTAGCAAAAGGGTACACCTTAGAGTTTTGAGGAAAAAAATTTAGACAAAAAGTAAAAGGATACCTAAAGGAGTTTTGTGCGGAAAAATTTAGACAGAAAGCAAAGGGATTCCATGCAGTTTTTGATAAAAAAATTAAACAAAAAGCACAGAGGTACCATTTTGAGTTTTGAATTAAAAAATTTAGACAGAAATCAAAAGGGCACTTCTTGGAACTTTAAGCCATAAACTTTAGACAAAAGTAAAAGAGTATCTCTTGGAATTTTTTGCAACAATATTTTGATGAATAGTAAAGGGGGTATGCTTTTGAGTTTTAGGCAAAAATATTCAAAAAAAAAAATCAAAAGGGCATAACTAGGAGTTTCGAGCGAAAAAATTTAGTCAAAAAGTAAAAAGGTATTTTTTTAGAGTTTTAAGCGATAAAATTTAGATAAAAAGTAAGGGTACCTCATTGGGTTTTAGAAAAAAATAATTTAGACATAAAGTAAATGGTTACCACTTAGAGTTTAAAACAAAAATATTTTGATGAATAGTAAAATGGACACCTTTTTGAGTTTTGGGCAAAAATATTCAAAAGTATAACAAATGGGTACACTTTGGAGTTTTGTGCAAAAAAATTAAGATAAAAAGCATAGGGGTACCCTGCTGGGTTTTAGGCTATAAAATTTAAGCAAAAAGCAAAATTATACCTCTTTTAGTTTTAAGCAAAAATATTTATACACAGAAGAAAGGGGTACCAAGTTGAAAGGCAAAAACATTTTGATGAATAGTAAAATCAGTATCCTTTTGAGTTATTGGGGAAAAGATTTAAAGAAAATTCCATCCTTATTAGATGATCAAATCAGATCATTATCATGAGTTGTAACAAAATTCGAAACATATCATACAGCTCTAAGAGAAATGCATCTAACATAACAAAATTTATTTTGAATAAATTAAAAAAAGGCATAGTTGTTAATTTATTAAAAAATACAAGAAAAATTTTTATCAACGAGATAGATTTTGTACTTTGATTTTTATTAGATGTAACATAATTAGACAATCTAGAATATTGCAAAATAACATAATATGATTTTTATCAATGAAGAATTGCTATGTTATTATTTAGAAGAAAAAGACATAAAATTAATTAATTAATTCTTTTAGAAGGGGCATAAGCCCTATAAAACAAACTAAACAATAACGTTTCAAAGGAAAAAAAACACCTCTAATATCTTCTTCTAACAAGTTGCAAAGATCATTTAGCCAAGAACGCACATTTTAAAAACCCATTTGAAGAGCATGTAACACCCTTCATCTGATCTGTTGAGCAATTCAAATATGGAGTGCTATACACAGTGCTGAGAAGCACCAAAACCTATACTGCAAAAATCCTTTAGTTTATTTTAATACATATTTGATAAAGCAGTTTTTGCCTTTATCTATAAGAAGAAGAGTCGGCAGCTGATGATCCGGTTGGTTGAATGGACCTGCAAGAAGGAGTGGCTTTTTTTGTAGGAGAATCATGCACAGCGAATGACCTTTCGGTCTTGCATTGCTTTGAAGATTTGGTGATTTCTCACATCAAGTGTTTGAGAGAGATAATTAACTCAATTGTCAACCTTTGCAATTTGGATTCGGGATGGACGTCGAATCTAGCGAATGAATCAACGGAGATTAAATGGGTGCACTTTGCTTCTTGGGCTCGGGGTGAACATCGAGCCTAGCGAAGGTACTTAACCTGCTGATGAACGGACTCCAACTTTTGCATCTTCATCTATATCAAGCCTAGCAGATAAGTTGTGCCGAACGAAAAATTTTGGCTATAAAAGGTTTAAGGAAGTTACCCGCTCATAGGGAATTACTCTTATGGAGAACCTCGGACGAGATGTTTGTATCAACCTACCGGAATTATCATGGCAACTCTGGGAGTTACCCGTTTATGGGGAGTTACCCATATGGAGAACCTCGGTCGAGATGTTCGTATCGACCGATCGAAATTATCATGGCGACTCTAAGAGATACCCGCTTATGGAGAGTTACCCGTATGGAGAACCTCGATCGGGATGTCAACTTCTATCTTCACGGTGATTGTCCGCTTATGAGACATATTGGTCGAGAAGAGGTATGTAGGCATCAAGACCCTCATCTCAAACTCCCGATGGTAGGAAAATTTCTTTTCGATCCACGCTGTGGCGGTTGATTATACTGACTGATCGAAGAAAGGTTTACAGGCATCGGGGCCTATCTCATCTCCCGATGGTAGGAAATATCTTTCCGATCCAAAGATCGTTTTGCAGGAAAAGCAATTAAGAAACTTTATAAACGACAAATAATAGTTTCATAAGTTTGGGCGTGTACCTATTTTTAGGTTAGTCCTTGCTTCGTGGAGACACTCATTTTGTATGCATCGAGGTGTTATAACTTTTCACATGTTGCGGCTTTTTTATTGCTGCATCTTTAAAGACTCAAAGATGAATTTTTAATGATAAATAGATAATGTGAAAGTTGGCTGACAATCTAGCACTTATTACATAAGACTAAAAATTGCATTAAAATTTTGTACAATAAGTTCATGGGGAACTCAGATTGTAATGATTGCACCTGTTTTGCCATCATTCAATGATTCCAACAAACGGCCTGCATGGGTCTGGCTTCTCATGTTTGTCATCATTATATGGTCTGGACCCTTCTTTCTTGTCGTCAGACTACTTGCAGGAGCTTTCCCCTCTTGTTCGACCGAGAAATCTCTTAAAGGAGCCTCTTTACAGGAGTCATTCAATCTCCTTCTTTAGGAAATAGCATTCGTTGGTTGAATATCCGATAGCTCTGTGAAATTCACAATATTTACTGCGATGCTCGTTATTTCTTGCTTGCTCGGTTGCCCTGGGCCAGTTAACTTTCATGTACTTTTCTTTGATCCACATTAGCACTTGGGCAGGACTGGCGTTAAGCGGAGTGAAAGTCCGAGGTGATTGATCATTGTACCGATCGGATAGGCCACGTCCGATTTCTTTTCTTTTGCCTAGGCTCCTTGAAATAGTGTGCCCGTTCGGACTCCCCCGTAGTCGATCGAATGGGAGAGTTCTATTGAATGCCCGACCATCGGGATACTGCAACCTGTCCATGACGCTGATCTTTCTTGCTCTGTTGAACCTGAGAGCGTCATCTAGCTGAATGTGTTGCCTAGTTCTTTCCATCAGGTCTGAGAAGTTAACCGGCAGCCTTATTGTTAAAGATTCAAAGAGCAGACGATCGATGATGCCTCCTGCCAAGGCATTAGATGTCATTTCCACACTTACATTCCTTACTTCTGATATTATGGCCTAAAATCGGCCGATGTAGTCTCTGAGACTTTCATCGACTCGCTGGTAGAGGTTGCACAAGTCACCCACTGACTTCGACACACGTTTCTGCACAATGAATCGTGTGGTGAAAAGCTTCTTGAGTTGTCTAAAAGATGTGATTGACTCCTGAGGAAGATTATGGAATCAACTAAGAGCATCTCCTCCTAGGGTAGTGGGAAAAACTCTACAGGCGATCCTCTCATCATATGTGTAGACTTGCACTTTAGTCAAGTATTCCGCAAGGTGAGTAGTAGGGTCAGTTTTACCTGTGTATTTGTCCATTACTACATCTCTCCACCTAGGAGGCAGCTCAGACTCTGTTATCTCCCTCTAGAATGGGGAGGCAGTGTTGTTGCAGGTGTTTCCCTCAAACACCCCTTTCTTGGGCTCTGTCAGGCCAAATTGCTTGAGTTTCTTTTTGAACCATTTATCCTCCCTGCTTATTGTTGTAGAGGCGAACTCTTCTTTAGTTCCTCGGAAACGACTTCGGTTGGGTGTGTACATTAAGGACAAATCATCTCCAATGGAGAAGGTGGATGATCTGCTAGGAACGTAAAGGGCATCTCTACTCGAGGACATTGTTCCCTTTCCCTTATCATATCTGCCTGGGGTTCTGAACCCCATCCTTCCACCGTTATGGGCTTGTGGCTCGTTGATGGAAATCCTCTTATTTCTTTTTTTTTCTGAAGTCTTCTGCCGTGAAATCCTTTTTATGGCCTCTTTCAGAAGTTCTGGACATTTTTCTCTTTTTCATTGTTTGGACTATACTCTTAGTGAAGTCACTAAGGATGGCACACATGTCCTTAATGGTAACGGAGGTATCTTCTGGTTGCCGCATAACTATATAATCGAAATCTGGGGGGAGGTTACCCCTAGCAGGGGATCTGAGAGATCTCTCTCTTCTTGCTGAGGGCCTAGATCTGCCCTGATTGTTGTGATCATACTCTCTAGAAGCTGTATGCTCGTTGGATCTTGAACCTGTCATGCTCTCAATGAAAGCACCAAATCATAAAGCAGTTTTTGCCTTTATCTGTAAGAAGAAGAGTTGGTAGCTGATGATCCGGTCGGCTGAATGGACCTGCAAGAAGGAGTGCCCGATCAGATCTGGGCGATTGCACTTCGAAGCTTAAGTTAGTAGCTTTTAGAGAGAGAGTATTTAGAGAGAGAGTATCAGATATTTAATACCTGGAGTCATTGTGTTTTAGGCTATTTATTGGAATTCTTTGGAAGGGGTACTTGAGTACCTTGGGGCTTAATAACTAATATTGGAGTAGGTGTATGGCGATGTGACAGGGAGCAGGTGGAAGGTATAGGCGCTTGCTTGTGTCAGTGGACTGGACAGGACAGGGCATCCCATCAGTCCGATTGAACACCGCGCCTTTATGTCTTGTCTTCTAGCTCATGCTTTATCATTTTTGTTGATGGGCTTTAGGCCCTGCTAAGCATTATTGGGCCGACCTGACTGGGCCTTGCAGATATTTTTTCCGTAGTTATCAATACTTATTATTATTAATCAACCAAAAAAATTAACAGAATTTTCCTATAATATTGCTTATCCTCCTGTAAAGAAAAATACTTTTTACACTTCTAAAATTGCACGTCCAACTCTATAACTCCAAAATAAACTCCACAAATTTTTCATCCTTCATTGTATATCAAACCAAATATTTTTAAAAAAATCACATATTTATCAACATTTTGTACTTATTTCAACTATATAAATACATAAACCATAATATCATATCTGTCCACAGCATAATATGGTTATTTCTAGATTAATTGCATATAATGCAAAGATCTTCTGCATAAAAACATTAAAACATCATAAGCTAATAACTTTATTACAACAATTCGATACAAAACTCATATTACAATAATGCTTTGAAAATGTCTATTGAGTGTACATGCCAAACCAAGAAAGAAATTCTAAGACATATAATAGAAGAGCTTTCTTAAAGCCTCCATTTCTAAACTTAGATATGACTTTAATATTAGTAGATTCAACTGACTGTTCTCTCGGTATTAAGAACACTTTTCTTTAACATATGCACGGAAAATAACCACACACTAAACTTTAGTTTAGTGAGAATACGCTATTGATTTTACTTTTCCATAGAAATCACAATAAACATATTATAAATAAATTTACAAAAATATAGTATATTCACAAATTCAAATTAACAATTATTTATAGGATTCATCAGAGAACACGTTTTAATTAACAAATAAATTTTGGCATACATGCAGTCGTATTTATTTTTGTGTTACATACCTTTTTTTTTTTTGAAGATTTGTGTTACATACCTTATTCATGTATATAAATAACTGGCTGCAACGTGGAACACATGAAGCAAGTCTAGCCATGATCAAAAAGACATTTTAGACTATGTATTATTGGCCCTCAATAGCCAAAGATGCAAGGAAGCTAGTTCAAAAATGCAGTCAATGTGAGAGTACTAAGGAAATTACCATCAAAATTACAGGTGCTGCTTTTAGGCTGCTATTTTAATTAGGGCTATCTCCCTTTTGTCCTTAGTTAAATTTAACTCAATTATCTGGTCAGCATGATTTGTTTCCTTCTCATCATAAAGTTCCTTTACAAGGGTTGGGGTCCCTATTTCCAATGGAATGAGGGCTTCCGATCCGCGAATTAGGGGAAAGGGGATTTCGCCAATGGCCGATTGGGGTGAACTCCAATAAAACCACAGAACATTATGCAGTTTTTCTGACCAACTTCCTTTGAAACTTCCTTCTTAAGCTCATAAAAAATGGTGCAGTTGAAAACTTCTGTCATCCCATGTTACATCGAAGCTCATCATGTCTGCTTGTACATACAATTTATTTTTCATTGTTTGGATGCTAAGAAGTAAAATAAAAAAATAAAATAAAATAAATAAAAAAGGGAAGAGTAATACAAATTGCATTTCTTAATTTAGTTATGCCCCTCTGGATTTCATTCTAAACTGCTGAAATTGATAGAAACAATTGACTTTACAAATATATCCTTAATATTTCATCACATATAAACTTCTTTAACGAGGATAAAATAGTAAAAGCATATTAAAATTCTTATATTTTCCAAGGTGCATCCGAACAACATAAATTATTTTTGTTTATAATTCTGTGCTTTTTTTTTAATTTATTTTCTTGTCCCTTGAAAATAACTTCTCTCATATGTATTGTATTGATAATTTACAAATATATACACTTTAATGTTTTGGTAAAAAGGGGTGAATAAAGCTTATAAGAAAAACAAACTAGGGAACATAAGACGTGCCAACAACATCATGATCCAAGCACAAACTAATACTAAGAGGTGTAACCTTAATAAGATGAAGATCATGAGGGAAATTATACACCAACTTGGAAAGAAAATCCGTATATACACTTTAATTTAGTTACAAAGTACAATAGAAAATGGATTATCTTAAGTTAGATTATGAAATTAAAAATATATTTGCATCGAATCAAATCAGATTATCGTATTGTAACAAAATTCTGAACATACCAAATAGCTCTAACATAATTTATTTTGAATTAACCAAAAAAGGCTTAGTTGTTAATTTATCAAAAAAAAAAAAAACAATGCACATAAATTTTGTATCAATGAAAAAGACTTTTTTACTTTGATTTTTATTAGATGTAAATATGACTAGAGAATCCAGAATATTGCAAAAAAACATAGAAATCACCAAGTTGTTATTATTTAGAAGAAAAATGCATAAATTTATCCATTTCTTTTGGAAACTCTAATCTTCAACCCATCTCTCATATAAAGAACAATAGAAACACTAGGGTCAACTGGATGATCTTGAACCACTTGAACACAATAATTCCAAAGAATAGAAGAGGCAATGGCTTTCATTTGCATAAAAGTTCTTACCTAAACAGCTTCTGGGTCCAGCATTAAATGCTATAAACTTACAAGAAGGAACATGAATAATTTCACCTTCTCCTGAAATCCATCTCTCAGGCTTAAATTCTAAGCAATCTTTCCCCCAGATTTCCTCCATTCTTCCCATTGTGTATAAGCAATACTTAATCTTGAAATTCGCAGGAATTTGATGCCCACTGGGAAGAGTATCTGAATTAACAGACACAATGTGCTCAAATGGAATTGTTGGGTACAGCCTTAACACCTCACATATAACTGCGTGAAGCTAAACAAGTTTGTTAAGCTCTTCAAATCTGAAAGTCTTCAATTCTTGATCATCTTTATAATCTCTCTCCAAATTTTCTTTCATCTCTTGCAATATCTTCATTTCCGAGTTTTGATGCATTTTCAAGAAGTGGGAATAGACCATGTAAGACCTTCAGCTCTATTATTCTCTTTACAGAGTCCTTGAATCTCTTGTCGTTAAACAAAGAGTGAATTAATTTCTTTTGAATCTTCCAATGAGTATTAGAATCAGAAGATAAAATGCCATCTCCTAAAGGTTCCATAATCTCCCTGAACTCTTTGCCTTTTTGGTAATTGGCAAAGTTCTTGGTAAGAATGTAATTGACATTAGTAGGATCACTTGTCACCACAAAATCCATGCCGCTAAACCAAGGACCTATGAACATAGCTGTGCCCCCATTTTGGCCAAATCAAGGACTCGAGATCTATTGCTGAGAAGCCCTGGAACCATCCCAACTCCAGGCCAGTTTATGAGAACAGATTTTCTGTTTGAGCAAAAGTTCCAAAGAAAAACAATGAAAGCAAATGCTAGTAGCATCCCAACATAACCAAGTATAGCCATTGAGTATATTAATTGTTTGTTGTAAGTTGACTTGTGTAAATGACTTTTATAGTGGGAATTCCACTTGAAATTGGTTATTTTACTTTTAATGCTTCGTAAATTCACACAAGGATCAAAGGACAAGTGAAGTAATTATGAAAGCTTAAAAATAGCATGAGGTTAGAAAACGGTTAATTATGGTAACTATGCTAAATGTGCAAGCTTATGAAATGTCAATGTAATGTATATATTGGACAGCATAAATATGGCTTAAAAAATAATATGCATCAACAAAAATTATGAAAAATCAATAAGTCATAATGAAAACATAAGCTAGAAAATGGAATCGCTAGAAATAAAAATTATAGAATTTTACTATTTTCCAATTCAACTCAAATTGTTGGGAAATCATAAATTTATTGAAGCAAACTTTTGGACATAGTTTAATTCGATTTTGAATTTATATAATATGGATTCACACAAGAAATTTTTGTTTTGCAAAAGTATCTATACTTTTATAATATTAGCACTAAATTTACTTTAACCACAAAATCATGAATTCGATATTAGAGTACTAATATAACTTGAAACATTCACATGACATGTTATGAAAGGTTTCAAGTTGTATTTTTTGAAATATTTCGAATTAACATGACTTGCACATCAACGTTCTAGCATTGGATTCATAATTTTTCAGTTAAAATAATTTTAGTGGTAATATTTTCAGCCAAAGTGACTACAGTTTTGAAATATTAAAATTAAAGTCACTTTGAATGTTAACATATTAATCTGACATAAGAGTGCTGATTTGGCAAGTTACGTCACATTGAAGTATCCATATAACATGTTCTGAAAAATTTCACGTGGCATTTTTTGGAATATTATAAATTAACATGATTTGTCACACCAACACTCTGATATTAAATTCATGATTTTTCAATCTTAGTGACTGTAATAGAAATATTTCAAAAGTTGAGATTTTTTTTAAAAATAAAAATTTATTTTATAATTGAGTCGCTATTATAATATAAATCTAGATGAAATTAACCAAAACATTTTACATATATTCACATGTTACCAAAAAAATGGAATAGCTAAACATTCTAGCCATAGTTTTGCATAGATATATTCTTTTTATGTATGTGTATATTATATATCCACTATCCGAAATTTACATGTGAATTCAATTTGAATTCATATAAAATAGACTCATAAAAAAAGCTATATTTCAAGCATTTAATGATGTATTATATTCAAATTTTAAGCATAAAACCTTGATTAAGATAAATGAGTTTCCTGTCATCTTATCTCACCTGTTGAGTATCCGCTTACATATTATTAATAGTTGTGCAGGACTGATCTTGTTCCATTGGAATTTAAAAATGATAAATTTTAATCAAAATATTAACCAAGTCTACCAACACATAAAAAAAAAAAACAAATGTCAAACTCAAATGACCCGTAAATGATTTGTTTATAAGTTGATCCATTTAACCTACAAAACTGGGCCAATCCAATTTTCTCATTTTTATGACCTATATGTATGATTTGTGCATTTGTGGCCCTTAAATTATTTTATAGGTTATATATTTATAATTGGGATGGAAAATTCTTACTTGTAGCCTATCTAAGTTGTATGTGTTCGCTCAAGACCCATATTGATTTTGATGAATGACAAAACAAACTAATGTGTTTGGACTTTTTAAGTTTGGTGTGTAGAGGTTCATGAAGAATTCTAGAATTACATATTCTATCTGAAGTAAAACAAATCAGAAACGTGATCTGCCAGTTAGGCCTGATTATTCAACTCTCTTGTGAAGATCAAGATAAGTTAGAATTTTTTTTTAATCATTTCCTGAGAATTTACACACGTACACTCATTTATAGCATAAAAATAGTTTTTCAAAATCGTATCATATTTAATTTGATTTTTTTCCTAAACTTAAATTCTCTATTTAAACATATATTTTGAAAAAGGAAAGAAATATTGTAGAAATATTTTCTAGCAGTTGAAACCTATTTAAAGAAACACATTTTGAATAAATATTTGGCTATTATATTTTTATTATATTTTAATTAAGGAAAGCTAAAATCATATCCTTTCAAATTAAAAGAAACCTTTTTTTTTTTTAATTTCACACTTAACATCTATTTTTTCTTCAATTATATAATTGGAGCTGTTTTGGGTGTTAAAAATGTGAGTTAAACACGTTTTGTTTTGAACTTTATATTGCTATAAGTTTCACTTCATTATGCATATGTAAATTTGCAATTGATGTGTTAATACGTATCTCTTTCTAACTTGCTATGCTCTTCATAACTGAATATTCTTAGCTTATCATCATCATCATCGTCATCTCGATTTCTCAGTAAATTTACTTTCATCTCCTCTAAAATTTTTTGCTCTACAAATGGATTTGTAAAAACAACCCAAAAGAACCAACAGAGAGTAGCACCAATGGTGTCTCTACCAGCTGCCAAGAGATTAAATGTCATGTCTCTAGTAAATTTATTTGATTTAAAGTTCTTACCATTTTCTCCATCTTCAGCCAAAAAATAGGTTAACAAGTCAAAATCATCATCATTGTCGTAGATTTTCGATTTGTTTTGGATTTTTCGAAGAAGTTGATGTCTTTTCCTTGCAATGTGTTGCTCCATGAAATGATCAATAGTCCTCAAAGCTTATCTGAGATTCTTTTCTTTCCCAATCCGAAGCCATCTTTGCAACTTCCAAATTTTTGTGGGCATAACATGACGATAAAATACAGCAACTTCCATGTCATGAAAGGCCTTTTCAAAAACAACTTGAGGGAACCCAACCGAAAGACAATTCGGATCGAACCCTAAAACCAACATACATATATTATCGAACATTAATCTCTGAAATATGTCTTGTAAATCAATCTCATTTCTGAGCTTTGAGATGTTCTCCAAAACTGGGAAAAGCCCGTTTAGTATCTTCCGCTTCATTATTGGTTCAACAACCATTTTGAACCTCTTGTGTGTGAATAAAGAGTGAACTATTCACCTTTGAAATCGCCAACTATCTCTTTGAACTCAGGACCCTTATGGTAATTGGCAAAATTTCTAGTGAGAATGTAATGTACATTCATGGGATCACTGGTGATCACAAAATTCATGCCACTAAACCATGGACCTTTGAATAAAATTGTGCCACCATTTTGCTTAAGAAAGTTAGTAGCATGATCATGCAAACGATGTACTTTACGAAATAGCCTTATAATTCTGGCCATCATAGTAAAATTGAAAATTATAAGCCATTTATTCCACAATAAAACAATGAAGGCAAATGCTATTAGCACCAATATAATTCCCATTTTGCTTTTTTCTTTTCATAAACTATAGCTAGTTGCCTATTTGTTCTCTTTCTCTCTCTATATATATGTATATTTCTTCAATTCCTTATGCAAACTGATGAATTGGCTTGGCATGAATTAAGGGACTGCCCAAAAACGGTTTGCTTAGTTAGAAATTTTATCAGAATTCTGTAAGTATCCTTTGTCATTTGTTTCGCAATTAGCTTGTGGATAAATTTTTATGTATATGTTTCAATTCAACTTCTATGTATAATGTCAAGCATTTATTATCATCTTATAGAAATATCAAATGTCTTGATAATACTGGATTATCTTTGGGCCCAAACAAGTCTCAATCCAAAACCTAGAAACTTATCTGCAGAGAGACTTGGCGCGTGACAAATAGACAATAAAAAGCAAGCACACGTTGTCTGATCGAATTGATGGGACCTTTAGTCTCGTCAGTCCACTAACACACTGCAAAGCCTATGCTTCCAACCTACTCCATGTCATGTCGCCACTCACCTGCTCTGATACCTCAGTAGTCATACTACAGGCACTCAAGTGCACTCACACCTCTTATAAATAGCCCAATGTACAGTGGCTTCAGATATGAAAAAAAAAACTTGAGACTCTTTCTCTTTAAGTCTCTAACTTAATCTTCAAAGTGTTTCCAGCCGGTCCGACCAGGCAAAGCTTCTTGCAGGCACTTACCTGACGATCAAATCACACAACCATTGACTCATCTCAAGATCTCAATGAATAAGACTTCAACATTGAGAGTTATGGCAAGATCAAAATCAACTGAATGTATGACACCCGAAGGAAGCGATTAAGCTAATAATGGTCAAGGAAGTTCCAAGCCCATTGGGAGATGAAACGAGACTCGCAGGTCCCCCAGATGAATTGACCTCCTACCTGAGTTTAACGATGTAATATTGTAGTAGGCTGAAAATACTCTTATTACTGTAGGGGATATGCGAGCGCTTCTCAGCGATTTCACCGAAAGTGTTGTCCAGACCATTCACAAAGGCAAGATGCCCCAAACCTCTGTGCAGCGTTGTGGGGATGACTTCATAGATGAAGAGCTAATAAGGCGAAGGAACAGAGGGCTCTTTATCAACGAGCCGCGAACACAATATAGTAGAAGAATGGGTATGCACCCTACTATGCGAACCCCATAAAGAAATGAAAGGCAAGGGGATAATATCTAGAGCAGAGACCACACCTACCAGCCAAGCCAGTCATCTATTGTGTCCATAGGAGATGACCCGTCGTTCATATGTACTCCCACCAGAAGTTACCCAAAAAGAACTAAGGGAGAGGATGACATATGGGCGAAGAGCAGAGAAGACAGATGGTTTAGGTGAAAGCTTAAATAGTTTAGTTTGGGCCACCTTAAAAAGGGTGTATTCAAAAATAATACATATGGGAATACTGCCTCTCTTTTTTGCCAAGAGATAATGAATTTCGAACTGCCTCTAAGGTGGAGAGATATTATCATGGACAAGTATACGAGTAAAACTGATCCAACCACTCACATGGAAAAATATCTTACCAAGATGCAAGTTTATACCTATGACGAGAGCATCGCATACAAGATTTTCCCCACCACACTAGAAAGAGACGTATTAAATTGGTTCCATGAGCTACCTCAGGAATCAATTACCTCCTTCAGACAATTAAAAAACTTGTTTACAATAAGGTTTATTGTGCATACACAAGTGCCAAAGTAGATCAATGACCTATTCAATCTTTATCGGAGGCCCAATAAAAGTTTTAAAAACTACATCGATAGATTCCAAGCAATAATGTCTGAGGTCAGAAATGTAAGTATTGAGATCGCAACCAATGCTCTGGCTAGAGGAATTCACAATCAGCTCTTATTTGAATTGCTCACCACGAGACTGCCTGTGGACTTTTCCAATCTGATAGAAAAAGCTAGGCAACACATCTAACTGAATAATACCTTATTATCCAACAGAGGGAGAAGGATGAATGTGATGGATAGATTGTAATATCTAGATGGACGGTCAGGCCACAGGATTTCAATGTCCAAAAAGATCACAAGGAGCCCAGACAGAGCATCTATATCCAAGAATCTAGGTAAGTGGAAAGAAGCTGAGTAGGGTAGGCCCAATCGGTCCGCCAATCATCTGGTTTAAACCTTCACTCCACTCAACTCTAACCCGGCCCATGTCCTAATGTGGATTAAGAAGAAACACAAGAAGGTAAATTAGCCCAAAAAACTTTTCAATTGATCACGAAACAAAAGGGACTAGAGCAAGTATTATGAGTTTTACTGAGACATCGGTCATATGACTGATGAGTGCCACTCACTAAAAAAAGAGATAGAATGACTCATACAAAATAGGTCATTGAAGAAATTTGTAAACCTTACAAGAAGGGCGAGCCCTTGCAGACCACCCTCTGAAAGAAGGGATGACTTGGGCTCAGATGATAATGATGATGAACGCAAAAAGCCTAGAAGCGTGGATCAGCATAGACCATATACCGGGGTTATTAATATGATTGCTGAAGGATCTTCTTACAGAGAAGACCTCTCTAGAAAGAAAAAGGGGAAAGGCATATATTGTTTCCACTGATCTGAAATACTCTATCCAGTTTCCATATCCCACGAGGACACAAGAGAATTGAAGTTCCCTCATGAAGATGCTCTAATTATCAATGCGAGGGTTAACAATTTCCTTATTAAGAGAATCCTTGTGGACAATAGAAGCACCATAAAAGTTCTGAGCCTTGAGCCTTGTAGAATGATGGGACTACCGATCGAAGAACTATGATCCAATGCTACCCCACTAATTGGGTTAGGCACTGCCACCATGCCACTGGCAGGATCGATCGAGATTTTCATTGAGTTAGGCCAAAAGGCAATCATTCATACGTGTAAGGTAACGTTTATGGTCATAGACATGAATTTTGTCTACAATGCGATATTCAACAGGCCTTTGCTTTTCCAAATCAGAGCTATCACCAACATATGGTATATGGTCACGAAGAGACCCACGAAGCAAGGTGTCGCTATATTAAGGGGAGATAAGAAAGCATCCAGAGAGGTTTACATCTTCATGATCAAACAAAGCAAAGAGGCCTACATGGTGGAGCCGGGGTGGAATGAATCGAGAAGGCTGAAAGGCTAAGGATGGACCCAGCTGAAGAGGTACAGGCAAGAAAGCTCTCCAAGGTAAAAGCGTTCAAATTTGAATGAGCATAGTCAAAAAGGTCGAATATTCAATTATGCAGGTACTGATGATCACTACAAAAAAAATGCATTTTACCGACGAATTTTACCGACGGAATTTAGCAATTTACAGACGAAAAATGACCTTACCGACGGTTTTTTAATATTTTACCGACGGAATTGATCCGTCCCTAAAACATGCGTTGGTACCAATTTACCGGCAAAAAATTTCGTCAGTAATATTACCGACGGATTTTACCGACAGATTTGTAAAAAATTCCGTTGGTACTTTTATTAAAAATCCGTCGGCTAATTTCGTCGGTTTGACTTTTTACCGACAGTAGTCCATTGGTAATCCGTCGGTAAATTTAATTAATAAAAATATTAATTTATTTTAGAAAAAACAGAGATGGATATATCCATCGGTATTTTGTAAGTAAAACAAAATAATTTATTAAATATTTTTTGCAAAAATTATTCAAAACACGATAAATTCAATACAAAAGAAATATAAAATTGGAATTGAATATATATATTAATGACTAACTTTATTATATAAAAAATAAATATATAAATTATAAATGTTGTAATGTACATAATATTTTACAGTTGTACACAAAAACTATTTAACTGTTATGATGTAAAGAACAAACACCAAATGCTTCTAAGATGTACCACAAATGGATGGATCAATAAACTCCATATTGGCCATAAGGCAAAGGCAAATCTGCATAGAAAGATATACGCAATAAGCATAAAGCAAATGAAAAATTGATTTGAAGATATAACAATAAGCCTAAAGTAATTTAAAATTTGATAAAATGAGTATTTCAAGCAAAAAGTAGCAAGCCCTAACAGGGTAACTAATGGCAAAGAAGATATATTTGATAGGTCCCATTTTTCATCAAACCTTCTAACTCCTCACACACAAAAAAAAATTTACTACAACAAAATATTTTCGAGAAAATTTTCAAGATGCATGCATCATAATATTTGCCAACCTCATTATTTTTAGAGTTTAATCCAAATTTTGAAGCAAAAACTTCTACCATATTCTTTGTTCAAATGAACTAACCTCAACAATATCAGTTTGAGCCATTTTAGATCTCTACAACCCTGCTTCCACCCTTCTCTGTTATTGATCTGCCAGGGCATGTTGTTGGAGTCTAGTTCTCTATTAATATGCCATTCATAGAGAATATTTGCATAAAGAGCATAAAAGTAATTTATAAAAAATAGACAAATTAAATAAATTTAGATATATATAAGAAAATTTAATCCATTGAATATAACAATAAAACAGAATAAGTAACAACCATATCTTATTATCTTCAATTTTCTTATTATAGTTAGCATAAGTAATTCTTTTGTGTTCTATGTAAATACTCCAATCATTTTAAAAAGTAAATAGGACAATAATAAATCTGAATTAGGACATTTTTTATATAAATAATGTTTTTCCTTTTATTTTTGGCATTTTAATTAGATTTGAGTTACCTTGAACTCTCCCCAGTAAAAATCCTTCAATCGTTGGCTCACCGACTTCCAATTTATTCCAATGGGATCAAGTTCAAGCCTGAAAATTTCAGTTAACTTCTCGAAACATTTCCTCGAAGGTTCTAACCTAAAAGTAATCACATGTAAAATCATAGTAATTTTTTATTTAATTTTGAGAACTCACATTTTTCCATGAACATAAACAGTATTTTCCTCAATAATAGCTTCATGTTGTTCCCCATCAGACATTGTGTTGTTAGGTTGATCATTTTGGACATTTAAACCTGAATAGTCATGGGCTGCATTTCTTTAAGAGTTACAACGATCTTAATTAAAAAAAAAATAGACTTATAATTTCACACTATTAACACTACTACTTAGTGAGTGTACATATAATAAAAAGAGCTTTAGAACATATTAAAATACTATATAAATGTCTATCGTTACAGTTCTTTACTAAGTGGTAGTTAGCTTTAATTAAAAATTTATACATGCTTTTTTTGTTATTAGAGTAGTATGATTCTAGTGTATTATGCTTTGAATTTGAAGTTCCTAGATTTTCATATGACATGCAATGATACATATATGTATGAAAGTCAGAAACCTACCAGTTGATCCATGAAATCTTTCTGGAGCTTTGCTTCAAACTCAATCTCTTGAGCCACCTGCAGCATAGGAACAATTAAGATATAAAAAAACATTGAAAATATAGAAAATTGTAAACATTGACCACACTAGTAAGGCTTAATGCTATGTTTCAAAGTGAAATCAAGAAAAAAGAATAAAAGTTTGAAATAACTTAAAATAAAAAACAGACTAGCTCAATAAAATAATAATTCATGAATTATTTTTATTTTCTCACACTCATGTTCAGCTCATATAGAGCTATATAAATAGAAGTACAAGGTTTTTACAAAAGATAAGAATAAGAGATATGACTATCAGATATTGCATTTTATTGTCAATTAACTGGACATACATTATACTGTCAATTAGTTGGTAGGCTATAAGGTGTAAATAACATATAATTAATGCACACCAATATTTTTGTGAGCCATCATATATACTTTTGTTCTTAACAATCTGATCTTTGTTACTTATATATATATATATATATATATATATATATATATATATATATATATATATATATATATATATATATATATATATATTCGTTCACAATTCGATAAAGAAGTGATTAAAAAAATGAAAAATATAATCTCGCTAAGAACCCATATTCTTCCCGTTAATACCAAGTAGAATATACTAAGATTCTTGTGAGCCATCATATATACTTTTGTTCTTAACAATATGATCTTTGTTACTTATATATATATATATATATATATATATATATATATATATATATATATATATATATATATATATATATATATATATATATATATATATACCACGAAGCAAAGCTCAATGAGTGAGAAAATAAACCTCATAGATAAATACATTGAAACTCAATTTATGGATTCGCACTTGCTGTGAATACGTTCGGTGGTATGTTTTTTTGTCGCCAGAACAATGGATATACAGTCAAATAATTCTTTAATTCTATCTATTATAGTTTTTTATCAACATCTTCTCTTATTTTTGTGTGAATTAGCGTGTGTGTGTGTATATATATATATAAATGAATTTTACTCCTAATGGCACACAAGGATCCAGTCCAGTGTCAAAAAAGGTACCAGCTTTCCAATAAAAAAAGAGAGTGAATAAAGGAGAATATACCTATATACTATACAATTAATTTGATTTTGCTGAGAACTTAATTCTACTTTCTTTTTTTCCCAAAGTCAAAAGAAAAAATAGTGATAATAATTACTACAAGAAAATTAGCAAATAGCAACGAAAATTAGCAACCGAATTTGTTGAATTTCCGTTGCTATTAAAAATTAGCAACGAAAAATAGTAACGGAACATTCGATTGCAAATTTGACGGTTGGTATTTTTTGCAACAAAAATTATTTTCCGTTGCTATTTTTACCAACGGAATTATAATTTCCGTTGCTATTTATAGCAACTGAAATCAATTCCGTTGCTATTTCTAGCAACCGAATTAAAGTTCCGTTGCTAAATTCAGCCAGTATTATAAAAATATTGCGACGGAATTATTGTCGCTATTCCGTCACTAAATTATTGTTGACTTTTCACACAATTTATGCAAAAACCTACGGGTAACATGATTAAAGTTCATCCCCCATCCTCACATGAGAGTGAGAAAAGGGAGCAGCAAAAGAAGCAAATGACAAAAAAGCAGTATCTATTTTAATTGTATAGTGTTGCTTTCTTCATTTTTCGGTTTCTTGCTCTAAGATACCTGGATATTGATGTATCTGAACAAAGTCCCGGGAACTTATCAGCAATAGGTCCCATCATCTTCTAACATCATTAATCTGAAGATATAGGAATTCAATTAGTCTATTGTTCACCTCTTAAATATTCCAGCAAATAACCATCTTTTCACCCCCTAGCAGATGCTATATAGACTAATTTGTAGCCGAAGAATCTAACACACCAAACAATTTTTTTTTTCATATTGCCAGCAAGCTTAGCATTCAGTACAAAAAGATGGAAAGAATAGTGAAATCAATTTAACTCAGAGAGGCACTTGAAAGAGTAAGATAGGACTGAATATGATGAAACACTGGCCATGCAAATCCTTGATGAATGAATTAGTAGATTGTATGCAAAGCCATATCAAAGTACACATCTGATGCCATACAGAATAAGCAAACATGTCCTAGAATTAATTTAAAAAATTTTGACAAACATGCAATTTGAATTCATGTACATTAGAGTTTATACATTAAGGCTCCTAATTGCATGAAACATACATGTCATAATATTGAATTGTATCCTAGACTATCAAAGCAACTAACATCAAAACATAATTGTAATAAAGGAATAATTTAACATGATCCTTAAGCAAATATAAGCAAGATAGCACACAACTTCTTCCCAAATAAGACATCAAATATAATCTATCTAAAAAGATAATGCATTATTGTATTTATTATTATATATACCTTAGTTCTCAGCTCTTCAGGCGATAAATCTTTTTCTGCAATGCTTCCTCGAAACTTTTTGGACATCTTTGCCAAATAATTTTGCAAGGCAGAAACCAATGCTGCCAATAGCAAGTGTAATCAGTATACTCAAAAACAAAACAATGGCACATGAAAATTATCAATGTGAAGACATACAGGATTACAATGCTTGTATTATATAGTAAACTTCATATCAAAAAATTACATTATGCAAAGGAAACAAAAATTATGGATTTTTATTCTCCGTAAGAATTCTAACAGCAACTTTAATGTTCGGTGAATACAAGCAAGAACAAAATATCCTCCGCGTTCAAGAATTGCCTCAAAATCATTAAATTGACAATAATTATGAAAATCTCATTATGAAAAAAAAACACATAATTATATATTCTAGTTCATTAGGAGTAACAATTGAAAAATTTAAACAAAACCCAAATAATTCAAGAAAATCAGTAGTTGTATCTTAAAAGAAAGTAGATAGCGGCTGTATATTATAGCATCCAAACAAATACTATATTCCACTGAAGCCATCCCTTAGAAAAATAACCTGATTTTATTGCTTTTTTTTAAGCTGTAAAATCAATAGCAAAGAAATTAAATGGAAATTCATCAAAAAGATCAACAAAACATCAAAATCCATCGTAAAAATAATCAATGCTTCTCCACTTTCAAATTCAATCAAGAGACTTATAAATTCCCGATTTTAACATCACCAACATAAAATTGATAACAAAAACACAAATTTTGAATAAAAGAATTTACCTTTTAGCTTTCAACAAGAGAAAGCCATTCAAGAAAGGAGAAGAGGTATAGAAAAATGTGAACAATTTTTTTTTCTACCTTCTTTATTCTATATGCACTATATATATATATATATATATATATATATATATATATATATATATATATATACTTTCAATATTCTTGCCACATGCTGCTACTGCTAGACCAGAACGAAGGATGCCATCAACATCTGCATTCCAAGTAAAATGGTAAATTTATATATTTTTGCAGGGGACACTCCTGCAAGTTAAACACTAAACAAAAAGTTTGGTGCTTCAATTATCATAATTCACACCATTGATTTAAATAAATGAACCACAAACTTACTTATAACATGAAATTTTATCCACTCAAGCAAACCAAAAAGAAAGAAAAAGGAATAATTAAGGTAGAAGCATCTAATAAAGCAAATTATGGAAAGTAAGTATGGGTGATCATAACGTTGCTTGAGGGAAACACGTTTAGTCTTCAAAGTTACAAAACTACCAAAAACATGGTGCTGTTATTAATATATTAGAGCCCGTTTTCCAGGGACAGCAAGGTTATTAGGGGATTGAATGTAGTTTAGATGGTTAATTAAACGAAAGAATATAGTTAAATAGATGGAATATCAACCCTATGCTCAGCAATAAAATAGTAAAGAAAAGAAAATGATGGTAACCCAAGGAACCATCTATAAAATAGTTAAGCCAATACAATATCAACCCTACGCCCTAGCAACCAAAAGCTAAACAGTATTTACCTGTGACAGTTCCTAATGTTGTCATTATATGCAATTGACTTCTTTGTATCCAGTACCATTCTTGGTAAACATTTTGCACTTTTACTTGATGCAACTGACTCCACAGAAGATAAATCAATGTAGAGAATGTTTGTATTGGCAGGGAACTCTACCTTCACATTTAACAAGAAAAAGCAAAAACAATATGGCACATTTTATTTATTTTTTTTAAACTGAACAAGGTAGAGTATCAACCAAAGGAAAATGATAATCAGGTACAACCTTGAATAAAAATGAAGTTAAATCTGATTCTCAGACTCTGCTTTAAGATAATGTTCAAATAAATCCAAAACTAGTAATTTATGTATAAATTAAAAGGAGAGAGTAATAAAATTTCCTCCCAATTTTCATATAAAAATTTGTTTCACCATTCCACTCTCTACCTTATGCATTATGAAACAGGTCCACTTGTGAATCCAAATTTATCAAATTCGGTGTATTCAATGCATGACAAACCATAAGCCCATTTCCCCTCAAGAGTCTTCTATTCTAAGAGGACATTAATGCCATCTGTAGTCCCTGAAATACTCTTGCAAGAAGCAAAGCCCAGCTTCTGTATCATGTACAATGAGTAATTAATGAGAGGTCAAAGATTTAGTGGTTCATGGACTTAGAGGTGACTCTCCACATGGTTAATAAAACCCTAAACAATGTCAAGTCGAGATACAACAAACATTTGACATTTAATTACATTATGTAAAACAGAACAAATGAAAAAAGAATGGTCAAATCCAACTATACCTTTCCATGGCATAAACTAATACCAGTCAGTGCTAGAAGGGTCAAGTCATAAGCAAGTTTCCAAATAACACCATGTCCACCAGGCTTGGAAACAGGTGTGAATGGTTTGTGATCAACCATTGCCATTCTTCTGCAGCAATAGCAGGAACTACAGGCTGGCAGTTGGAAAAGTCTTTTTCTTAATTGAAAACCAAAAGGAATTAACCAACAACGAAAAAAGAAAGAACAGAATATATCATCTTATAAACCTGCCCAAAAAGTTGGAAACTTGATGCACCTCTCCCAAACCAGCTGTGTGCTTCACAGAAAGAAGTGATGCGCTCAAGGTTATTCTTGACTGAACTTCTCATGATTGCAACAGGTGTGATGCATTGCTTTCCATACAACTTAAAGTACAAGAACTCCCTAGCCTTGCAATCACAATATTAAATATGAATCATATTATAACAAAATGTAATCATCAGTTTCCATAATAACACATCAAATTTTAAAATATAAAATAAAAAAAGAAGCTTCATATTTAAGGAATAGAGATTTTATACCTGGAGATCTCGTATAAGACCTTCCAACCAAACCAAACCAAGGCGGTCTGCCGAACCACCCAAAGGATAGATTTTTCCTAGGTCTAGCAGACCCTAAAAGTAGGACGTGAGAGAGATGTCGGTGGCGGTGGACCGGTCCACAGAGGCTGAGTGTTAAAGAAATTGGTAATGAAAAGCAAAAGAAAAAAAAGCAATAACATAGCCCATGGGAGGAGTGGAGGCGAGACCATTTGCAAGGAGGTTCCGTCTGAAGATGAGGAGAGATGATGAAGAAGACCCCTTGACCATGGTGGTTATTACTATTAGTAGTATTAGCCACATTTCCATAGCTTCTAACGGAGTTGAGCGAGGTTAAGGGAGAGAGCGAGGCAGAGACAAAATGAAGATAGAGAAATAATAGGCCTTTTATACCTAGAGCAAATAGCAAATTACCAACGAAAATTTAATTCGGTTTCAATTTAGCAACGGAAATACAAATCCGTTGCTATTTTTGAACCCAAATTTTTCGCTTTTTTTGGACCAAAAATATCAACGGAATTTAAATTCCGTTGCTAAAATTGCAACCGAATTGTTTTCGATTGCAATTTTAGCAACGGAAGTTAAATTTCGTTGTTATTTTTGGACCCAAATTTTTTCACTTCTTTGGGACCAAAATACCAACGGAATATTAATTCGGTTGCTAAATAGCAACAAAATTTAATTTTTGTTGCTAAATAGATACAGAATATATTTTTCGTTGCTATTTTAGCAACAAAATTTAGTTTCCGTTGCTATTTTTGGACCAAAATATTTTTCACCTGTTTGGGACCACAATACCAACGGATTATTAATTCGGTTGCTAAATAGCAACGGAATTTAATTTCCGTTGCAAACTAGCAACGGAATTAAGTTTTCGTTGCCAAATTTTGTCCCAAAATTTTTCCGCCATCTAATGCCGCCATATTTAGCAACGGTCATAGATTTCCATTGCTATTTTTCGTGGCTATATTTTGGCGCTAAAATTTCTCTCTTTTTTTAGCAACGGAATACTACAATTTTTTATTTCGTTGCTAACAATAAAAAATTCAACCAAATTTAGCAACAGAATCAATTCTGTTGCTATTTTTTCGTTGCTATTTTCATATTTTCTTGTAGTGAATTATGCAAGAAAAAAGGCTGGGGGCTTAATCCTTTGGTCATATCCTTTGAATAGGAGCATCACACTTGTCTTAAGTAATCTAGAATTTACCTGACTGTTTTAGTAAGCTAATAAAAAAGGGATTATTTTATAATTAAACCAGAAAATATGCCACTATTGCCTATCTAAAAATAATAAAAGTTTCAAAGCCATACAGGTGCCAGGGCCGAAAGTTTCCTCTAGATGAATTCTTTATTGTTTCTAATCAAATCAAAATATATAGGAAATGATGCTTTGCCTAATATATGAAAGTTTAGTGCCTAATTTCAGATAGCATAAATCATGTTTAATCATTTCATTCAATTAAAGATGGTTGAAACTAAAAATCAGTCGAAGCTTTTATATACATACAGAGAAAGAGAATAAAGCATATAAAGAAGCATAAAGAAACAGAGACTAGATACTTATGCCAAACCAACCAGCAGCACACAGATACAAGCCAAACCATTAATACGCAACAACAAAATTAAGGCCCAACAATTAAAAAACTATGACCTTAAAACCAAAGCCTGCAATAAAACATCCAGATCGTAAATCTAGTCCTTCATTAGAAAGCATGAGCTTTCATCCCAAAGATCGAAGGAATTAAGAACCTTTTCCTCTGCACTTCACTCAACCCAACAGGAGAACAAAAAAGAGAGAGCACAAACAGGCATCAATGAAAAAACTAATGATTTTATTGATGAAAAATGCACAACAACAATACAAAAATCTAGAGCAAGACAACTCAGCCTAAAACAAAAGCAAACTAACCCTTAAAAAAAACCAAGGCGGCAGCAGCAAGGAAATAAAACCAAAAAAGGCTGAATCAAAATGCTAAAAGCAGTACCATGAACAAACAACAAAGAGAAAAAAGAAAAGAAAGAAAAGCACCCAAAGAAAAATAACCCAACCAACTCTAAACAACTTGAAGCCCACTTTCGGCGAAGAAGAGAACCCCCATCTAACAATATCAGGCAAAACCAACAAAGAAAAGCCACAAGAAAGCTACTGGATTATGCCTTCATTGAGGTGACTAAAAAAAAGCAAATAGCATTTAGGAGAATCTTTAGCATACATAAATAACATCCAGTAATAACTTACCTAAGGAGTCCTTGAGAACTTAAGTTAGCTTGAGCTTCTTGGTTCTCTGTTACCCCTGCAAAACATGAGTCTAAAAATAATAAAAATCCCTATTTTTTATAAAAAGAAAAAGAAAAAAAGAAGAGCACTTTCTTGAAAACCCATTAAAGCAAAAGCAAGAATAGGGACAATTGTTTCTTTTTTTTGATATGCCAATTGAGTGATAATAAAAAAGGCTACAAAAGAGCCAAAGAAAGCAAAAAACAATAAGGTTCTAACAGCTAAAACAAAAGACAAAAGCAATCCAAACCGAACACAAAAAGAACAACAAAGGTTCAACCAGAATGTTAAAATGATGAAGAGCAAATCAGGCACTTTAAAAAGAACCAAGGCTTTAGCACAATCGAAAAACAACAAAAGAACAAGAACAGAGATCCAAAGACATACCTTACTAGAATTCCAAAGAGATGCGAACGAAGGAGACCAGAATAGAGGCCGACGATGGAGATAGAGACTAAAACAAATGAGGAAGAGGAAGATCGAACTGTCGTTCACCGATAAAAGTGAGAGATTATTGGACGAGATGAGGAGTGGGCGATAAGAGGGTGAGGATGGGTGTTGGAGCGGCTGTTTATGAAAAATGAACTCAGACAAATGAGGATTATTTTGCCCTAAATTGTTTTATTATATACTTTATTAATATTAAATATAAAACATTTATTAATAATTACCGATGGCTTACCGACAAAAATAAATCGTAGCTAAAACCAAACCCCCTAGCCCTAAAAATTTTCCCCACTTATTTATCGACGGAGTATAAATCTGTCACAACATCTGTAAGCAAATAAAAAAATGCTTGTATTACCGACGGAATTTTCGTCGCTACATCAATTATTTGAAAATTTTATTTACCGATAGAAATACCCGTCGGTAAATCGGTCGCTACCACTGGGCGCTAACATTTCCCGCCAATAATAACCGACGAATTATGATTTTTGTCGGTAAAAATGTCATCATTTATCAAATTATTTTTTTTACCTACAAATTATAAGTTTGGTTTGTAATCCGTCAGTAAGATATTACTTTTACCGACGGAATATATGCCTGTCAGTAAAATCCGTCGGTAAAATTCATTTTTTGTAGTGGATAAATCAAGTGTCCTTTACTTGAAAACCAAAGGATATCCCCAAAATTGACCCGAGATTCATTACACATAAGTTAAATGCCGATTCGAACCATCGCTCGATCAAGTAGAAGCTTAGAAGACATGCCCTTAATCAGAAGAAATTTATCTCAAAAGTGGTCAATAGACTCTTAAAAGTGGGAACAATTCGAAAGGTAGATTACCCAGAATGGCTGGTAAATGTGGTTTTAGTGAAAAAAAAAAGTTAGGAAAGCTCAAGTTATGCGTTAATTTCACTGATCTCAAACAAAGTTTGCCCAAAAGATAGCTATCCACTGCCGAGCATAGACCATCTAGTAGATGCAACAACATGCCATGCCATTTATTCATTGCTCGACGCTTATATTGGGTATCACCAAATCTTGATGTGGCTTTTGAATTAAGAAAAAAACAAGCTTCATTACAGACGATTGAACCTTTTGCTATAGGCTAATGCCGTTCGGTCTGAAAAATGATGGTGCCACATACTAGTGCCTGATGAATAAAATCGTCAAAGATAAGATTGGGAAAAATGTGAAAGTTTATGTTGACAACATGATCATCAAAAGTAAAAACCTGGAAGAACACTATGCTAATTTGGTAAAAGTCTTCCGCACCCTGAACCGATTTTTAATGAAGCTAAACCCAGAGAAATATATCTTCGATACTCCATCAGGTAAATTTTTAGGTTTTATAGTCTCGTAAAGAGGGATAGAGGCAAATCCAGGAAAAATAAAAGCAATCCTAGAAATGCAACCCCCAAGGAACATAAAAGATGTCCAGAAGTTAAATGAAATAGTTACAGCTTTAGGGAGATTCATTTCTTCCTCAGCCAAACATTGCACACCTTTTTTCAAGAAACTAAGGAGGAATGATGCATTTAACTGGGGAACAAATTGCCAGCAAGCATTTGAAAAGTGGAAAAAATTTCTTATGGACCCTTCCGTTGAGTTGGCCGATCCCAGCTTAGAATCTTTTTTTGTACATCTCAATGTCTGGGGAAGCTATTGTAGGTGTCTTGGTTAGAGAAGAAGGAACCCAATAGCTATCAATATACTACGTCAGCCAGGTGCTGAGAGGATTGGAGTTGAGAAAAGGTCCAGTCGAACAGTTGGTCATTGTACTGATGATGTGCACCCATAAATTGAGGCAATACTTTGAAGTTCACACCATTATTGTCCGATCAGATCAACTACTCAGAAAGATTTTATAGATGCCCGACCTAAAAGGCAAGATGGTGGGGTGGTCCATAAAGTTGCAATCCCGGTACGTCAGATACAAGCAAAGAAGTGCAATAAAGGCTCAAGCCTTAGATGATTTTGTTGCTGAGTTCACCACCAATGGTGAAGTAGTCAAACAACCCCCAATGATGGCATGAGAGATGATAGTTGATGGGGCTTTAAATAATACTAGAGGAGGATTCAAAATAGTAATAACAGGTCCCTTCGACATTACGATAAGGTACACAATCAAACTTAGCTTTAAGGCATCTAATAATGTTGCGAAATATAAAGCACTGTTGCAAGGCCTAAGACTGGCCAAGGCGGTCCAATCGAAAACCCTCAAAATCAAAAGCAATTCTCAACTGGTGACTAGCCAAGTTTTAGGTACCTTTGGCCATAGAAAACACCATGAAAGGGTACTTGGCAAAAGTTAAAGTAGCTCTAAGGGAGTTGGAAGAGGCCAGAACAACTTGGATTTTGGAGAAAGTACCTAGGGAGCAAACAGCAGTGGCCGATCGGCTACCCAAGATGTATGTCGCAGACCAATAGGAAATTAAGGAAAATGTAACAGCTATCGAACAGCTTTCCTCTTCCCTTGACTAGTCGAATATGATGGAGATTAAACGATAGGGTGCGCCTGGATGACTCCGATCAAATGATTTCTTTGAACGGGCGGGTTACCAAAGGATAAGGCTAAAGCCTAAAAGGTATCTTAAAAATATCTCAGTTATTCTCTAATTGATGATGAGTTATATAGGAAGGCATTTAGTCATCCCTGGCTTAAATGCGTGATGGAAGAGGAAAGAGATTACATACTCAAGGAGATTTATGAAGGCATATATCAAGCACATAAAGCCAATAAGGCTATTGTGAGGAAGGTACTACAAACTGGTTATTTCTTTCCAAGTATCTTTAAAAACAATCAAAACAAGGTAAAAAGGTGCCCACAATGCCAAATTTATGGAAGAATCATCAAACAATCTACAGCAGACCAACAACCAATTGGAGTGTCCTGGCCATTCGACTAGTGGGGATTGGACATTTTAGTTCCTTTCCCTTAAGGCAAATGGCAAATGAAGTTTCTTGTTGTCGTTGTTGATCATTTCTCCAAATAGAGTGAGGTAGAGCCTTTAGCAACAATAACAGCGTAAAGAATTAGAAATTTCTCCTAGAAAGAGATTATCTGTAGATATGGCCTTCCAATTTTTTTTGTAATTGATAATGGCAAGCAATTTGATAGCTCAATCTTTAGAAACTTCTACTCCAGTCTAAATATCAGCCTGCGATTCACTTCGGTCATCCATCCACAAAGCAATAGAATGACGAAGGTCTCTAACCGAACATTTTTGGAAGGGTTGAAAAAATGACTAAGGGAAGCAAAAGGCAACCGAAAAGAAGAGTTGCAAAGCATCCTATGGTCTTACAGAACTTGGTTCAGGGCTGGTACTCATCAAACACCTTTCTGTCTGGTATACGGATTAGAGGTAGTAATACCGATGGAGATCCAAATTCTCTCCTACCAGTTGACTTTCTAATCCAATCGGGTTAATGTCTAAGAAAGATGCCAAGATCTAGATTTAGTCAAAGAAAGGAGAGAGGATGCTTCCATAAAAATTGCTGCCTGCAAATAGAGAGTCGCCAAGTACTATAGTAAAAGGGTAAGGCCAAGAGCTTTTAATGTTGGTAATTTGTTTCTAAGGAAAGCTAAGATCAGATCAGGCAACACCGGAACAAGGAAGCTAATGCCCAATTGGGAAGGACCCTATGAAATCTCTAAGGTCCTCAGTGCAAACACCTATAAGTTAAGAACTCTAAATGCGTCAGATATCCGGAGGAGTTGGAATGTCAAAGTACTCAAGAAGTACCTCATGTAATCTATAACTCAAATTATTATAAATAAAGAATTTTCTCCATGTTTTATGTGAAAAGTCGACTTGAAAAAATCCATACGCTATGCTCAATGCAAATCCCGAGAAAAAATTACGAGGGTTAAAGTCTATTGCCTACAAGTATCATACTTCTCCCAAGTTAAAAATGGTGCAACGATACTGATCAGAATGCTTACCTATTTAACTTGATGTATTAAGTTTAGTTTAAATTCCAAGTTAGAAAACGTGATCTAAAAGATAATTTGTTCTGCTTGATGATTCAACCATGATTGAATAGTCAATTTATCATGTCATCTGGTCAGATTACGTGCTTATAATAATGAAAAGAGTTAGATTTTTAACTTGTACCAATTGAGACAATATTGGGAAACAAGTGATATCAAAAAATTAAAGACTTTGCAATCTTTCTAAGCATTTAGGAAGTATTTACATTTATTCAGTCATTAGTTAAATCATGCTATTGCGGTGCACTAAAATAAAAGGAAACTACGAAATTGAAATAAGCACAAAAAACTCCATAAAAAATTGCTCATAAAATTACACCAATGTTCTAAAATATGAAAAAGAAAAAATTCATATACACAATGCTAATTATATTATCTATACATAGATAAAGAAATTGTCTCATAGGGCTGTGCTTTAGTCAGCTTCTTAGGCGGCATGGCAGTCGGCTCCTCAATCAGCATGGCAGCAGGCTTCGTGGTCGGTACAGTAAAAGGCTCTATAATCGGCGTAGCAAATGGCTCAATAAGCTGATCAAGAGCTGACTCATCAGGTGGAGGTGAAATGAACTCGAGCTTCGTAGGAGGTCTGGGAATGACTCTGGGGTCTGTAACGTCTCCATCCTTAGGCTCAATTGTAGGGACTTTATTAATGGCCCTTTACAATCTCCTCCGTAGCCTCCCTCAAGTAGGTCCTCCTCATGATAACTAAATGGTGGATTGGGAAAAACCCCAAGGTACTCTATCTAGTTGAGAACAACCTCGAGAAAATGCCTCTCAACTTCATAAATAAGTTGGGAGAGAATCTTGGCTTGAGCTTTGCCTAGTTGCTTGATGAGGTCGTCCCTTTGAGGGGCCAGTTCCTCCGAATGCTTGCTGATAAGGGTGTGCTCTTTCTCCTCAAAGGAAACCTTTAAGGTGTCTCACTCTGTGGTGGCCCTATCTCTATCCTTAATAGCCATGGCACACTCAAAAGAGATACGGTAGCACTTGGTAGATAGCTTGGCAATGTCTTTTCCAAGCTTCTTGAGTTGAGCAATATCTCCTTTCAGTCGCTCTACCTCCGCCTTCAACTCGACACTATCCTTCTACAAAATGCCCAATGCAGTGTTTATTTTTTAGGACTCCTTGACCTAGACAAGATTTTTCTATTAAAGGCTTGAGCTTTCCTTTATCTCAGCCTCAAGCTTCCATTTGAGCTCTCCCACTGATCGAATGCTTTCATCCCACATTGCCTTGAAATAAGCGCTTTGACCATGAAGCCACATGCCCCGCTTGATCAACTAGTCACAGATAAGAGCCACGCTCAGTAAGGAAGAGAGAAAAGCAAAAGATAACTCATTGACTATCAAGGGAGCAAATACTGAAATAGACCTCCAAACCTTACATCTAGAACATTCTCGCCTCCAGATTTGGTAAATATCGGTCACTCATCTCCTGAAAATCTTTCTCATCAAGAAGTCCTTTGTAGATGAAGGACGCTACTCTAGAATCTTGGGTAGAAAACCCCTCCCTAAAGTGCCTTTTTAGTATGTGCTTCATGGAGCTGGATTTCCAATCGGGCATCGCACCTACCTCTTTTTTTACTGCGTGACTCGACGTCACCCCCTTCCCTCTGGCCTCCTCAACCACCTCTGCAGATGCTCAGTCGGCAGGTCCTTGCATTATGAGCATAACAGAAGGGTCGGACACCTGGCAAGTTTCCTTGAATGATGATTCATCTCTGAGTTGCAATCTCCAAAAAGGGGGACGAGCCAAAATGTTAGATTTAATAGGAGCAGTACATGTCGTGGTGGCACCAGTGGGCTTTGTAGAGGGCTTTGCAATAGAAGCGACAAGATCTTTAGAGGAAGCTCCACCTTGAGCGAATTAAATCGGGCCATGCTTCACCCTTTTGAGCTGGTTGACCTCAGAAGAGGGTAGAATCATCCTCTTCTTATTGCACTTCTCTTCCTTTGTAGCCAGCTCCACCATACACTGCTATTGGGAAGCCTTAGCTAGTTGTTTTGTCAAATCTCCTGTGCTAGCCATTGTAGCTATAACAAAAAAACAACAACAACAACAACAAACAAGATAAGTATCTTACCTTGAAGTTTACATTTAATGCACATGCAATGCATGACAATTAGTTAGCAAGTTAGGTCTCTTCTAATATTTTCTAATGCTCACATTCTATCCCTTCGCCCTTTGAAGTGCTTGACGACCCGTTCAAGGTGCTCAACAACAGGTCCAACTTGTAAGGCCCATTATTCCTTTGCACGATTGCAATTAACTTCTTAATGTCAATTGCGTACAGGGACTCATCGACGGCCTTACCTGTAACACCCTTATCCCTCCTAACACTGTATCGGTGTACCAAAGACCAGAAATTTTTTGCCAACTTAATCTTTATATTTCAATACCTTATTAGCATGCTTTAGCTAATTAAAAAATAAATCATCGACGACCTATAACAGTCCCAATTCACTTTGCATTTAATAAAATTTTTGCAATATAACAGCTGTACATAAGACTAGCCCCCCTGAAACGCAGACAAACCACACAGCCTCTCAAAGGCACAACAATTAATAATATCAATCATATCCATTCACTGTCATTCATTATATTTCATTCACAATCCAAATGCAGCTTACTAAAATAACTTCAGTTTTACACTACATATCCAAGTAAAGTTTGTACATATATATACATGCCAAAATTTATACAACTAGAGCATCCTAAAAGAATTCTTTTAAAGTATATTCTTGGTCCTGCTTATCTGCGCGTAATAAAAACTACACGCTGAGCACTCAACATGCTCAGTAGTGACTAATAATCGATACATTTCCTAACATTATCATTATTATTCTTATATATTAACATATATATGAACATATTTATAAAATTATTTAATATTATTTCAAAACATTAATTTAATTTTTTCTATAAGATTATTCATTTCAAATGCATAATTACAATTTTGCCATTATAAGCTTATTTTTGTTCTTTAAACTAACAATTAAAATGCTTTATATTTTTATACACTTAAGTTGTCATTTATAAGCAAAATTACATTTTAATCCCTATTGACTATAAAGTTCATTTTCTCAACAATTTAACTATTATCTGATTATTTTATCTTTATTTAAGCAATTTTTACTTAATTTACTGGCTTTTTACACTTTTGGGAAAAATTACCATTTTACCCATAAACTTTCTTTTTCTTTCATTTTGATCCTTTTTCGCTTTCTTTTCTTTTTTTTCATTGTCTTTTCACTTATTTATCAATTTATTTCCATTATACCCCTAATACAGATCCGGCAAAAAATATCAGACAGGATACTCGGAACATGAACCCCATGGGCCCCACTAAAAAGAGAAATGATTAGAGCCATTTTCAGAACACTGTACTTTTCACATCCACTTTAATACTTAAGCTATAGAAATCAATGATCTTACCCATAGCAAAGCAAGTCACCATGACCTGCACCGAAGTAAATGGTGTTCCTATTGCTAGCCAACTATATTCAGAACTAGTTTTTACTGCCATACTAATTTTAAGGGCACAGTAATAATTACTTTATAAATCCTTTTAATTTTCGAAAAATATATCGGTTGACTTTTTAATTCTTTTTCATTGACTATAATTTAATCTCATATAAATTTCATCTTTTTCAATATTTTTATGCAATTATTAACCAATAATTCAATTATTTTCAATATACACATTAACATTAAATTTTCAATAAAATTTCAATAAATTCAATAAATGCCAATAAAATTTATTTATGCATTATTTATTAGTTATTGTCATTTTTCATCAAAATAATCACTTAATTCACTATAAATCACAACTTTCATTATATACATACACTATACATAATCTTAAAAATTCCTAAATAAATTCCAAATATTCTCTAAAAATTCATGAACATTAATTATCAAGTCTACTATTATTTTAAGCTAATATATATTATTTATTTACATTTTTCTCACCATTTTCTCTTACTAAAAATTTTGGCCACCATTACTTTCCATCCTAAAAATTTTTCTTTCTTTCATTTTCACTTTCCATTCATATTTTCTCTAGCTTAATTACAATTACCCTAACATAATTGCATCAAATAATCACTTTAAACATTTTTACCATAGTTACATAACTGAGAAAAATTCATAAACTTAAAAAATGTAAAGATTAATTAGTCACTTACAATTTTCTCTTGAATTAGGGAGTCTATGCTTCCTTTTCCTTGCCTTTATCCTTGGAAACACTCCCTCTTTCTTCACCACCTACATAGGCCAGCCACTCAAGCTTAGTTTCTCTTATTTTTTTGTCCTCAAATGAAAAATCCAAGCTCATAATCAACATCTACACCTCAAAATCTATGGAAAAAAAACCTAAAGAATCAATTTAAAACACTAAAATTCTTAAGATCCAACTTATCCCTTTTTCTTTCTTTCCTTGATTTCTTCACTTTCTTTGCCCAAATCAATCAAGTGAAGCTATTTTAGTGATCTAAAAGGATGGAACTACAACTCTTAAGTTGGAATTTATGAGAGATCTTGAGTGGTTATGAAGCAAGAGAGAGAGAAGAAATGGAAGGTATGTTCGGCCAAAGAGAGGAAGCAAGAAGATGAGCAAATTTTTGGAGTTTTCTCCAAATTTCTGGCCCTTATATACCTCTCCAATGGGGCTAAAATGATGGGCTTTGCCCAATTTACTATAAAGGTCCAACCAAATTTCTCTCTCTTTTAGCCATCAAATCACTTCAAAAATACTTCCATCACTTTTATCACATCAAAAATAGCTAGCACGTAAATTTTTGGCTCAATCAGAGTTCGTTATCGATCCGATTCAAACTTATTGGTCCATTTCGATAACTGCAGGTGTCACCAAAAAATTTCATTCTCATCACTAAAATATTATACACAAAAATTCATGTAGGCATGCAAAATCTGGCAATATTCGGAGTTCGTTTCCTATTTTTAATTATTTATGCAAAATCAAGTCACCTTCCTTATCGGGAAAGTTGATTTACTACCTTTTTTGTATTTTTGACCTTTGAAGGTCTATTTGACCTCAATTTCACTTCAAATTTCAACCCCGGACTCACCATGACCAATACTTTCTGATGGTCCAATAAAATATTTTTGACTTCTGGGTATCATTTCGGACCCAAAAAATACTATTCATCATCAGAAAGTATTGTTCACGGCTGACCCGGTGTTGAGGCCATTACATTACCTTCTATGGAGATCACTCTATCCGATTGTTTTAGTGACACACCAAATCCCCCTAGCATCCTGATTAGAAAAAACTTCTCTTTAAACCCCTTCATCAAATTAGCGAAAGTGAAAAGCTTTTTCCTCAGACTGCTAGTGAAATAATACTCTGTCCCATCAATCTGGTCGGATATATAGAAAAATGGGTAAAGAGATCGAGAGTCAGAGCGACTCCTTCAATTTTACAAAGTATCCTAAAGCACGTTATCGCTCTCTATCCATTCGGGTTCAATTGGTTCAGCGCAATCCTATATGCCCTCAGCATCCTGATTTCAAAAGCGCCGAGTAGGAATCTGAGCCCTGCATCTAAACTCCACAAATGACAAATAAATCACTCATTATTATTTGTGCCAAATGGCCCCTCCATCATCTCTATGGATTCAGGGCACACCATCTAGTAAACTATACCTAGATTTTATTTCTGACACCTCCCTCGATGTCAATCTAGAGCATTTCCAGTGGGACTATTCCTATACTCCTCAATAAAGCTCATATCTATAGATTAACCACTACTGGAGACCATTTTTAGAGGAAGGGAAAAATGAAATAATTCCTAATTTTAAGTCAAGATTGGGGATCTAAACTAGAAAATTACTCAAAAGATTAAAAAATAAGGCAAGTGCATGAAGAGTCAAATGAAAGGAAAATACAGGAAATGTAAGTAAAAATTACTTATTTGAGTGAATAATTTTTTGAGACTCGAAAGAACTATTGAAATCTGAAAATCTAGAATGTGAGAAGAAATTTCTACAGAGCTTCGCTAGAAAAATTAATAAAAAGTGAAAAATGATCTCTGAAATTTACCTATTTATATAGAGAGATTCCTCGAATATGCTAACCAGTTAACCAACCAGATTCTGCCATGCGTTGAAAAGAAAGGTCACACCGGTCTGAACATCAAAGCATCACTCTCGATGCGCACGCCAGTCTTTAATTTTGTGACAGTTGTCCAATTGAATGCTTATCCGATCGGGTGAAAAATTTTTGAAATTTTCGCTTATCCTACTCTCGGACGATCGGGCACCTCTAAAGGAGGGATAAGTGATAATACTGGATTATCTTTGGGCACAAACAAGTCTCAGCCCAAAGCCTAGAAACTTATTTTTAAAAAGGTCTGGCATGTGACAAACAGACAGTGAAAGACAAGCACACACTGTCCGATCGAATTGTTGGGATCTTCAATCTCGTCAATCCACTAACACACTGCAGAGCCTATGCTTTCAACCTACGCCATGTCATATCGCCGCTCACCTACTCTGACACCTCAGTAGCCATACTACAGGCACTTAAGTGCACTCTCATACCTCATATAAATAGCCCAATGTACAATGGCTTCAGGGATGAAAAAAAAAACTTGAGACTCTCTCTAGATTTATCTCTCTCTGAGTCTCTAACTTAATCTTTGGAGTGTTTTCGTCCGGTCCGACTTGGCAAAGCTTCTTGCAGGCACTTACCTAACGATCGTGTCACTTTAAATGGAACAGAAAAACTCTCAAAATTGTCAATGGAACAATAAAGCATAAAATTATTATATTTTATTGTTCGTATATGAGAAAAAGCCTTTTTCCATCCATCTTGATGCATCAGTGACCAAATATCCCGAGGTGCACATCTATGCGTGTTGGCACAAGGTGTAGGGAATAGACACCCTTAATCCTTGATCCTTGATTACATATAGAAAATAAATATATATCATACTAATAGTATTTTCTCCAGCCCACTGTAAGTGACCATTTTCTCTATTTTATTTTATACCACTTTAAATGTATTTTATGAAATTTAAGAAAAAAATTTAAATGTTTGCTTTTATTTATTATGCAACGCTATATTTAATATAATAATAAATTTAGTTTTGATTATATAAAAATAAATGGTGTACATTGAATTAGAAAATGGAAAATTAGTTAATTGCTAATACATTTTTATACCTTGGAAACCCTGCTTTTCACCAATTGCCTATACACACACTCTAACTCCTCCTCTACTTCTTGAAACATTGATTCCATTACTTCCAATCCTTTAACTACATTTTACACTTGTTCTAAACATTGACCCTACTTAGTGGATGGCTGTAACATGAACGGGATTCTTACAATAGAAACATGGCAACTATGAAGATCATCTGACCAAAAGTCCATAAATAGAAAAGAACTCCACCAAAAGCCAACTACACCAAACACTAAAAGGGAACACGATGATCTAGAGAAACCAATAAAAAATACACCATCAAAACGAATAAATAGAGAGAGAGAGAGGGATCAAAAGTGAAGTGATTTTTCTGGTACCTTTCTAGACTACTTCAATTGCAAAAGTAAGGAGAAATTAAGCCCAAAACAGCACCACATATCTTAATAAGTTGCTTTTCTCATCATGTTAAATAGGAGAAATTTTTTTACAAATGCAAAAAAGGGAGAAGTTTGGGCTTCTTAAGGTCTAGTTTGGTATAAGTTTCCCTTGCTAAACAAATGAGGAACTTTCTATTTGGTTAGGAATGAATCGATAGAGGGATGATGTTTATCTTTTGCTTCTAGGAAGTTTAATGGAGGAGACATGGGCAGTGAGTCTAAGGAGAGAGAGATACAAAGTTATTAGAGAGAGAGAGAGAGAAGGAAGATGGGTTAATTTTTTTTTCTTTTTTTTTAATGGTAACGTGATGTGCATGTGGTCTGTCATGTGTTGTGACGTGTCATCTACTTGCCATGTCATTCGTCACGTTTTGCTACTTAGATTGCCACGTGTCACTTAACACGTCACATTATCAGTTAACTAATGCAGTTAACGGCTCCGTAATGGTGGGGGCCACATTGTATCAATTTTGAAACTTTAGGCCTAACATTGCACAAAAAAAATATTAGGCCCTAAATTACACATTTTAATAAATTTCATGGACCAAATTGTACCTTAAGCCAAACATTAATTATATATTTTTCTACTTTACTATATATATATATATATATATATATATATATATATAAAGAAAAGCAATTAATTAATAGAATGAGAATATATAATTATAGATAATTAGTAAAATGATTAATTTTGTTTTTCTAAAAGTAGCTTGGAAAATAATAAGGGTTGATATTTTTATCGTGGTGGAAAATATTTTGTTAAGGGACAGCTTCCTCATGGCGCTTAATCCTCCTTCATAGCACGGAGTCCTAAAATTGAGGAGCTATTCATCTCAAGGATTTTTGTCCTATTAGTTTGATTAGCTATCCGTGCAAGATCTCAGCAAATCTGTTAGCGAATAGACTTAGAAAAGTGATGTGTGAAAAAGTGATTTCAGAGGGGCAATGTTCTTTTATTAAAAGTAGACAAATACTGCATGGGATTTTGGTAGCAAACAAAATTATTATACACTCGCTGAAGGCTAATCAAAGTGGTGTTTTATTTAAAGTCGACTTCCACAAAACTTTTGACTCGGTTAAATGGAAGTACCTAGACTCTTTTTTGGACCACATGAATTTTGGAAATAAATGGAGATTTTGGATTCAGCAGTGTGTTTGTTCTGCTACGGTATCTATATTGGTCAATAGCTCTCTTACTTTGGAAATCCACCTTTATCGTGGATTGCGACGGGGTGCCTTCTATCACCAGTCCTTTTCATTATTGCTGCTAAAGGATTATCAGCTTTTATCATAGAGGCAATTGATATTGACCTAATCAAAGGCATTAATCCTATTCCCAACAGTTCCACTGAGCTCTTTTTGACCCACATCTAATATTGGGATGATATGCTTGTCTTCTTTGATGAAAAGGATCCTCAAAGTCTTTAACATCATTTATGGTCTATCTGTTAACTTTCACAAAAGCTACCTTATTGGAATTAACCAGTATCGGTTAACAGATTACACAAACTCAGTCAAGTGTATGGTTCGACAGTTACCTTGCTCTTATTTGGGATTGTCATTAGGAGCAAATCTAAGGAAAATTGATACATAGAAGCCAGTTATACAGAATTTTCATTGCAAGCTTACAAGGTAGAAGGGGAAATATCTCTCTTATGCAGGTCGCCTTACTCTAATAAATGCCACTTTGATGAGTTTGCATATTTACTTCACGTCTCTCTTCAAAATGCCAGTTGTTGTTCTCAAGTCCTTAATCTCCATTATGAGGAATTTTTTTTTTGGTATGGTAATGACAGTAAGGAAGTATTCTGCAGAATTTGATGGAGCCTAATTAAGCAGTCTAAGAAACTTGGCGGGCCCGGAGTTAGGTCACTCACACATAAGAATTAGAGTTTACGATACAAGTGGTACTTATAGTTAGGTCCTAATAGCAAGTCTCTTTGGCAGAAACTCATTTTCAAAAAACATGGGATTAAAAAATGTTTGATTCCAGACGTAATTTCTAACCAAATTCGTCGATCATTTGGAAAGATAGTGATAAGGTTAGATCCTCACCTTCTTTTTCTAATAGTCTTGCAATTGATGTTGGTTGTGGTAGCTCTTGTCTTTTCTAGCATGATAGATGGACTATGGATAAGCTTAACTGGTAATGTTATCCAACAACCAACAAAAAGTAGGGAACACACTTTTTTGGCTTGTATTTGAACTATATGGCTGGAGAGAAATGCTTTTATTTTTTCTAGCAAATAGTTGAACGCCTTGATATGTTTCATCTTTGTCTTGCTTGTTCTTCTTTTTGGCTGATATCCCATAAGGACTTGTAAATTTTAAAAGGACAAGAACTAGCTTTAGCGATGGATAGCATTAAAATGGCGCATCATTCTCGGAAGTTCAAGATGTAAATTAAGTGGTCTCCGTCAGCTTTAGGCTCCCTTGAAATGGAATACTGATGGCTCTTTATTCTGACAACCCAGGACTTGTAAGGATTGGGGGAATGAGGGTCTAAAGGACTCCTCCAGTGTGGTGGTTTGCTTTTTTTTTTTTCCTACAATATTGGAATGACAAATTCTATTGTTGCTAAGGTTCTTATGCTTCTTAAAGCTCTTCATGTTTCAACTGAGTTCCTCATTCAACATGAAAAAATTGCATACTTTAAGATTGATTCCTCAACGGTGATATCTTGGCTGAATAACTCTAATGAAACTAAACCATGGAAGTTGGGTAGTGTGTTTAATGATATTAATAATTACACTGCTAAGAGAAGGAAGGTGTTTTTTGTTCATACATAATGGAAATGCAATCATTTTACAGATGCCTTGGCAAAGCAGGGGTATGTTGCAACGTTGACATTGTTGCTTGGTTAAATGAGACAAATTGAGCTTGTTTCTTATGTCGCTGCTGCTAATTAAACACAATTAAAAAAGCAAAAGAGAGCAAATGTAACTTAAAGAGAAAGATCCTTTTAAAAGAGAAATACGTTTCTCTGATGCTTCATTCATAAATCATGAAGTTATTAAATAGACAAATTCATAACAGAAACTACAAGAAGATAAGACTCTATATTCTGCAAAAATATTGCAACTAAACTCCTAAAGACTTGGACAACTATTACTGAGACTTCAACTAAACAAATAAACATACGGTAAAAATTATTTTTATCAGAACATTCCCTTTCTTAAACTGAACACTGCAGTGCTTCAATTTACTTGCATGACATCATCATCAACATTCTTCAAAGTGCAAACACCAGTTAAGTTTCTTAAATTTGTGAAAAAATTTGAGAGATTTAGTAAATATATTAGCTAGCTGCTCCTCACTTTTACAGTACTTCAAGTCGATGGTGCCATTACTGCAAAGATCTCTCAAAAAATAGTATTTCACATCTATATGCTTGCTCCTTCAATACAACACAGGATTTTTGGACAACTTAATGGGTGAACTGTTATCACAACATTTGAGATTATTTCAACAAAACCATTCTTAGTTTTTATTTTAACTTCACCCTTGCCCAATACATTTACAGTAGAACAATCACCAAAACACATAGTAGTATAAAAGTTCTCATTTAAATAAGAAAAAGAGAACTTACTTCCGCACATGTGATTGCTACAACCAATATCAACATACCAGATATTTGAATGAGGTTCCTTATTGACATGGACAGTTATCATTAGAGTTTCTACTTCCTTTTTTCCCACAAAAGTTTATTTCTTTTCCTTTTCTTTGTCATCAAGGAACTTGGTGAAGCATTCAGACCGATAATAACCAAATTTATGACATTGAAAGCACTGAATCTTGGATTTATGAAACTATTGATCCCTTCTTCTACCTCTACCTTGAAAGTACTCATTGTTATTTTGATCTCCTTTTCCTCTGCCTCTACCTCTGCCTCTGCCTTTGCCTTTGCTTCTACCTCCGCCTCTCCTTGACCTCTTGTTTTCAAATTTGAAGAAGAAATATAGATAGAAGCCTTTAAAGCTTGCTCCTTTGCAGGTAAATGTTGATTCATCTTCTATTCATGTACCAACAAAGAACTTTGAAATTCATCAAGGGAGAGTGTGTCCACATCTTTGGATTATTCAATTGAACAAACAACATAATTGAACTTTGGTGCCATAGAATGCAATATCTTCTCAACGATAACATCTGCCATCCTTTCACCATGAAATTGCATTTGACTCACAACTCCATGGTCTTTGCAAAATAGTTGGTTACGGTTTCACCACCCTTCATCTGCAGTACCTCAAATTCCCTTCTTAAGGTTTGAAGCTGTGCACGCTTTGTTCTCTGAGAGTCTTGATATTTTTTCTTCATTGAATCCCAAATATCCTTGGAAGTTTCTTTACTAAGAATAGTTTCCAAGCTAGACCGATCAATAGCCTGAAACCAATAATTTTTTGCCTTTAAATCTTTCAACTTTAATTCCTCAAACTCCTTTTATTGTGCATCTATCAACTCCACTCCAGCAACTGGTGTTGCTATACCAGTTTCAACAACGTGCCAGTATTCCTTAGACCGCAGGAAATTCTCTATCGACATACTCCAACGATCATATATAGTGACCATCAAAACACAGAATAGCGTGCTGGACAAAATTTTTCGAAACCATTATTGCTCTGATACTACTGCTATTTAAACACAAATAAAAGAGCAAAAGAGAGCGAAAGAGAGTAGATGTAACTCAAAGAGAAAGAATCCTTTCTTAGGAGAAATACGTTTCTTTGATACTTTATTCATAAATCTCGAAGTTATTAAATAGACACATTCATAAAAGAAATTACAAGAAAATAGGACTCCATATTCTGCAAAAAAATATTGCAACTAGACTCCTAAAGACTACGACAACTATGAAAGAGACTTCAACTAAACAAATAAAAGTGCAGTAAAAATTATTTTTATCTTAACATTGTGGTGATTGATCAATTGTCAGGATTTCCATCTGGTTATCTCTCTTATTCTCTGGGATCAGTTGCAGTAGTTCTTCTTCCTCTCTATCTCAAAACACGGTACTATATAGGCTAGATATTGTTGTATATACGTTGGATATTGCTTTGACTGGGTTGCTTGTGTTGGGCTCTTAATTACGGGGAAATACTGGTGTGTTATTATTTTGCCTAATCTTTATTTATCCTTGAATTAATGAAACTTTTTGGCTTATAAAAGAGGTAAAATGATGGTTTTGTAAGTTATAATAAATATTTTATACAATCGATGTTAATTAATAATTTTTTAAGATTGTGTAAATAGTTAAAAAAAAAAATTGCCGTAGTTAGTGTAACGAACGTAATATTATATTTTCATAGGTTATTCTAAAAGTGACAAGGCATAATTAAGATGGCATGGACCGTCGGTGTTGTAATTGGAGCAACACCGCTGGCGATCCCGACGAGATCTATTTAGGTAGGATTTTATTTTTATTTTTTTGTGTGGGTGGGTGGGAATATGGTGTTGGTTTGATAAGGGCAAAAAGGAGAGGTGTTAATTGTTCGTGTGTAGTGATTTCATTATTCATGTGCAGGCATGTTGAATTCAAAGGCCGCAACTGCGGATATGGATACAAATTTCAAGGTTAATATCACATTTACTAATTTATATTTAATAATTTAAAATTAATTAAATTATTATTAAATTTTATATTATTTTTTATAAAAATTATGATAATTAATTTTTAACAAAAATTATCAACAAAATACTAACATAACACATTATATCATTTACTTATTTATACGTGATATTTCATATTATCAGCTGATGTCAGTTATTTTTGTACATATAACATGTCATTACATATAACATGTCATGTCAGCTACTTTTATACATATATCGTGTCACATTAATATTCTGATAAAAATTATAATCGAAAATCGATTAATATAATTTTTACGTAAAATAATATAAATTTTAATAATAATTTTATTACAAAAAATAATTTAATTTTTTTTAAATTATTAAATTTAAATTTAATGATTATAAATAAAATTATTTCTAAATTTCGAGAGTTCTCTTTTTTTTTTTTTACCATTTTTTTTTATCTCTTCTCAGTCTTCTTTTTCTTCCTTTTTATTTTCATTTTTTATTTTTTTAACATCTGTACTTAGTGTTTATCTTAATAACTCGGGAAATTCGGGAAATTACTCAGGTTTTGGTTTTTCATTCAGTCTTGAACTAGTCGTCGGGCAGCATTTTGCGTGATTGTGACATATATATTGATAATTAAGTTATTAAATAATATTATAAATTACAATAATAATAATAATAATAATAATAATAATAATAATAATAATAATAATAATAATAATAATAATAATAATAATAATAATAATAAAATTTAGAAATAGATGTGTATTTTCACTGCTGTACGCGAAGATGTACTCCTATTAGAAATTTATTGTCATTAGACAATTATAAGGAGAAATTTATTATCATTAAAAAATTATATAATTTATCTTAAGATATCCCATTTTAATTAAGATTCTTAACGATTACTAGTATTATCTTAATTATCTTAACAATTAGATTTATATCGGATTATCATATGATTGCGGGTTCTTATTTTTATAAAGAAAAAAACAACAATTCCTTTTGCATATGAATTCTTATTGACATAGGAAATTATAATTACAATTTTTTTTTTTTGATAAAGTTTATGAAACCGTAAAATTCAGAATTATAAGTTATTTCATTAGGATTTAAACTCCTAAAATATAACAATTATAATTTAATAAAAAAACATCTTAATAATGAAAAATTTTATTGAATGTTGAACTTTACTATATAGTATATAGATTATCACCTGAAAAAATATAGTGCGTGCATAAAAATATAATGATAAATATTCTTTAATTATTTTTATTATATTTTTAATTTTACATTTATTCATTTATACTTTATTTCTTTGATAAATTTTTTAAAGAAATAGAGTATTGTAAATCATGCTAGGTACTTCTAAGTTGTAGAGTTGGAGCAAAATGTTATAAGGCTATTAAACTAACATCCAAACATACTTGTAAATCAATCATAAAGAAATTATTTTTCCTTAAATAGTTAAATCCTAAATGAAGATGGAGAAACTACGAAATTATATTAGTGATAACACCAATTATTATCAACCTAATTCAGCTAAAGGCCCAAGGCCCATATGATAATCGAGGCCCTATGCAAGGCCAAGCCTCAAGTTGCTTCTAGCTCAAGACAACTCAAGCTCATCAGATTGATTTGACAGGGTATGATCAACTCATTTATCATCACAGTCAACCACCAATTGTGTTAGCCTATCTATCATGGGCACTTGAATAACTAAAGAAGCTACTAATCAGTATATACTATAAATAGTACAAATTAAGAAATCTCTAAGTAATGGTTATTTAAGACGATCTCTCTCTAAAACTCAATGACTTAAGCATAGAGTGATTATCTCAGCTCAACTGGGTACTTTTTCTTGCAAGTCTCTTTTAGCAAATCATTCCGAATGGATCTCCTAATCTCTCCTTTCTCTCTTTTTTTTAGATATTTTCTAAAATATCATTTGGTGCTTTCGTTGAGAGATGATAGGTGACTCGTGAAAATGACCAAGACACTCTCAATCTAGATCAATGATGATCGTAGAAGATCCAAGTCTGCTACAAGAAGAAATAAGGTAGATGGGACCCCTTATAGGTCCTCTGTCTATGAAAACCTCTAAAGGGCATTCAACTAGGAGCTCATGGCCTAGCCAGATTCTACTCTTATAACCATAAAGGATTTGTAAATGATCCTTAGAGAGTTTGGCAGAAGCATCATGCAATCTATCATAAAAATGCAAATAAGCTCAAATCTCAATGAGAGAGTTGTAAGGTGAAAGTGCAATAAAGGGTACACGAAGATACATGAACACGTGGCTGGAAATCAAGGAGCACAATGAAGAAAGAAAATCTAGCACACAGTCAATGGTGCATGAGGCAGATAAAAGGAGCAAAAGAAAAGAAAAGCTATAATCATCAGGCAAAAGCTATGCCTTAAAGAATGATCTGACTTATACTCTAAGGCAATCCCCCTCAGCTTTTGCCAACTTGGAAGATAACTTGGGATCAAAGAATGATCCGACTTATACTCCGAGGCGATCCTCCTCACCCTTTGCCAACTTGGGAGATGACTTAGGATACATGTGCACCAAAAACAATTAATTAAAAAAGTCAATGAAGAAGTTGACGATCCCATAATTGATCAGAATAAGTAATGGTTCCTACAGCAGATTAGAAAATTCAAACTTGGACATCCAAAAAAGCTGATATTTAATGGCAATATTGCCTCTCCATTCAACTAGGTGATCTGAGAAGCTGAGCTACCGAGCAAATTTAAGGAGATCAAAATACCCAGGTACATTGGTAAATTTGATCCTAAATTCCTTAGTTTTGAATATCTAACGCGAATACAAATGTATTCTTTTAATGACTGAATTTTTTGACGAGTATTTCCCATAACTTTAGAAAGAGACATTTTGGATTGGTTCCTTGACCTTCCTCCGAAATTAATCTATTGCTTTAGGTAGCTCTATGATCTATTCACAACAAAGTTCATTGTATAGTTTCGGACTCATAAAACTATTAATGATATGTGCAACTTAGTATAAGGGCCAAATAAAACTTTAAGGATCTATATTGATAGATTCAAAAGCCTAGCATTTGAAATAAGGAATCTACATCCAAAACTAGCTATAAATGCCTTAGCATGAAGCATAACAAGTGTCCAGCTATTTGAATCTATCACAACTTGTCCACCAATAGACTTTGCTGATCTAATGGATATAGTGAATCAGTACAGTTAGTTCGATGATACCTTGAGAGCTAGAGGGCGGATGAAAATGATGGTAGAAAAGATGCAACCCTATGGAAAATGAGATTTGAGACAAAAAGCCTTAAAAGAGCTAGTACCTCGATGAGTTTAGAGAAAAGGAAAGAAATTGAGCACGTTAAGTCTAATCGGTATGTTAATAATCTGGTCAGAACCTATACTCCATTCAACTCTTCTCATACTAAGGGTCCTAATGTGGATCAAGAGAAACACAATAAAGTGAACTAACAAAAAAAAAGTTCGACCGAACATAAGCCAGGAGAGACAAAAGCAAGTATTGTGAATTTTATAGAGATGTTGGGCACACTACCAACTATTGCAATGCCTTAAAAGAAGAGATTGAGAAACTCCTACATAAGGGATCTCTAAAAAGATTAGGAGGCCCAATGCCAAAAGATTCATGCAAACCATCACCTCATATGAAAAATCAAGCAAATTCTAATGAAGATAAGGAAAAATGGAAAACCAGATATGCCAATCAATAGAGATTGAGGCTAGGGGTATAGGGAAGATTTCTCAAAAAGAAAAAAAAGGAAAAGCATGTACTTTTCAGCAAAATTTGAGAAGTTACCACCAGTCTCCATTTCCCCTAAAGATGCTGGTGACTTGAAGTTCTCTCATGAAGATGCCCTAATAGTCCAAGTTGCAATCAATAACTTCCTCGTTAAAATAATCTTGGTGGATAATAGAAGTGTAATGAATGTCCTTACCTTTGAAGCCTATAAAAAGATAAACCTGTCGATCGAAGAGCTAAAGCCTATTACCACCCCACCGGTCGAACTTGGCAATGCCGCTATCCCAATGGTAGGATTGGTAGAGATTTTTGTAGAATTGAAAGATGAAGCAGTGACATATATGTGTAAAACCACCTTTTATAGTGATAGACATGTAGTTTGCATACAATGCAATTTTTGAAAGGCCTTTATTATTTCAAAGTGGAGTTGTTACCAGTATAAGATACATGGTGATGAGAATTCCCACCGAAAATGGAGTAGTAATCTTGAGAGGAAACCAAAAGGCCTTAAAAGGAGCCTACATTGTCATGTTGAAAAAAGCCAAGTAGACTTATTTGGTGCAACCTAAATTAGAGAAGGAAGAAAAGGTCGAACAACCTAGAATAAACCTAGAAGTTGATTTTATCACCAGAGAATTACCCAAAGGGAAAGAGGTGCAAATAGGATCAAGCATGGCTGAAGAGGTGGAGAAAGAGGTAATGTAGGTACTAATAATTAATCAAGCCTCTTTCACTTGGAGATCAAAAGACATTTTGGGTATAGACCTAAAGGTGATCATTCATAAACTAAACATTGATCTAAACAACCCACTTGTTAAGCAAAAGTTGAGGAGGCATGCTCCTGATGGGAAGAAATTCATTTTTGAAGAGGTTGATTACTTGTTGAAGCTAGAACCATTAAGAAAGTCCACTACCCTAAATGGTTTGCTAATGTGGTATTGGTAAAAAAAGAATAGGAAGTTGAGGATGTGTGTTGACTTTACTGACCTCAATAAGGCCTGCCTAAAAGATAATTACCCACTTCCAAACATTGATCAACTTGTATATACCACTGCTTGTCATGTTATTTACTCCTTACTTGATGCTTATGTAGGATATCACCAGATACTGATGTTGTTACTCGATCAGGAGAAAACTAGCTTTATCACAGAAGATGCCACCTTTTGTTATAAGGTCATGCCATTCGGACTGAAAAATGTAGGAGCAACATATTAGTGTCTAATGGATAAAATTTTCATGGAGCAGATTAGAATAACTTGGAAGTTTATATTGATGACATGACCGTGAAGAGTCAAAGCCAAAAAGAACATCCAACTAATCTAATCAAGGTGTTCATTACTCTCAATCAAGTTCAAATGAAGTTAAATCCTGAGAAATGCATTTTTAGCTTTTCATATGGAAATTTCTTGGGCGTTATAGTGTTTCAAAGGGGGATAGAAGCTAATCCTAAAAATATTCAGGCGATTATAAATATGCATCCTTATCAAGTATTAAAGACATTCAAAAATTAAACGATTGGATAACAATCCTAGGGAGATTTATTTCCTCCTCTGGAAAGCACTGTACACCATTTTTCAGGAACTTAAGAAAGAATGATGTTTTCACTTGGAAAGAGGACTGCCAAAAGGCATTCAAGGAGTTGAAGTAATTTCTTGCCAATCCACCATTGTTGAGCCAACCAATTCGTGGTGAAAAACTTGTTTTATATTTGTCCACCTCAGAAGAAGAAGTAGATACAATTTTGGTCAAAGAAGAAGGAATCGAGAAATTACCAATATATTATGTTTGCCAAGTGTTGAAAGGACTAGAACTGAAGAAAAGTCCAATCGAATAGTTGATCATTTGGATCATGATAGACAATACTTTAAAGCACACATTATTATTGTCTAGTTTGATCAGCCACTCTGAAATATCCTCCAAATGCTAGAATTAGGGGGGAAGATGGTAGGATAGACCATCAAATTGCAATATTTTAATGTAAGATACAATCTTAGAGATGTAATCAAAATGCAAGCTCTAGCAAATTTTGTAGGAGAATTTATATGAGAGCAAAAAGCTAATAAACCAAGAAAAATTTCTCAGGAAATGTTTGTTAATGGAGCTTTTAACAATAGGAGAAGAGGTATTGTATTGGGCATAATAATCAAGTATGTAAAAAAGTTGAGTTTTGAAGCTTTTAATAAAGTTATAGGGTATGAAGTACTTCTTCAAGTTTTAAAGCCGATAAAGTCCATCTGACCAGAAAGGCTTAAAATCAAGAATGATTCTCAGCTTGTGACAAGCCAAATGCTTAGGAACTTTAAAGCCAAAGAAGATAACATGAAAAAGTATGTGATCAAAATAAGAATAGCTCTTAAAGAGCTAGAAAATGAAGGAACAACTTAGAGCTTGGAGAAAGTCCTAAGAGAGGAAATAATAATAGTTAATCGGCTCACCAAATTTGTAGCTTCATATCAATAAGTGCTAGAAAAAAAATATAATAAGTGAAAAGCAACTTTAGCCTTCCCTTGAAGAGCTAGAAGTGATGGAGATTGATTAAGAAGAAAAGACTTAGATGATCTGGATCATCTGATATCTCTAATCAGGTGAATTGCCTGAAGATGAGGCAAAAGTTGGGAAGATCACTAGAATTGCCTAAAGATGAGGCAAAACCCTATCAAATCAATTGACACATATGCCATTCATCATCACAGTCAGCCATCAACTGTGTCAGCCTATCTATCATAGGCACATGAATACCTAAAGAACCTACTAATTATCATATACCATAAATAGTACAAATTAAGAAATCTTCAGGTAATGCTTATTTGAAACCTTCTCTCTCTATAATTTCTCTCTCTAAAAGTCACTGACTTAAACATCATAGTGCTTACCCAGGTCCGATTAAGCACTCTTTCTCTTACAGGTCTCTTTGAGCAAATCATTCCGATTGGATCTCCCTGTCTCCCCTTTCTCTCTCTTCTTTATATATGTTTTGAAATATCAATTAGTATTAAAATTCCATAAATAAAAGCACATAAAATTAACATATCATTGATGAAAATATAATTTTTCATTTTACTTTACTCATTAAAGAGTAGATCATGCTTCTTCTAGTCGTGGAGTTGGCTACCAAAAATTAAGCTAATATCAAATACGGTAGTTCCATGGCACTCTTGCTATTGCTATTGCTCAAAGGACTAACCCATAGCTATATTTATCATATAAACCCATTTTGAACATATCATATGCATATAATATATTGATAAATTAATAATTACTTAAGAATATAATTAATGGTGGTTATAAAAATAATTAAGGTTTAGTTTTACTCACCATTCGCATAGTAAAAAAAAGATGGATATTCTTTAGTTTGATAATGCCTTACTCGTTAGTTTAAGTGAAATTATATATATCATAAACCACAAATCACTATTTATATTGTAACGTCCTCGGATGGCCACTTGTCGATATTGTCCGCTTTGGGCCTTAGCCCTCACAATTTTGTTTTTGGGTCTCCTCAAAAGGCCTTGACAAGGGAAAGGTATCAATAGCCTTATAAGGACTACTTCGTTCTCCTCTCCAACCGATGTGAGATCCTTTGACTGAATTGTTAGTGTAAGCCTTAGCCCTAATGCATTGTTATAAAACACTTAAGTTAATAAATAAGGCATTTGTTTTATCTATTATATTCCTGTGTATATCAATTGATAGAACTATCCGAGAATATTGTTTCAGTTTAAGTTATCATGTGTGAGGCACATGGTTGTAAGACCTTGAAATAAATGAGATTTCATTCTAAATATCCTTAGTCAGTCATTGTTATGGGAATAACAAATGAATTAAGACTAGTATGCTCTCTCTGATAATTTGAGTTCTGTCTTACGAATCATAAGGACTGAAGTGTCAATCAGAGATCATAGATACATGTTTAGAACATGGTATCTAGATTTGATCCGTTCATGAAAACACTACATGATATAAGTCATAAGTGTTTCTCATGTGCAAGTTTTGCATTAGAGTTCATAGACCTAAAATCTCTATGAAACTCTTTATGAATTATTGTGTACTTTGACATACACCTAACATGCTCGTAATAGGGTGACAAGGATAGGTATGCTTGGGTATGCACTGATCCATGTTAGAGAGCATGAGAGAAGTGAAGGGATTACCCCTCTCGATAAGAGAGAAAATATTATCGGCCACTTGATCAGTGAATTGAGAAGTGTATGACCATACCGAGATAAAATAATGAGTAATCATTATTTATCTGAGAGTTCAGTGTCACTGAAATATCAAGAAAGGAATTAGTATATATAAGGATGACTAATTTTATGCCTTATTTTTATTCTGATATTTAAGGATAAGGGACTATGCAAAATTGCATTAGGTCACTAAATGCCATTTGCATTTTTCATTTAATTTGGAATGCTATAATATCTTGCTAGAGAATATATATAGCCTTTGAATTAATTTATTAATTCATTGTCAATATTAAATGGACCTATAGGATCGCACACAAAGCATCGGGTTTAAAATATTTAAATAGTGTACTGAAAATTAATTTGAGCTTTTATTTAAAGTCAAATTAATGTATGTAATGGGTAAGCAGATTTTTGCCTTAAACAACTTGCTGTTTTAGGCAAATATATTAAACAATTTTTTTCCTTAAACAACTTGCTGTTTTAGGCAAATCTGTTAAACTGTTATTTTGCCTAAAACAACTAGCTATTTTAGGCAAATATGTTCAGCTCTGATTTTTCCTTAAACGGCTAGTTGTTTAAGGAAAATCTGTCAAACAAGGTTTTTGCCTTAAACAGCTAGTTATTTAAGGCAAATCTGTTGAACTGTTATTTTTCCTTAAATAGCTTGCTGTTTTAGGCAAATCTGTTAACAGTTGTTACACGAGAGAAATTTATTGGCATGTGCTAGTTTTAATTTCAATTAATTAATTATCTATGTATAATTAAGTTAATTGAGTATTAAATCCTAAATTATATTTAATCAAAATATAATACTTGAGAGGGAATTAATGTGGCCAAAATTCAAGCTAGAAATCCTTGTTGAATTCCGCAACCAATTAATTCCAAAATAATTAAGTTTATTTTGATTAAATGACTAATGCCATTTAAATTTGAAACCTAATAGAGTTTGAATTAATTTAAATCGCTTAATTAGGAAGTGATGGAGGCTGAAAATATTCCTAATTCTAATGGATTTCGGTATTACCTATCTTTCCTAGATTAATGATATAAATTAATTAATTCTATTTTTGACCCAAGTGATAATTTCTCTCCTTTAGTGCCGCCACTCTCAAGAGAAAGAATTCTTTCTTGATCTCTTATGTTCTTGGGCAGCAATAGCAACCTAAAGGAAGAACAAGATCAGATCTTGTGGCTTCAAACCATTTCCATTGCCGAATACACAATTATAGAGCTAACACTCTTGATTTTAAGCTATCTTTACAAGTGTGTGTGAGAGCATAGAGTGGTGTGGCGCAAAGGCTGCTCCTTTGGCATTGGTGTTCTAGATATAAAGCATATAAGTTCATCCTATTTGTTGGTCATCATCAAAATCAAGATTTGAAGTGCATCTAAAATTGTAAGTTTTAAAACCCTAAAATTGCATGTTTTTGATTCTTGTTGTGGATTGCATGGTATGTATGATCAATAATTTTATTTTTTCGCTGCGTGATCATCATTGATATGCCATGTGATATCCCATCAGTGGTATCAGAGCCTAACCATGCTTTGTTTTAGTGCTTTAGATGCATTAAATCTTGTTTCAAAAATCGTTATTGCATAAAACCACAATGCTGAAATTTTTTGTTTTGAGTTTTTTTGCATTATTTTAGTGTAAACGATTTTAAATGATTAGTTAGGTATTATAATTATTATGACATGTTTATGTACTGTCCTAAGATGTTCTTAGAGTTGTTCATGGTCGGATTTAATTATAAATACCTTATTGTACATGTTAATCTTGAAACTAGGTGCTAGTTAGCATGTTTTGTGTTTGTAAACAACTAGTTTTCAAAATTAAATGCATAAACATGTTTGGCATGTTTGTAAGTGATTTTTTAAAGATTAATAACAGGTCTGGACATATTTTAAAAATGGTTTTAATTCTGGTCCATGACAATTTAATTGATTAATTTTAAAATCACTTAAAACAATGACTAGTTTTTGTTTGTTGCATGTTTAATCAACATTGTTTGTTTTGTTTTGATTAAAATGGAAAAAACACATTTAGATCAGATATGAACAGAACCTTAACTCAATTTTTATGACCTTATTTAAATTATTAAATGGCTCATAAAATCATTTTAAGTGTTTGTACATTTTTGTTGCATTATATGAGCAATAAGCAACTAGTTTCATTATTGTTTGTTCGTTTTTGTATGAATGTCATGTATGATATATGTTCTTCATGATTTTTATGTTTTAATTCTTGTTGGTACATATTATATGTATTTTTAATATTTATAGGCTGTATGACATAATATTAAAAATGAAAAAATTTGAAATTATACTAGAGTTGATTTATAGCACAAATCTAACTAGTTTGTGTTTTGGGTTTTATGAGAGCTTATTCAATAAGTGGATTTAGTCCATTAGGATTTGGCCCAAGTCCATCACAGGGTCTTCTCTTAAAAGTTCAAGTACACAATTTTTTCATTAATGGACTTGGCTAAATTAATTAAAATTGGAGTTTATTTTATCCATGAATATTATGTATATTTATTTGCTTGTTTTATGTGATGAATAGATACGCATGGTGAATTCATAGGCCCTGGGTTTTTGTAATTAAATATGGCCTGCTTGCCATTATTGATTATTGTAAAAGTTTCATTTATTTCTTAGTATAGACTTTATTTGAAGACTTTGTAAATCAAGACGAAGCCCATCGGAGTGGAGAAGCCCAACTCGAAGATTCTTATGTAATAGTATAGAATCTTAGTTGTAGGTTTTTAGGCCCATGTTTGTCATGCTTTACTTTATACAATTATATATATATGCATACAATGAATGGATGACAAAGCGTATTCCATGTAAGCCGTAATAAAATGAATCCCTAAAATAGTAAGTCACAAAGTTGCCTTCCTAATTCGAAACATGTCAAGACATCGATCATTGGTCACGTAGACTAGGAGTCCTAGATGCGCCCGATTATCTTTGTGAGGCATGGGTTGTGAATGTAGGTTGGACTTAACATGGAAAGGGATGCCCGGACCTAGGCAACTAAGAAATGAGTTTGTGCTATAACATCTTAAGATGTTAGCCCATTTGATCCAAGAGTCATGTACAAGACATGATTGGAGTTTTCCTACCTAAGTAACTTAACTTGTTAGGTGTACAAGCTCAGCTTGATTAATAAGTTGTTGTGAAAAGTGGATCTTGGCCCACATTAAATCACTAACGCGAATTATTTAAAGGGATATTAATTCAATTTGTGGGATTATAAAAAGACCTCATTTAATCTTGCTAAGTTAATTATTGTAGATTGAAAAATGGCATCTTCAAACAATAACTTTTTATTGCGATCGGTCCTAGAAAAGGACAAATTAAATGGCACCAATTTCATAGACTGGTCTTGAAAATTGAGAATTGTTCTCAAGCAAGAGAAGAGATCGTATGTTTTGGATGCACCCTTGCCTGAAGAACCTGCTAGGAATGCCTTTGTAGTTCAAAAGGAAACTTTTGAGACTAAGAAGAGTGACTCCAATGATGTGACCTGTCTCATGCTAGCCACTATGGTGCCTAATTTGCAAAAGCAATTCATGGACCAGGAGGCTTATGCGATCACGGTGCACCTCAAGGAGATGTTCCAAAAGCAAGCTCATCACGAGAGGTTCGTGACAATAAAGGCCTTGATTTCTTGTAAGATGGTTGCGGGTACTCCCGTTAGTACCCATGTACTCAAGATGAAAGGATATCTTGATACTCTTGAGAAGCTTAAGGTACAAGTTCTGAAGGAATTGGCCACTAACTTGATCTTAGGTTCATTGACTGATGATTATGATCCATTTGTTATGAATTATAACATGCATGCAATGAACAAGACAGTCACCGAGCTTCATGGGATGCTTAAGAATGCTGAAGAGAACATTCGAAAGACCAATCCCATACTTATGGTTTAAGGAGGCATTGAGAAGGGACTCGCGAAGGGAAAGGCAAAACCCAAGTCAAGTGGGAGTGCACCTCAGGCCCAACCCAAGCCCAAGGCGCAAAAGCTCAAGGAGAGCGAGAGCACATGCTTCCATTGCAACAAGTTAGGGCATTGAAGGAAGAATTGCGCTCTCTTCAAGGAAGAACAAAAGAAAAATGGAGCCAAGGTATCCAGTTCTGGTATTTTTGTTGTTGAAATTAACCTTTCTATTTCTACCACTTGGGTATTGGATACTGGTTGTGGTTCTCACATTTTTCAAATGTGTAGGGGTTAAGAAATAGGCGGTTACTTGGGAAGAGTGAAGTAGACCTCCGTGTGGGGAATGGAGCACGAGTTGCTGCCATGGAGATAGGCGACTATCGACTCACTTTACCTTCTGGACTTTGTTTAGATTTAATGAATTGTTATTTTGTGTCTACTATGAGCAGAAACATTATTTCAGTTTCATGTTTGGATTTTGATGAATTTGATTTTGTTATTGATAATGGCAATATTCATATTCGTCGATAAGGCATTTTATATGGAAGTGCTATGTTACAAAATGGCCTTTATATCCTTGATCTACAAAACAAAGAGTCCATATACAACATTAATACAAAGAGGGTTAAATCAAACGAATTGAACCTTACTTACTTCTGGCATTGTCATTTAGGAAATGCAAATGAAAAATGCATTTCAAAACTCCATAAATCTGGAGTGTTTAGGTTGACTTAGAATCTTATGACACATGCGATCCATGTTTGTATGGAAAGATGACAAAGAGTCCTTTTAACAAGAAAGGTGAGAGGACTAGTGACTTATTGGAACTAATACGTACCGATGTATGTGGACCATTAAGTACATAGTCTAGAGGTTGTTTTACTTACTTCGTGACATTCACAGATGACTTCAGTAGATATGGCTATGTCTATCTAATGAAGCACAAGTCTGAAACTTTTGAAAAATTCAAAGAGTTTAAAAATAAAATGGAAAACCAACTTGGCAAAAGTATAAAAGCCATTTGATCAAATTGAGGTGGTGAATACTTAAGCCAAGAGTTTGACAGTCATCTAAAGGAGTGTGAAATTATTTCACAGCTCACTCCTCCTGGAATGCCACAATGGAATGGTGTGTCCGAAAGGAGAAACCGAACTCTGTTGGACATGGTTCGATCTATGATGAGTCAAGCTAATCTCCTTATCCCTTTTTAGGGTTATTCATTAGAAACTGATGCATTTCTACTGAACCGTACTCCAACTAAAGCAATTGAGAAGACACCATATGAGGTATGAACTAGGAAATAGCCCAATATGTCATTTCTCAGGATTTGGGGCTGTGAAGCACATGTTAAGAAATTAACATCTGACAAACTAGAGTCCAAATCTATTGTCTGCTTATTTGTAGGTTATCCTAAAGAAATAAAGGGATACTACTTTTACTCACAAGTCAATAACAAAGTGTTTGTTGCTCACAAGGCTGTTTTCTTGGAAAAATAGTTCCTTCTCAAGAAAGATAGTGGGATTAAAATAGAACTTGGAGAAATTTAAGTGCCACAAACTCCTATAGAGGATGATTTAGAAATGGGATCAAGTTCACAACTAGGTGTGGAACAAGAACCCATTGCACAAGAAGATGAGCCTTGTGTGTACAATAAGGTTAGTGGGAGCATAATAGTATTTCTGGTCCTATATGTGGACAACATCCTACTCATTGGGAATGACATTCTAACATTGCAAAAGGTTAGGAAATGGTTGGGGAAGTGTTTCTCAATGAAAGACTTAGGTGAAGCCGAGACAATACTTGGTATTTGGATCTATAGAGATAGATCGAATCGGCTTTTGGGACTAAGTCAAGAAAAGTACATAGACAAAGTACTAAAGCATTTTAGTATGGGAGACTCAAAGAAAGGGTACATACCTTTGGCTTTGGGAGTTCCTTTGACTAAAGAATAGTGTCTTAAAACCAAAGAGGAAAGGGACAACATGATTAGAATCCCATATGCATCTACTATTGCATCTATCATGTATGCTATGTTATGTACTAGGTTGGATGTTGCTTTTGCATTGAGTATAACCAGTATGTTTCAGCAAGACTCTGGTGAAAAGCACTGGTATGCTATAAAGGGGATTTTTAAGTACCTACGAAGGACTAAGGATTACTTTTTGGTGTATGGTGGTCAAGAAGCACTCGTCATACAAGGTTATGCCAATGCTGCTTTTCAAACTAGCACTCAGGACTCAAGATCGCAATCTGGTTTTGTTTTTGTTTTAAACTGTGGTGCTGTCAGCTGTAGAAGCTCGCAGCAAGAGACCGTTGCCGACTCAACTATATAATCTGAGTATATTGCAACAAGTAAGGCTACAAAGGAAGCTATTTGGATTAGAAATTTCATTTATGGATTAGGAGTGATCCCAAACATCCTAGATCTATTAGAAATTTTCTATGACAATAACTGGGCCATCGCACAGGCAAAGGAGCCCCGGTCAGACTAGAAATCCAAAATACATACTCAGGAGGTACCACCTGATCATAGAGATCATTGGTCGTGGGGATGTCAAGATTAGCAAGATAGGAAGTGAAAACAATGTAGCAGATCCTTTGACGAAATAGTTGTGTCCAAATCTGCACGAAGCTCATTTGAGAGCGTTCGGTCTTAGGGCTATACCTAATTAGGACTAGTGCTAATGGGAGATTGTTAGTGTAAGCCCTAACCCCAATACATTATTATAAAACACTTAAGTTAATAAATGAGGCAATTGTTTTATCTATTGTATTCCTGTGCATATCAATTGATAGAACTATCCAAGAATATTGTTTCAATTTAAGTTATCATGTGTGAGGCACATGGTTGTAAGACCTTGAAACAAACAAGACTTCATTCTAAATATCCCTAGTCAGTCATTGTTATGGGAATAACAAATGAATTAAGACTAGTATACCCTTTCTGATAATTTGAGTTCTGTCTTACGAATCATAAGGATTGGAGTGTCAATCAGAGATTATAGATACATGTTTAAAACATGGTATCTAGATTTGATCCGTTCATGAAAATATTACATGGTACAAGTCATAAGTGTTTCTCATGTGCAAGTTTTGCATCGGAGTTCTTAGACCTAAAATCTCTATGAAACTCTTTATGAATTACTGTGTACTTTGACATACACCTAACGTGCTCGTAACAGGATGACAAGTATGAGTATGCTTGGGTATGCACTGATCCATGTTAGAGAGCATGAGAGAAGTGAAGGGATTACCCCTCTCGATAGGAGAGAAAATATCATCGGCCACTTGATCAGTGAACTGAAAGTGTATGGCCATACCGAGATGAAATAATGAGTAATCATTATTTATCTGAGAGTTCAGTGTCACTGGAATATCAAGAAAGGAATTAGTATATATAAGGATGACTTATTCCATGCCTTATATTAATTCTGATATTTAAGGGTAAGAGACTATGCAAAATTGCCTTAGGTCACTAAATGCCATTTGCATTTTTCATTTAATTTGGAATGCTATAATATCTTGCTAGAGAATATATATAGCCTTTGAATTAATTTATTAATTCATTACCATTATTAAATGGACCTATAGGATCGCACATAAAGCATTTGGCTTAAAATATTTAAATAGTGTATTGGGAATTAATTTGGGCTTTTATTTAAAGTCAAATTAATGTATGCAATGGGTAAGCAGGTTTTTACCTTAAACAGCTTGCTGTTTTAGGCAAATCTGTTAAATAGTTTTTTTTTACCTAAAATAGCTTGCTGTTTTAGGTAAATCTGTTAAGCTGCAAATCTGTTCAGCTCTGATTTTGCCTTAAACGGCTAGCTGTTTAAGGCAAATCTGTCAAACAAGGTTTTTTCCTTAAACAATTAGCTGTTTAAGGCAAATCTGTTGAAATATTATTTTGCCTTAAACAGCTTGTTGTTTTAGGTAAATCTGTTAACAGTTGTTACACGAGAGAAATTTATTGGCATGTGCTAGTTTTAATTTCAATTAATTAATTATCTATATATAATTAAGTTAATTGAGTATTAAATCCTAAATTGTATTTAACCAAAATATAATACTTGAGAGGGAATTAATGTGGGCAAAATTCAAGCTTGAAATCCTAGTTTTATTCCGCAACCAATTAATTCCAAAATAATTAAGTTTATTTTGATTAAATGACTAATGCCATTAAATTTGAAACCTAATAGAGTTTAAATTAATTTAAATCACTTAATTAGGAAGTGATAGAGGCTAAAAATATTCCTAATTCTAATGGATTTCGGTATTATCTATCTTTCCTAGATTAATGATATAAATTAATTAATTCTATTTTTGACCTAAGTGATAATTTCTCTCCTTTAGTGCCGCCACTCTCAAGAGAAAGAATTCTTTCTTGATCTCTTGTGTTCTTGGGCAGCACTAGCAACCTAAAGGAAGAACAAGATCAGATCTTGTGGCTTCAAATCATTTCCATTGCCGAATACACAATCATAGAGCTGGCACTCTTGATTTTAAGCTATCTTTGCAAGTGTGTGTGTGAGCATAGTGTGGTGTGGCACAGAGGTTGCTCCTTTGGCATTGGTGTTCTAGATCTAAAGCATATAAGTTCATCCTATTTGCTGGTCATCATCAAAATCAAGATTTGAAATGCATCTAGAATTGTAAGTTTCAAAATCCTAAAATTGCATGTTTTCGATTCTTATTGTGGATTTCATGGTATATATGATCAATAATTTTATTTTTTCGTTGTGTGATCATCATTGATATGCCATGTAATATCCCATCATAAATCCACCTATATGTGGGAGCCTTTGACTGACTGCACCACCCCTAAGGAGGCTCAGTGCCCTTGCTGACACATCAGACCCGACCCACTTGGCCAATACACCGATTCAATACCGACTTTGATACCAACTGTAATGTTCTCGGATGGCCACTTGCCGATATTGTCCGCTTTGGGCCTTAGCCCTCACGATTTTGTTTTTGGGTATCCCCAAAAGGCCTCGACAAGGGAGAGGTATCCATAGCCTTATAAGGACTACTTCGTTCTCCTCTCCAACTGATGTGGGATCCTTTAACTGAATCCACCTGTATGTGGGAGCCTTTGACTGACTCATTCCAATATACATACATTTTTTTTAATTTTTTCTTAATTACAAATTCAATAAATATTTCATCAAAAATACTTAAAGTACACATTCTTTTTCTTTAAGAATGTGATTCGACCATTAAATACTTTTGCCTTAAAAATTTATTTCAACTCAATTAAGCTTACATTTAAGCTTAATTAAAGGTTCAATTTCATTATTTAAAGAGTAATTCCAATATACATATATTTTCCCTTTTTCTTCCTTAATTACATATTCAATACATATTCTGAAAATATTCACATAATTTTTATAAATTCCACAAAAATTTATACATGCATTATTCATATATACTATCAAATTAAGGCCTAACTTCATTAAAATTCTTAACATACAAATTTTTTTCTTTTCATAGGGAATTTCAGCCCCATTTAAGATTCTTTGAGGAAGGATGATTTTCATTGATTCAAGCAAGGAAAAGGAAGTTTAAGGGAAGAGTATGCATGAAAAAAGGTTAGTGACTACTAAATCTTAGTATTTTCCATTTAATTTAATGATTTTCCTTAGGGTTTATTAAGGAAAATTTTGTATAATTGATTAATTTTGAAAGTAATTGTATAATAGTGAAATTAGTCCTTAGTTTAGTGTGATAAACTACTTAATTTGAATAAAAAATGTGTGAGGAATTTTATTCACACATACAGGTGGATTCAGTCAAAAGATCCCACATCAATTGGAGAGGAGACTGAAGTAGTCCTTATATGGCTATGGATACCTCTCCCTTGTCGAGTTTTGGGAAGACCCAAAAATAAAACCGTGACAGCTAAGACCCAAAGCGGACAATATCGGCAAGCGACCATTCGGGGACATTACATATATGATTTAAAGATATACAAATACTCGTATAACATATAAGGAACACACCTCCTTTTTGGACTTGTACCATTATTATAACAATTGTCATATTTTAAGTACTAAATTCCCTACACACATGGATATTTAGATTGTTAATTTAATATTAAGTGACAACATCAAAGAACAAAATGATAATTAAGTATATAAATATATGATAACACTATTGACATAATTTTTTATTGTATTTTATCTTCTTCATGGGACATCTAATTTGAAAATTACTTGCATTGTCCTAACACACTCAATTTCTTTTTTAAAAACAACTTTCTATCTCTCATAACATTGATTGAAACCCTACAATTATAAGTTATTTATAAATTATAGTAAATAGTTTAAATTAATTACTAATTTTTCTTTCCTTATTAGAAAAATAAGTTGTTTCAAGTTTAAGAACTAGTGGCTCATGAAAGAAGGTTTTATGGCTTGTATTAAGTGTAAATGCACATATTTTGATAAATTCTCTTTGCTTGATAGCCTTAAACAATGTGGGTTCTGGCTCCTTTCTTGGAGCAAATCCCTCCACAGGAATTTTAGAGATTATAATAATGACATTAAGAGAAATTTAGAAGAAGCACAGGTTGTGGATGGTAGTGACAGATTAATGGGTTTGAAGGATAATTTAAACTCAATTTTTACTCAAGAATCGATTTACTAGAAGCAACTATATATTCAAAATTTTTTGGACTAATCATGGTGAGGCTAATGATAGATTTTTACACACTCTCAAGCATCTAACCATAGGAGGGTTAATCATATCGTAAGTCTTCAAGATAAGGAAGGAAATTTGCAATCAGAGTTTGCCATGTCTAATATTGTTACTTTTTATTTTGAGAATTTATTATTTACTTCTAGTGGAAATGGTTTTGAGAATTTTTCGAGTATAAAGCATGGAGTTAGTTCAAATGACATTGAGTTTCTTCTTGCCCCTTTCAACCTAAGAAGGTTAAAAAGGATATCTTTTAAATGCATCCAGATAAAGCACTCGATTTGAATGATTTTAATCTTGCTTTTTTCTAGAAATAGTAGCACCTTATTGGGAAAAAATTATTCAAAATTCTCAGTTTTGGCTTGATAGAGTTAAGTTTCCTAACTCTTTTAATGATATTATTTTGATTTTATTTCCTAAAGAAAAGAACCTTTTTCTATGAAGGATTTAAGGCTTGTTGCCTTTTGCAATGTTATTTACAAAATAATCTCCAAAGTTTTAGCTAATAGGTTGAAAACTATTTTGCCCAAATTGATGTGTCTCATTTCAAACAATCTTTTGGTTGCTTTTGAGATTATTCATTGTATGAATAGTAGAATAGAGGTAGAAATAAGGAAATTGCTCTTAAAATTGATATTAACAAGGCTTGTGATAGGGTAGATTGGGCTTATTTGCAGTTTGTTTTGTCAAAATGGGATTTCATTCTAGGTGGATTAAGTTGATCATGTTATGCATTTCAACAGTAATGTATGCAGTCTCCTTAATAGCAATTTGGTTGGGCCTATTGTTCCTAGTTGTTGTTTGAGATAAGGAGGTCCTCTTTTCACTTATTTCTTTATCTTGTGTGTTGAAAGCCTTTCTACACTGTTGAGGCAGGCAAAAGATAAGGGTGATATTCATCAGTGCAAGATTTGTAGAGGCAATCTTAATGTTTCTTATCTTCTTTTTATAGATGACAACTTTTCTTCTTTTAAGCTAAAGCTAATTTATGTCAAAAGGTGAAAAATATTTTGACTACATATGAGCAAGCATCTGGCTAGGCCGTTAATCTCAAAAAGTCATGTACTTTTTTTAGTTCTAACACTAAAAAACATAAGAAATTGGCTACTAGTTCTATTTTAGGTGTTGACATGCCTTTTAATCTTGGTAAATATTTAGGGTTGCTTTCTCTTATAGGAAGAAATAAGAAGAAAGTTTTCTCTTTTGTCAAAGAGAGATTGTGTAGGTAGTTTCATAGTTGGAGAAATAAGTTTTTATCCAAAGCAGGTAACGAGATTGTTATTAAGACTATTGCTCAAGTTTTACCAAATTTTTGCATAAGTGTTTTTTAAATTCCCTTTGGACTTTTTGATGATATACAAAAAATGATGAATTCTTTTTGGTGGGGTTCTAAAGATAAAAATTCATTGGGGTAATTGGGATAAATTTTTTGTTCTTAAAACATTTAGTGGTATAAGCTTTCACACCATTGTTTCAACTAAGCAATGCTTTACAAACAATGTGTGAGTTTTATTTCTAATATGAATTCTCTTCCTAGCAACATTTTCAAAGCTAGATATTTCCCTTATAAGGGCTTTCTCGAATCTACAGAAGGATCCCATCCTTCTTTCATTTAGAAGATTATTTTTTTTACAAAAAAAAAATTACTTGTTAAAGGTGTGAGATTGAGAGTTAGACATGGTAATACTATCCAAATTCTTAAAGAACCATGGTTACTTGATAGGGATTTTGTTATAAACATAAATCCTTTAGAAGGTATGGATGGCATGAAGGTTTGTGAGCTCTTGACTTATGAGAAGAATGGGTGGGACAATGAAGTGTTTAATGGCAAGTTTGCACCTTAAGATGTTGACAAAATCTGTAGAATCCCTATTAACATTTTTAAGCCTAAAGATCAATTAATTTGGCACTACTCCTCTAATGGTATTTACACTATTAAATTAGTTTATTGAGTGGAAATTTTTAATTTTACCAATATCAATAGTTTAGGTGTGAGGGGTGACTAGTTTAAATTGTGGAATGTGTATTTACCTCCTAAATTTAAGGATTCTAGCTGAAGATGTCTTTGAAATTTCATTCCTTGCAAGAGTAATTTGAAAGGTAAAGAATCTTGACCCTAGATGTTCTCATTGTGGTTTGGTAGAAAACATGGATCATGTATTCTTTTTATGTCCAATAACTATATAAGGAAGTCTGGTACTTGCATGACCAAAATATGGTGAATGCTTCAGTTAGGGATTGTTGGTCTTTGTTATTACAGAATGCAAACTTACAGCATAAAAAGCATGTGGTTAGAAGTTTGTGGAGCATAAGGTTTCACTGAAATATTTTTGTATAGGAAACTAAAGCTTACTCTTTTTCTTATATGTTGCATTTTGTTGATACTTTTTTGTAGAATTAGAAGAAAGCAAAAACTAATTTGGCAAGGTTGAGCTTTCTAACACATGCACCTGCAACTGCTAGTTCTTAGAAAAGACCTACTTTAGGTTGGCTGAAATATAATATTGATGTAGCCATCTTTAACTCAATATAAAAAAGATTTTGGCCAAAATGGTGCCATTAGGGTGCTGAAACCCATTATGGTTGTCCTTTGCTCAGTAATTCTTTGTTCTTAATATTAGCCTCATGGCTTTTGGTGTGTCCAGATCAAAGTTTCTTTCGCTCTGGGAGATAGTGATAATTTTTTTAGTTTTGTTGATGAAGCGAATATATGTGCCCTTGGTGGGTTTTTGGGTGCTTGATGTGAAAGACATTGAACGTTAATGGAATGCCTATTAAATAAGCCCCCTGCCCTTTTTTTTTATCGTTGTTATTATCATTATTGTTTTTATCATTATCATTACTGCTTATTACCTTTATTTTATGATGACATAGTTATTTACAAGTTATCATTAATTACATGACATTCATGTTCATTTATTTTCTAAGCAAGGAAAGCATAAATAATATAAGATATACAATGACAAAATAAGTTATATACAACTCTATTTTTCTATAAATAAAAATTTTGAAAAAGTAAAACTCCCTAAATACAATAAAATAATCAATCACTGTGAAGACCCTGACCCTGATGCTTGGCAATATGCTGGTCTTAATGGCGTTCTGAATGTTGGCAGCTTGGGAGGTCGAGCTGGAGCCATAGCCTGAGGTGCTGGAGGTGGCTGCTCACCTGCTCACTCAAACACAAACCTGAAACTTGGCAGCACTGAAGTCAAAGGCTGTAGGATCTATGATATCATATTAGCCAACCTCTCTAATCCCTGCCCTACTTGAAGGACTAGCCAGGAGTGGCTCTCTAAATATCTCATCAAGTCTCCTTTTAGGTACTTGATGTACCTCTTCAACTGCTCATCAGTCTTGGTCATTATTTATGTTAGTGTAAGCCCTAGCCCCAATACATTGTTATAAAATACTTAAGTTAATAAATGAGGCATTTTTTTATCTATTGTATTCCTGTGCATATCAATTGATAGAACTATCTAAGAATGTTGTTTTAGTTTAAGTTACCATATGCGAGGCATATGGTTGTAAGACCTGAAACAATAGACTTAATTCTAAATATCCCTAGTCAGTCATAGTTATGGGAATAACAAATGAATTAAGACTAGTATACTCTCACTGATAAGTTGAGTTCTGTCTTACGGATCATAAGGCCTAGAGTGTCAATCAGAGATCATAGATACATGTTTAGAACATGGTATCTGGATTCGATCCATTAATGAGAACATTACATGGAACAAGTCATAAGTATTTCTCATGTGCAAGTTTTGCATCGGAGTTCTTAGACCTAAAATCTCTATGAAACTCTTTATGAATTACTGTGTCTTTGACATACACCTAACGTACACGTAACAGGGTGACAAGTATGGGTATGCTTAGGTATGCACTAATTCATGTTAGAGAGCATAAGAGAAGTGAAGGGATTACCCCTCTCAATAAGAGAGAAAATATCGTTGGCCACTTGATCAGTGAACTGAGAAGTGTATGGCCATACTGAGATTAAATAATAAGTAATCATTATTTATCTGAGAGTTCAGTATCACTGGAATATCAAGAAAGGAATTAATATATATAAGGATGACTAGTTCCATGCCTTATATTAATTCTGATATTTATGGGTAAGGGGCTATGTAAAATTGCATTAGGTCACTAAATGTCATTTGCATTCTCATTTAATTTAGAATGCTGTAATATCTTGCTAGAGAATATATATAGCCTTTGAATTAATTTATTAATTCATTATCAATATTAAATGGACCTATAGGATTGCACACAAAGCATTGGGCTTAAAATATTTAAATAGTGTATTGGACATTAATTTGGGATTTTATTTAAAGTCAAATTAATGTATGTAATGGGTATGAAAATTGTTAAATGGACCTTGGTCCATGAGAGAGAGAAATTCAGCCCATAAGGTTTAATTTCAATTAATTAATTATCTTGAATTAATTAAATTAATTTAGTATTAAATCCTAAATTATATTTGAATCAAAATAAAATGCTTAAGTGTGAATTAATGTGGCCAAAATTCAAGCTAGGTACCCTAGTTGAATTCAGCAACCACTTACCCTAAAGAAGTAAGTTTGTTTTGATTAAATGTCTTATGTCATTTTAAATTAATTTGAATTTAAAACCTAAGAGAATTTGAATCAATTTAAATTACTTAATTAGGAAGTGATGGAGGCTGAAAATATTCCTAATTCTAAGGGATTTTGGCATTACCTATCTTTCCTAAATTAATGATATAAATTGATTAATTCTTTTTGACCTAATGGTGACAATTTGCTCTCTCTAGTGCTGCCACTCTTAAAAGAAAGAATTCTTTCTTCATGTCTTGTGTTCTTGGGCAGCAATAGTAACCAAAAGGAAGAACAAGATTAGATCTTGTAGCTTCAAACCAATCACATTACCAAATACTAAAAGATTGGAGCTAGCACTCTTGTTTTAAGCCATCCTTGCTAGTGTGTGTGTGAGCATAGAGAGGAGTGGCATAAAGGCAGATCTTTTGGCATTGGTGATCAAGATCTAAGGCATATAAGTCCATCCTATTTGCTGGTCATCTTAAAAATCAAGTTTTGAAGTGCATCTAAACTTGTAAGTTTTTCAAAAACCCTAAAATTGCATGTTTCGATTCTTTGTTGTATATTGCATGGCATGTATGATCTAAATTTTTAATTTTCCACTGCATGATCATCATGTATATGCCATGTGATATCCCTTCAATTTGTCTGGCCCTGGAAACCTCTATCTCGATATGAGTGCCCTGACCTCTGAGCTGGGTGAGGGAGTTGTCTACTACCTATAAAGACTTGTCAAACCTATGCCTTGCAGCCTGCATGGCTTTCTAAAGGCTCTGCACCTTTATCTATAATGTGTTGATGGCTGTTAGTAATGCCGGCAAAGACTGATCACTATAAGCATAGTCCTCTGCATCTCCTTTATCGCAGCCAATCACCTAGATACATCATCTGAACTAGGAGCTGGAGGTACTTGGCTAGGAGATGATGGAACTTGTGGAAGAGGTGTTGTCGAAGCAGATGCCCTTAAATGTCTATAAGGTGGAGGAGTGGTGAAAGATGACGCTCCTGGACATCTATATAGAGAAAACCTCAGGACCGGTGACCTTTGATGTCTAAGTAGAAACCTAGGGCGAGCTGGTGTCTAGGGTGATCCACCTAATAGATCATGCAGGTCGATCTGCATATCAAAAACATTGTCAAAATCCGACTCTACCCCCTGATAACCGTCTTCTTCATAAGGCTCATCTACTCCGACATCCTGCTGAGGTGGTTGCTTCTAGAGCTCTATTGGTACCCTTTCAGCTGCCTGACCCTGACCATCCTGCTCTGCTGCTTGATCAGGTACTATGAGATCAAGATCGCATCTCTCCCAGGTCTTAGGCACTATAAGTAATCTGTAATGACCGTTATGCCCCTCTATAGGCTCCACCATGCTTATAGTGATGGTTGCCCGTAAATAGATGTACATACTCTCCTGGGCAGGCTCCTTAAAACGGCCTTCCTCCATTCCAAACGATATTAGTAGACTCGTAATAACTTCGCCTACACATATCTATGTCCCTAGCATAGTGCTAACTCTAGTCAGGGTCATGATAATCTCATGAGAGATGTTTATATGCTGCCCCTTCTGCATCCCCCATGGGCTAGTAATTTCGGCCGAGTTGACATTACCTAGACTCCTAGTACGTTCAAGGTAAAAAGTAGACAAAACCCTCTACAGTTACTTATAAATCTAAAGAGCCAGCATCGTGCTCTTGGCCTTGTCTAAATCATATACCACTCTGGGTAATGTCACAACCCTCTACCTATCTCTGTGTAACACCCTAATCACTCAGACTAACGGGACAGTGTAAACTGATTGGAAATTTTTTTTCCACTTGTTCCTAAATTCAGTTATTTACTTATTTCCATTTAATTCCATTATTATACCCTTAAATTATATTGCCGCTGACCTATAACTGTCCAAGATTACTATTCATTTTACAAAATTCGGCAATATAACGGCTATAATTCTGACTAGCCTCTTGAAACGCAGACAATCACACAATCTTTCATAGGCACAACAATTCAAATATACTCAATATTCACAATCCAATCCTCATACTTCATAATCTAACAAACTCATCCACATCCATCTCATCACATCTTAGTAATCATATATATATATATATATATATATATATATATATATATATATATATATATATAATTTTACATGTTCACAAACCATGTCCTTAATTACAAACTCCAACATCTATACATACATATATATACATGTCATATATAAAAGCAACTACCCTACACAAAAAAAAAACTCTTCCTCCAAAATGTGCATTAATGCTCCTATTCTTCGGTACCTGCACGCAATAAAAATATATGTGCTAAGCATGAAATATGCCTAGTAATGACAAACAATCCTAAAATTTTCTTTAACCATAATATTATCACTATGCTTAATAATAATCAAATAACTTATTAAATTTTTACTTAAGCTAATTTCTTCCGATTTCATTTCAAAAACATTTTTATTCTTTTAATGATAATTCTTACTATTTAACACTTAAGTAAATTTTTCTTTTGGTCACTACTTTTACACTTATTTCACAAAAGTACCCCTTTTAATGTATATTTACAAAAATGTCATTATTTTCTCTTAATTTCACTTTTATCTCGTATCATTACTTAAAAATTTCATATTACACTTTGTTTTAAAATTTTCACATAAAATTATGCTTTTGGTCTTTTTATCTTATAAAAGTTCATTTTTACACTATTAGATTATCAAATTACCATTTTACCCTTATTAATCTTTTCTTAACCAAATTTACCCATTAAACCCTAACTTTGGTAAAATTACTATTTTGCCTCTAAAATTTTTAATTCCTTTCAATTAGGTCATTTTTCACTTTGAACTTCATTTTTTTCTTCCTTTTTACTCTTTTTGATTTATTTTCAATATAATGCCCCTAGCACAATCCTGACATAAATTCTCAGACTGGATACACAGGATGTGGACCCCATAAGGCCATAAACAGATTAAGAAATAACCTTGAATGACCATTTTTCACAGAACATATAACAGAACAGACAAATACTATGGAGATCAGTGATCCTACCATAGCAAAGCAAGTCACCATGGCTTGCACCGCGGTACAGATATCTTTATGGCCAGCCAATTATATCCTGAGCTAGATTTTACTGCCAGACTATTTTTAAGGGCACAATTTCATTTAATTTCATATCATTATCCCATTTTTTTTCATATTTTCATTACTTTTTCACTATACTCATTTATCATTCAAACTTTTTGCACAATTTGTGAATTATTACACCATAATTCACCATAATTGGACATTTTCTCACTCAATTATGCATTATTTCACAACAATTCACTTTTTTTCATTTCATACCTACACAAAACTTGCCTACAAAATATTAATTAAATTTTTATAAATTCCATAAAAATTCCTAGGCATGAATTTCCATCTCTATTGTCCATTTATGGATTAATTTCATCAAATGGAACTAAATAAACATTATTCCCCTTAAAAGAGCAATTCGGCCCCTATAGGAAAACCTCTCTATCCATGTTTAAAAATTCAATTGAGTATTTTTCTAAGCTTATTCTAGGTTTAATTACACTAATCTAACACTAATTTCAATTAAGCATACAAATTATTCACTTTGCCTAAGTTACATACACTAAGAATTCACTAAAATCAAAGAAAATACCAAGATTTGGAGTCACTAACCTTTCTCATTTGGTCTAGCTTGCCTAGACTTTCTTTTCCTTTCCCTTTTCCTTGGGAGCTTGATTTTCTCCTTCAGAACCTATGATGGCAGAAAATTCCACCATTAGAAACTCTAGGTTTTTTTTATCTTATTTGCTCAAATTGATACCAAAAATAAATTCTAGGCATAAAAAACTAGCTAGAAACACTTAAGAATCAATTTATGATCAAGAATTTCATCTTAACTCTTTTGACACCTAAGCTTAAATCTTTGAATTCCTTAGCTTTCTTGGCTCAAATCAAGTGATGAAGGCTTGAATACAAGTCACAAGGGATAGAATTAGAGTTGGGATGTTGGAATTTAGGGAGAGCTTTAAGAGATTAAGAGAAGAAATTCAAGAAAAAGGGAAGGTGAGGGTGTTGGCCAAGAAGAGGAAGGGGATGTGGCTGGAAGTTGCTAGAAATTTATAGATTTTCTAGCCTTAAATACCTCTCCTAAAGGGCTGAAAATTGGGCCAAGCCAATGGGCCTAACCTAAACACCCAAAGCCCATTAATTGCCCATTTACTTTCTTTAATTAATTACTCCCATTTTCCAACTCCAATTCATTCTAATTTTAATTTCATCACTCTTATCACATCAAAAATAGGTAGTGTACAAAATTTCAGCCTAATCGGAGTCCGTTACCAATCCGATTCAACAACTACTGACATCACTAAAAAATTTATTTTTATACCAAAATATTCTACATGAAATTTTATTAAGATCTGCAAAATCTAGCAATTTTTAGAGTTCATTTGCTATTTTTAAAAATTTAGTCAAATTTGGTCAAATTTTTTCTACTAAGAAAATTGACTCGCTAGCCTTTTCATATTTTTGACTTTTGGAGGCCTATTTGACCTTAGTTTCACTTCAAATTTTAACCCCGGACTCACCATGACCAATACTTTACGATGGTCAAATAAAATATTTTTCACTTTCGGGTACGATTTACAATCTGAAAAATACTATTCACCATCGAAATTTACTGTTCACGGCCAACCTGGTGTTGAGGCCATTACACTCTGTCCATCAATCTAGGAGGTGTGATTGTGCTAGGCCCAGTAAAAAGCCTCATGGCCTCTGTGAACTAGTAATGCTAAATGGTCTCCTCGAAGCTTCGAATTGGAATGCTCCTTCCCGAGTGTCGGACCACTGGTATTCCTGTACCACAAGGTGGTCAATACCTCCCTAGTGACACTTGCATATGTCTTAAAAGCTAGAGCGAAGAAGTCAGTCTAACCAATGTTGGCTAATAGCCTGTTGGCCTCCTGTAGCATATCGAAATCATCTAGGAACTGTTTGGACATATACCGACTAGCTCTAAACTAAACCTAACCCAAGGCTCTATACTTGGTAGCCTGCTCATCCATCATATATGTCAGCACCGGCTTTGAAGGATGAGGATGCACTATCTTACAAGGCATCCTGTAAAATATTACGTGTTAGTTCAGGTTTGACTCAAGCCACAAAGAAAATAAGAATTTAACTAGTTTACACAAGTAGAGTTTAGTCCACATGTAATTCTAATAATTATGCACGAAAAACAAGGCAAAAACACTTATTGCACGCTTAATGAAAAATAAATTTTGGTAGCATTCTAGCTAGGAATAAGACTGCCGCCTGCATAAAAGACATGTTTAAACAACACACAGGCTTTCATGGCCATTAACAACATATTTCATGTTATTCGAGAAATTTTAATGAAATTTCGGCAGCATGCTGGCTAGGAATATGATTGCTTCATGTTTAAAAAGACACATTTAAAGCAATGGCAACATAACACAGCCCTCAGGGCGGCCAAACAACACATATATCAATATTTTACACTTAACAAGAATGATAAAATAAGACAAAAATTCAACAACATTTCGATTAGGAATGACACTGCCTTCCTACACAAACATCACATTTAAAAGCAAACAACAAGCCACAGACCATCAAGGTTGCCAAACAACACAAATTCTTGATATATATACTTGGTGTAATAGCAAGGACAAAAGAATACCTCTAAAATATAAAGCTTATATACATTACTGCCTAGAGATTTTACGTGCTCATACATAAGGTATTTCTATAGTAGCATGCAAAAGGTTTAACATCCACATTATATTACCTATATTACGAGATATTATTTATTTCTAAACTAAAAGAAAGAATAATAACAAAAATAAATTAAATACAAATACAACAGCAAGTGCTCGTGCCCATTGCACCTAGAACTATAGTCTTATAGCCTAGGTTTTGTTCTAACATAAAAAGAAAGGAAGAAAATACAAAATTATTAAATTACACTTACTTGGGAAAAGCAGATAGAAAAAAGATAGAAAAGCAGAAAATCTAGGCTTTTTGAAGTGTGCCTCGCTTCTAGGAGTCTGTAGGCACAAACAGATCGAGAATCGAATGCCAGACGAAAGGGAAAGGCTTGAAAAATCGTTAACAGGAAGCGTTCGCCGGAAAAAATGGAGTTTGAATGAAAAAATGAAAGAAATGGCCTTTATATGGCCAAAATCAGGTGACGAATGAGAAGCCCATCCTTCGTCTGGCGACAGACGGGACATACAGGATGTCTTGTCCCTCAGGTAAAAAAGACCATTTTGCGTTCTGTTTTTATTTCTCTTATTTTTCACATTTTTAACTTCATTTTCTTCGATTTTTAAACTATTTTCTCGATTTTTCATTCCCTATCGATCTAAAATTAATTTACAACATTATTAATATTCTCTTTATTAGTTTCAATATTATTTTTACAAGACTTACAGATTTTAATTACATTTTTATTTAAAACACAAGTGCCCAAAAGTCTAAAATACTCCCTAAAATTAATTGTTCTTCTGTGGAATATTGATTTTTGTGCTCTAAACATTCTAGATTCTTCATGCTTGGACATTCAGGTAGTTAATCTTTTTAAATCACCTATAAAATGCAAACAGAGGTAAATGTTCTAATATATACATGCAATGCATGGGACATGAAAAAATATGACTTTTGGCCTTTCAGAGGTGAAGGACGGGCAACCCGTGGCTTGCTCTGGGGTAAGGGACGGTCATGGCTCACCACTTTCTATAAATAGAGCCCTTTTTCTTGGATTTTATGCCATTAACTTTTCAACTTCCATAAAGCTTAAGTAATCTTCTCTCTCTTCTTTTCTTTTCCTTTCTTGCCTATTTTCCTTCAGTTATTTATTTTCTTCCATCATTATTGCATCTTAGATTACTCAAAAATTCCATAATCATAACTACTAGACTTATGAAATTGCACTAGTTATCGGATGACTTAAAAACCTAGAAGGACCCCCTTTTAGCCCCTTATTTAAGCTTGAGCTGTCTAAGAAGAGTCTCTCCAGATAAACACCTTTTATCTACTATACTTCAATTCTGGGACCCTAAGTTTCATGTATTCCGGTTCACTCCCTAGGAATTATGTCCTTTACCTGAAGAATTTGCTGTTAAGGTGGGTGTTAGGTTCGATCTTGATGTTCGACCATACTTACCTTCTCCTGTGGTCACTTATCCTAAAGAGGTGGTCCATGCCCTGGGTGTCCTTCCCTTTAAGATTAGGGGTCTGGTGCCTCCTGGGGAGACTTTTCCACTAAACTAGCTGATAGATGTATTACCTGACTTCGATGATGTTCCCACCTTTGCGTTCTGGTGTGGTTCTACTTTGTTGCCTTTCTCGATGTCTATTAATGCATGCTGGCAATTCCATGACTGCAGACTATGAATTATTCAATGTTGTTGCTAGCGTACATCGAAGGTATATATAATCCATTTTCTCTGATCATAGCAGAGACTATCATAAGCTTAGATGACTTTTATAGCAGGTTTTCTACTCAGTGTGAATCTTCTTCATTTTTTATAAGTAGTCCTTTGCTTCTTCAGCTATGTCTTTATCTTTCAAGGTAACATGCCTTTTATGGGTTTTCATACTAGTTTTTATTGTTAAAATGTGAGTCTTTCACACATTTTTATGCCTTACTTTTGCATGAGATGAACCCAACTTACCTCACCGGCTCTTTTTTTCAGGTATGTCTTTGTGAGAAGTGACAACTATTGTTTGAGCCTCCACCTTGAGTTACAGCCACATGGATCTACCCTATAAGACTTGTCATGTACATGCATCTTTAGTATGAGTTCCAGTCAATTTAAGATGCCATTGATTGGCTCGATTGTTCTATAGATGCAGATATCAAGTTTAGGTGTCCCTGGTTACCTGTTACCTCTATGGTCATGGATGGAAAGTCAGGATGTATTCCTCTCTATGGACTTCATCGAGCTACTTTTTATGTTTTTACCCATTTTGTTCACCTGTTTGGAGGTAGGTAGGACATTATTAGGCAACCTTTAGGCTTTTATGGAGCCATCCTCCCTACTTACTTTGTGACAAAATATCATTAAAGGATTTGGACTCAACTTCCAGTGAGGACAACTATTTCTAACATGGGTGCTTGCGATTTCACTACCTCCGACTCTTACAAGTGGTGGGTTATTAGTCTAGCTGCTAACAATAGACTTTCTCACTTGAGGCACCTAGATGAAAAGAGAGACACGATACAGATATATTAGATCAAAAACTTTCATAGATGATGTTTTTGCTTTAATTGAACATATGATATAAAATGTTACTTTCAGATACTTAGATGGCATTTATGAATACATGTATGATATTTCATTTCTAATTTTAGTACACATGATTAGTATTTAACTTTATCATAATGACACATATTATTCAATCTCGAAATAAAACTTTACAAGCATTATAACACCTATCATCAATCAGCCCTCTCAGGTTTTCTTGATTGATTATTTTCTCTCAACCTCTAATTTTTGCCCATGATGCCTTTTTTGCTTTTTTATTTTTCACCCTAGCGAGGAGCCTAATTTTAGTAAGGCCGTCATTTTTTGGTTTTCGACTCGTAGGGCATTTATTCTCTTTTTTTTTTCTCTTTTAGTCTTTAGCCATAGAACCTTTTCAATCTATCGACATTCATAAGTTCTCAAAATTCATTGCCATCATTATTTAACAAAATAATAGCACCTTTGGATAATAGCTTCTTAAGCACAAAAGGTCCTTCCTACGTGGGCCTAAATTTGCCTCGGATATCTAGAATCCCTGGCCTCATCTACTTGAACACTAAATCTCCTTCTTTCAGAGGATGTTTCCTAACTTTCTTCCCAAATAAATGGGCTAACCTCTTATGATAAACTTGATTGTGATAATACGTTGTCATTCTTTTCCCATCAAGTAAATTAAGCTGCGATAGTCTTTGCCTATCCCATTATGTTTCTGGTATCTCAGTTTCTAGAACTACTCTCAAGGACTAATGCTAAATTTTCACCGATAATAGTACTTATGTTCAATAAACCAAAGAAAATGGAGTCGCTCCTATTGAAGTTCTAACTATGGTCCTATAACCCTATAGGGCAAAGGGCAGCCTATCGGCCCAATCATTGTAAGTCTACACCATTTTAGCCATAATCCTTTTTACATTCAAAAACATATATTGAGAAAATAAGTTCATATTCCTTACATAGTTTAAGGAATTCAAAGATCCCCAAACAACAAATTAACTACTCGCTACTCATAATGTAAATGACAAAGAAAAGAGGAAAATAAATTATAAACCCATTTGGAAAGTGTGGATTTGAAGTGAACCAACTCCTTCTCTTCTTCTCCAAGCTTTCTATTAATTAAAACTGGAACTTTAAACTATAAACTAACTATAACTATGTATTTTTATATTTTTAATGTAAAACTATAATGAAGAAGTAATTTTTACAAGTAAATCTATAGAAACTAAGTATAAAAACCCTAATGTATGAAGAACTACAAGCTAAACTTAAGAGAAAAAATCCTAGAAATGTTAAACTTAAAAACTCCTCCTTTAAAACCAAATAAGATGCAACTTTTACAGCTGTCCAGGACAACACACGGCTGAGATAAAATGATCTCAACCAAGTCTAATTGGTTAAAAGAGTATTGTAGCTCAACACACGACTGAGACACTTTGGTCTCAACCAAGTGCACCTTTTTGGATAAGATCATCCTCAAAATCTGCATTGAACACGGCAGAGACAAATGGTCTTAGTTGAGTTCCTTAATCAAACAGTGCATTTTGATGATCTGCAAGGCACACGGCTGAGAGAAATGGTCCCAACCTAGTGTTAGCTATTGATTCTACACAAAATTAAAAAAATACACCATTAAACACTCAAAAACTTCATAAATATCAAAATAATCCTATTTGGCATAAAAAGAGAATTTTAATACTTAAAACAGAAAAAAAAACATGCAAAACTAGACATAAACACAGACAAAAATATACTAAAAGTAAACACTAAATCAGAGTTATTAGACCCAATGAATATGTATGGTGTATGGTGAAAATATAGCAGCATAATACCTCTTAAAATTAAAATGCATGCAAGAAGGTTTCAGTCAGTGCGTATTTGGGTGACCTAGGCAAATCGAAATGAGCTTATCGAGGCATGGTAGCCTTTGCTAAGTGGGCATCTAAACTTTTTCAAGTATATTTAAAACACAAAAATCTACATTACAAGAAATGTAAGATTATTTCAAAATATACCCTAGTGGAAGTATCTATACTATTATATGGGTTTTAATCCAGGTACTCGATTAGAAGGCTATCCAAGCATAGTCCCTGTCAATGGGTCTAACTCATCATAAGTATAATGACCAATCGGGTCACTATTTGATATACCAAAAAGTACAAGACTTAGTCTGGTGATTATCCCTAACATAAGTCTTAGCTAAGTGAACACAAAGGAGTGCTTTGAAAATACATCGAGGTAAAAAAAAGGGATGTCTAACTTATTTTAAGGCTTTAGCATGATTCTAATGCAAATTTTAAAAAGAGATGAAATTTCTTAATCAAAAGCATGTTTATGTCACATTAATCAAAAGTACTTTTGGAGTAAAATCTCGTAATGTCTCCAGCTAAGTTGGCATTGTGACACATGCTGCTTCCTTGACGATATGCACCCAGATTTGAGCTCACGAGTAAGCCCACTTTTAGGATCTCCTTTCAAATCTTTTGGGCTTTTATTACCTGAGGTAATTGGTCGCTTTGCAATGGTCAAGAGATTTAACCCGATTCATTGGGTTTCGAGCCTCAAAAGGTATGAGACAACATTTCAGGGTATCTCTATCTCATTGTTGGCAATCAATTATCGAGAGGCATCGATTGGCCACCACAAGGCAAGAATGAAGAGTTGCCACCTAATTGAACATTAGAAAATGGTGTTCCGACCTTATGAGACCAAAACCTTGAGAGAGTTCAAAATCTCACTCTTATTTATACCACTAATAAATGTAACGTATTGGCTTTCTAAATTAATTGTTTAGTCCCCTTTTATACACGTATAATCATGGCATAATAAATTAAAGGTACACACAATCACATAGGAAAGCGGTAAATCATGGCATAATTAAAACATTAAATAGGTATCCATAAATCGGGTAATTCATTAATTGTCTATTTAGTGAAAACATTGGTCCTTGCATGCAAATTATAAAAAGGTGTTTCATTGCGAGTTTTGAATAAGGATGACAAGTCTAAGTTTTATTAATGAAAGTCCTGTATTATTTAATTATATACAATTTTTTATATTGATAAAAGCTTAATATTTACATGTGATTTTTCAAATTTAAATTACGACATTGGTTATATTTTATTAATAAAGAGTCCAAGTTATTTAATATAAATATTTTACATGACATTTTCCTTTGAACAATCCAAACCTTTCATTTACAATGGTAAATCTTCCAAGTACAAGGGTGTAAAGGGAAAAAATAAATAAAATAAAATGAAACTTAATAAGAAAAAATCAAAATTTAAAAGAAAAATATTTTGACATGTAGACTTTAACCATTGGGTCGTAAATTTATGCAAATTAGCTTATTCGCTTAAAAGGGAAATAACAAAAATAAAGATTCATATCAGGGTGTGTGTCGCTTTGCCTCTTTTTCAATACTATTTTCTTGCTCGAAATATAATTTTTAATACTCAAATAAAGGAATTTTTAGGAAAAAGAACTTTAAATGAAATGAGAAAAAGATAGATCCAGACAAACAAAATAAACTCTTAATATAAATTTATTGTTCTCTTATTACACAATAAATAATATCAAAAATATTTTGCCAATTGAAATTTAGCAAAAATAACATTAAAAATGAAGTTATGACTACCGGGATTAGATCCACAATATTTAAGAGAGAATAAATAAATTTTACCACTAAAAATACTGAATTAAAAAAAATTATATATTACCTCCAGCGTATTTACTCGAATAGACAATGAAATGTCAAATTTCAGGACTGTATTGATGCGGTTTAATGAAGAAAATTTGAAAGATGAAAGTTAGAATTTAGATTTTGATAAGATCTTAAAGAAAATAGTAGTTTTTTTAGGAAATTACGCGAAATATCCCCTTTTTTAAGTTTGTTTTCAAAAATTCCATGGGATTTTTTCATGTTTTTCATACTTGCATTTTTGCTTCCAAATATGCCCTTTTTAATTTAAAAGATTGAGTATATCAACCCCCTAATTTCTATATCAGCGATTTATTTTCCCTTTAACGTTTAAAGGCGGTTTGTTATTGGAAGCTCTGCTGGCGGTTTATATCTTCTTGAGGGTTTTGTTAGTATATTCAGAAATTTCTTTTTTGGTTGATACCAACAATCTGTTAGAGACTCACTGTTCGTCGTGTATTTGTTTCTAGAAGTTTCTGAAGCTTTGTTTAATTGTTGGTAAGTAAATCGATATTTATTTATTTTTAAGTCGATTATAGTTTTTTCATTTTCTTTCATTTTTTTAGATTGTATTGATATGTTGTTAATGATGGTTGTTGTGTTGATTTTTGTTTATTTTTGTTTTTTCTTGTTGTTGTTTTCAACATTGTGTGAGTAGTCGATAGATTTTTTTATGTTATCCGATAGATGTTTTTCTATTATCTGAAGTGAGATGTATTTTACGTAATTTGCTCTATATATTTTCTTTTGTTTTGTAATGTGTACACGTTAGTTGTTATTTTTAATGAAAAATATAGTGTATGGTGTTTTGAAAATAAAAAAATATACAGTGTATAATCTTTTATAAAAAAATATACAATGTATAATTTTTTGAAAAAAATACAGTGTATAACATGTTAAAAATAAAAAAATACAGTATATGATCTTTTCGAAAAAAATACAATGTATTATTTTATATAGAAAAATATACAGTATATGATCTTTTTTATAAAAAATATACATTGTATGATGTTTTTATAAAAAATATGTAGTGTATGATTTTTTATAAAGAATATACAGTATAAGATATTTTTAAAAATAAAAATTTAGAGTGCATGATATGCTGATAATAAAGAAAATACGGTTTATGATGTTTTCAAAACAAAAATAATACATTGTATGATGTTTTGTAAAAAAATATATAGTGTATGATCTTTTGTTAAAAAATATATAGTGTATGACGTTTTAAAAAATAAAAAATAACAATTGTGATCCTTTTGAAGATAAAAAATGCAGTGTATGATCTTTGCAGAAAAAATATACAGTGTATGATATTTGTAAAAAAAAAATTTACAATGAATGATCTTTTCAGAATTCATAAAAGAAAATACAGTGTATGTTCTTTTACACATGAAGACTTTTTTTTTATTTGTTTTAATGTAATTGTTTTTAGATTTTTTCGTATTATGCATATGAGTTTAATATACTTTATATTCTTATGTGTTTTAAAGTTCATTTGCATTTTATGTGTGTGTTTTCATGTTATATATGTATGATCTATTTGTAAAAAATATACATTGTATGATCTTTTTATAAAAAAAAATATCTGGTGTATGATCTTTTTATAAAAAATATACAGTGTACGATCTTTTGAAAAATAAAAAGTTACAGTGCATGATATGCTGAAAATAAAGAAAATACGGTGTATGATGTTTTAAAACAATACACTGTATGATATTTTGTAAAAAAAATATATAGTATATGATCTTTTGTTAAAAAATATACAGTGTATGATGTTTTTAAAAATAAAAAATGACAGTTGTGATCCTTTTGAATATAAAAAAATACAGTGTATGATATTTTGATATAAGAAAAAATACATTGTATGATCTTTTCAAATAAAATCATTTATACATTATATGATGTTTTGTAAAAAAATATATAGTGTATGATTTTTTGTTAAAAAATATACATTGCATGATGTTTTTAAAAATAAAAAAAAAAGATAGTTGTGATCCTTTTGAAAATTAAAAAATACAGTGTATGATCTTTGTAAAAAAAATATACAGTATTTGATCTTTGTAAAAAAAATTTACAGTGTATGATCTTTTAGAATTTATAAAAGAAAATATAGTGTATGTTCTTTTACACATGAAGACCTTTTGTTTTGTTTTGTTTTAATGTAATTGTTTTTAGCTTTTTCTATATTCTGCATATGAGTTTAATATACTTTATATTCTTATGTGTTTTAAAGTTCATTTGCATTTTATGAGTTTTTGTGTGTGTGTTTTCATGTTATATATGTATGATCTATTTGTAAAAAATATAAATTGTTTGATCTTTTTATAAAATAATATATAGTGTATGATCTTTTTATAAAAAATATACAGTGTATGATCTTTTGAAAAATAAAAATTTAGAGTGCATGATATTTTGAAAATAAAGAAAATACGGTGTATGATATTTTGTCAAAAAAATATACAGTATATGATCTTTTATTAAAAAATATACAGTGTATGATGTTTTTAAAAATAAAAAATGATAGTTGTGATCCTTTTGAAGATAAAAAAAATGCAGTGTATGATTTTTATAGAAAAAAATATACAGTGTATGATCTTTGTAAAAAAAATTTACAGTGTATGATCTTTTTAAAATTCATAAAAGAAAATACAGTGTATGTTTTTTTGCACATAAAGTCTTTTTTTTGTTTTTTTTAATGTAATTGTTTTTAGCTTTTCTGTATTTTTCATATGAGTTTAATATACTTTATATTCTTACGTGTTTTAAAGTTCATTTGCATTTTATGTGTTTTGTGTGTGTGTTTTCATGTTATATATGTATTTTTTCAGATAAATATGTCATCTTCATCATGTTATCGATCTCGAAAGTCTGTTAGATCTTATAAGACAATAGGTGCTTTGGAAATATTTAGGAAAATTGAGAAGCCAGCAAATCCAAGGAAGCCTGGTGATTCATTCATTAATCCAAATGACTATTGTAGCGGTAATATTAATTTTGCTTTGTCGAATGATGTACCTGGATTGATTGGTGGAGCATTAAATAAGGGGCAAAAGGAAATTTTTAAAAATTCATGTTTTGGATATTTTTTGGATATGCCAAGGATTATCGTTCAAGGGCAAGTGGTACATTCACTACTGTTGAGGGAGATATGCATAATTAATGATGAAGAATTATCTGTAAATATAAATGGTAATATTTTGACTTTTGATATAGCTCAGTTTGCTATGGTTACTGGATTAAAGTGCAGGAGAGATTTTGACTGGTCAAGCTTATCAAGTGACGGTACTGATTATATTGATAAGTATTTTCTAGGAAATAGGAAAATTTCAAAAGAGTTAATAAGCCATCTTTTTTTAGGGCGAAGTTTGAATCAGATGAGGATAAAGTGAAAATGGTTATACTGTATTTGGTTCATGCGTATTTGTTATCGGACATAGGGCCTAAAATTATAAGTAAAGAGGAAATTGTTGTTGTTGATAGTGGTAGGTACAACGATTATCCATGGGGGAAAGAAGTTTTTCATATGACATTAAAAAGCCTTAGGAGACAGTTTGAAAAGATGTATTGCTCAAAGATGTACAGGCTAAAAGGATACCCATTGGCCTTTTTGTTGTGGTTCTATGAGTGTCGTGATAGGATTGATCCATGTTTTGGGGCATCAATTAACAACAGATTTCCTCGCTTACTGAGGTGGAAGATTGAACACTTTGCTTAGTGGAAGTTTGTTGAGAGTCACCTTTTTAATGAGGAGGTAATTATTTTTTTCAAAGAGTTTGTGTTTTTTAATATTGTATGAAATGTTTGTTCATTAGATTAACAAAAAGAAAATACATTATTTATTTTTATGTTCAGAGGTGAATTAATTTTTGTCTTTTTTTTGTTTCTTTAGTTGAGGGTAGAAAATATTCGATCAACAAATGAAGAGATTGAGTTGTATGACTTGAGGAATTTGGTCGGATATAAAAATGAAGTATTTGCTTTTAATAATATTGATGAGGAGGGGGATGGTGATTCGGAGGGTGCAAAGAGTTTAAGCAATATCCTAACACCTTCATCGGGTGATAGCGTAAAGCATTCTCCTGAATTTGTACAATGTACTGTTGGTGATCCATCATCATTTGTCTGTATGTCTCAGCGTGAAAGTTGTCATATTGAAAAGGATGTACCTCCTTATGACATGAAGGGAAAGATTGAATTAATATGTTCTAAGCAGCTTGAAATTGGGGAAGATATTAGGATCATGAAAGAAGATACACGTTATTTTAAAAATGTGTTGTATCCAAAAATGAATGCAAAACTGGCCAAAATTTATGAAGTTGTTTCTGCAATGTCTCAGAAAATAGATTGTGGTGCTAGCACTCAGGTAATATTTTTGTATTGCATACATTATATATGGATTTTACAGTATTGATTATTAAATTGTGTGTAAGTGATAAATTATCAATTTTCATCAGGGTTTTGCTAGTTCTATTTTTAAAGGTCAGCAAAAAAAGAGCAAAATAAAAATTATATATATTCTTTTATGATATCGATGCTGAGGCAGATGCGAATATGGGTATGAAGAAGGATATACCAGTTGGGAAAGACATTAATGGGAATAAAACATATAATGAAGAACTAAATGAAATAAGTTTTACTGTTTTTCATGTTGTATGAATAGAATTTCAATGTTTATTTAGTTTTATGAAAATCAAATAAACACTATATAAAACAAAATACGGTGTTTTTTTAGAAAACAGATTACAGTACATTTATTGGAGTGTATATTCTTTTACAAAAAAGATCAAACAGTGTATTTTTTATTTTGAAAAGATTATACATAATATTTTTTAATTTGAAAAAGATCATACATTGCTTATATGTGCTTTTTTATTATTTTGCAAAAGATAATGCACTGTATATTTTTTACAAAAAATGATACAATGTAATTTGTTTTTATTTTCAATAGATCCTATACTGTATTTTTTTATTTTGAAAAGATCATACAATGTTTTTTTAATTTTGAAAATATCATAGACTGTATATTTTTTTACAAAAAAGATCATACTTTGTATTTTATTATTTTCAAAAGATCATATAATATATTATTTTATTTTTAGAAAGGTCATACACAGTAATTTTTTACTTTAAAAAGATCATACACTATATTCTATTTGTATACAAAAGATTATATATTGTATATTTTTTTAGAAAAGATCATACAATGTATCTTTTAATGTTGAAAAGATCATATAATGTAGTTTTTTGTTTACAAAATATCATACAACTTTTTTTTTTATTTTAAAAAAGATCATACAATTTTTTTTTTATTTTAAAGACCATACACTGTATTTTTTATTTTAAATAGATCATACATTGTATATTTTTTTAAGTAAAGATCATACAATTTAATAAAATAAAATTTGATATTGGAATGTAATTAAATTTCATTATTTTATAACAGGATTCATTCGTAAAGAGACAAATGTCTAGTTCATTCATTAATAATATGGGTGATGAGAAATTTGATTGTATTGTTCAAGCTGTAATGATGGAACTTAGTGAGCAAAAAGAAATAAATGTTAGTAAAATTAAATATTTGTGTGTGTGTATATATATATATATATATATATATATATATATATATATATATATATATATATATATATATATTATTGTATGTGCATATTAATTAAAATACAATATTTTTTTGTTACAGGATTTAGATGAGACAAACAAAGCAATTGTACTAGTATCAAATCCTATCAATAACTCACCTGAAGGAGTCCAAACGCATGAAGAAGATGAAAAACATGGAGATTATATTTCTGACAAGAGAATGTTGTACATGTTGAGGAAGATGTTGAAAAAAATGTAAGTTTTTTTTTATGCTTTATATACAGTGTATTTTATTTTGTAAAAAAAATATACATGTATGATCTTTTCAAAAATAAAAAATACAATAAATAATCATACACTGTATATTTTTTTGTAAAAGATAATACACTGTATATTTTTATTTTAAAAAGATCATACAATATATTTTTTTTAATTTTGAAAAGATTATACACTATATATTTTTTTACAAAAAATATCATACGTTGTATTTTCTTATATTCAAATGATCATATAATGTATTATTTTATGTTTAGAAAGATCATACATAGTATTTTTTACTTTGAATAGATCATATATTGTATTTTTTTTGTATACAAAAGATCATACATTGTATATTTTTTTAGAAAATATCATACAATGTATCTTTTAATGTTGAAAAGATCATACAACGTAGTTTTTTGTTTACAAAAGATCATACAACATTTTTATAAAATACCATACACTGTATATTTTTTTTCAAAAGAAAATACAGTTTATATTTTTTACAAAAAATGACACAATGTATTTTATTTTTATTTTGAAAAGATCATACACTGTATTTTTTTTGCTATAGGATTTAGATGAGACAAACAAACAAATTGTACTAGTATCAGATCCTATAGGTAACTCGTTTGAAGGGCTACAAAAACGTGAAGAAGATAAAAACATGGAGATTATATTTCTGACAAAGAAAATGTTGTACCTGTTGAAGAAGATGTTGAAAAAAAGTAAGTTTTTTTATATTTTATATATAGTGTATTTTATTTTCTGGAAAGAATATATAGTGTATGATCTTTTCTGAGAATAATATACATTGTGTTTATCTCAAATACAGAAGTTACGAAATGGTTAAAATTACTACATTAAATAAAAAAAAGTCATTATATGTAAACGAGATACAGTGTAATTATCTCATATACAGTATGTTCAATTGTTTTTTTATTTTTTTTCAGGATGATTTGGAAGGGAAGCAAACATCTAGTTCATTTTTAAGGGATTTAAGTGATCAGTCTATTGACAATATTATTCAAGCTGCAATGATGATAGTTAACAATGGAGAATAAGTAAAAGTCAGTAAAATTAATCAAAAAAATACATGTGTGTGTGTGTGTTTATTGTAAATATGTAATAAATGAATCAATTTTTTTATTTGTTACAGGATTTGGATGATAAACGTGGAAAATTTGTTGTCGTAGCAGATCCTATTGATTATTTTAGTCCTATTGATGAAAAGAGAACCATCAAACCGTCAACTATTATGAAATCTCATTTCATAAACAAGTTCGGGTTGGAGACTATTACGGAAAACAAAGTTATTGATAATCCATTTAACATTAGTGTTGAAGACAGTATTGAATATACAAAGTTAATGGAATATCTCCATTAGGTTGATGAGGGATTGCTTAAGAAAAGTACCAAGTAATTAACTAAGAATTTTCTTACTTTTTATGTAAAGTTTTTTTTTCATGCAGTTATAACATATTATTATTTGTTTATTGTTAGGGACAAAGACCAAATTTATATAAAAAAACATTTAACTTTGGACAAGAAGTTCCATTTTGGTGTTGCAATTATTGAAGACAAGAGATGGTGGTATGATTTAGCATACTCTGGAAGAGAGCTTAGTGATGAGGTATACGTATGTCTATATATATATATATATATATATATATATATATATATATATATATATATATATATATATATATATATATATATATATATTATATTTGTTTTTTAATTTTATATTTTAATTATATTTTGTTTTTTTTATTTTTTTCCAGCACTTAAATGTGTTTTTTTACTATATGCACAAGAGAGAGAAAGCTAGTCACAATGTTCAGTGTATATTTATGACAACTGATAGCTTGTTCGACCAAACAATAAAATAGGAATACAAGGATTACAATGATAAAAGCAAAGATATTTCGTTTGTAAATGTTGGACATCTGCTGGCTGAGTATATTATTGGGACCACTAGTTACATGCTATATAATACAGCATGGCTGAAAGTGGACTATGTTTTTTTTCCCCATAATTGTAGATAGGTGTCATTGGATTTTGGGAAGGTTTTTAATGAAGGAGAGAAAATTTTTTGTGTATGATTCATTGGGATCAGCACGAAGGAAGTCAGAGACTGACTAGACAGTAAATGCATATACTATTATACTGTAATGGCCTCAATACCGGGTTAGCTGTGAATAATATTTTTCGAGCCAGAAAGTACATCCGGAAGTCAAAAATATTTTATTGGACTATCAGATAGTATTGGTCATGGTGAGTCCAGGATTGAAATTTAAAGTGAAACCGGGGTCAAATAGATCTTGAAAAGTCAAAAATACGAAAAATATAGCGAGTCAATTCCTCTGGTAGGGAATGAGACTTGATTTTGCATAAATTTTTAAAAATAAAAAATGAATTCCGAAAATTGCCAGATTTTGCATATCTTCATGAATTTTTATGTAGAATATTTTGATAGTAAAAATTGAATTTTTCGGTGATACCGGTACTAATCGAATCGAACCGATAACGAACTCTGATTGAGCCAAAAATTTGCGTACTACCTATTTTTAATGTGATAAGAATGATAGAATCATTTTTGAAATGATTTGAAGTGAGAAAGTGAAAGAAATTGGACTTTAAATGGACCTAAATGGGCCCTTTAATTAAAATGGATTAGGCCCAACCCTTAGCCCATTTAAAGGGACATAAAAGGCTAAAATATCTGAGATTATCCCATAATTTTTCAGCTCTTTCTTCCCCTCTCTATGGTGGCCAAACCACCACCTTCACCTTCTCTCTCTCATTTCTTTAATCCCCTACTTAAAATCTTCATGTAATCCCAACATGAGAATGGTAATTCCATCTCTCTAGATCATATTTATGGCCTCCAACCTTTGATTAAAGCATAGAGAGCAAGAAAAATTAAGGTTGAAAAGTGAAGATGTCAAGGTAAAGTTTAAAAATTTAATTGATTTAAATTGAATTTTAAGTGTTTCCTAATAGTTTTAGGTGCTTAGAGTTTAGATTTGATATTATTTTGAGCAAAATAAAATGAAATCATGGTATTTTATTGAAGGAATAATCCAGCCAAAAGTGGTGGTGTTGAAGAATAAAGTTTTGCTTGGTGTTAGTGAGGAAAAATGAAGTTTATGGGAGGTTAAATGCTAGAAAAAGGTTAGTGACTATCACATCTTAGTTTTTCCCTTTGAATTACATGATTTTCCTTTAGGTTTATTAAGGAAAATTTAGTATAATTGATTTAATTTGAAATTGATGATATGAAAATGTAATTAGACCTTGGTTAAACATATTATAATACTTAATTTAAACTAAAGAAATTTGTAAAGAATTTTCCTATTGGTGGCCGAAATTTGCTCCAAAGAGAAATGATTTGTATACTAAATATTTTAATGAAATCAAGCCTTAAATGGATGGAAATCATGAAATATTGTATCCATAAATTTTTATGTAATTATTAAAAATTATTTGAATATTTTTGAAATATTTATTGAATGATATAATTGATGAAAATAGAGAATTCTTATTAATTATGTCATAAAATGATAATAAGCATAAAATAAAATGCCCATGAATTTTTAGAAAATTTATGAAAATTATTAGAAAATTTTTAAGTTGAATATTAGTATATGTATAAAGTGTATATGATGAATTAATGTGAATTAATTCATGTAATAAGTGAAAAATGATAATAGTAGTGAAATAAAGCATATATAAATTTTTGTGAAATTTATATGAAATATGAGAATATTTTTGGAATATTTACTGAATTATAAAACTAATAAAAATAATGAATTATTGTGAAATAATTCATAAAATGAGTGAAAACGATAAAAATTGCTAAATAATGTGTGTATAATTTTTTGTAGAATTTATATGAATTATTAGAATATTTTTGACATAAAACATTGAATATGTTTAATTAAAAATATTGAATTAATGATAAATAATTCAATAAACAAGTAAAAAATGGTAAATTAATATGAATTAATTTACATTACGTATAAAAGAATTAGAAAAGTCAATTAATGAATTTTCAAAAAAATAAAGTAATGAATTATATTAATATAATTCATAATTGTTCAAAATCTTGTAAAAATAAATGATTGGCTAATTTATCAAAATAAATTAGTCTATAAAAAGTATTAAAAGAGTGAATTAGTATAAATAATTCACCAACCTAATAAAAGTTGACATATCTGAACGACTAAATTTTCGGACAGAAAAAAAGAAAAATTGTTAAAAAGCCAATTATTGAATTATTAAAAAATAATCCATATAGTATTAAATAAAAAAGAAGAAAAGAAATAATGAATTATAATGATATAATTCACAAAGTGTATAAAAGTGTGAAAAATATTAATGTTCAGAGTGAATTATTATAGAATAATTCATAAAAAGTGATCAAAAATACAAAATAATTTCAAAGAGAAAGTAATAGAAAAAGAAAAAAAAATTATTGTATAGTCAATAGCACTAAAAAGAGTGCTAATAACCAAAAATGTACTGTTTTAAGAAAAAGAAAAGAAATTAAAATTATTAAAATCATTCCGAATATTTTTGATCGTTTTTGCCCTTAGCAATAGCAGGTAGTAATATTCTTATACATGATATAATTGGCTAGCCATAGGGAAATCCTATATCGCGGTACAAGTCATGACGACTTGCTTTGCTATGGGTAGGATCTCTGATATCCATAGCTTCAGTGTTAAAGTAAAAGTGTAAGTGTAAGTGATGTGCTATGTGAGAAATGATTCATTGGAGGTCATTTCTCTTTCAGTGGGGCCCTTTGAGGTCCATGTCCCGCATATCCTTTCTGAGAGTTCCTATCATATTGCTCTAAAGGCATTTTGATAAGAATGAATCAGAAATGCAAAAGTAAATTAAATGTAAAAGTTATAAATGAAAAAAAAATGAATTGATTAAAAAGGAAATGAAAAGTTTGGAATAAATTATTAGTTTTTCAAATATTTTAATTAATAAGCAAAGATGAAAAAGGAATTGTTTTATAAAAGTAAAATGATAAATAAGAATTAAAATAAGTCTTGTAAAAGAAAAAAGGGCTTAAAATGAATTTTTACATGAAAAAGATAAATAACAAATTAATTGGTATTTTGTGTACCAATTATTATTTTGGAAATAAAAAGTTCGAAAATAGTACTAATATTGTATTTAAAGTCAAAATGACAATACCGTAACTAAATGTAAAAATATGACTAAGTAATAAAATTTTGAAAGTAAAAGTTAAATGAAAAGTAAAATGATCAAAGGAAAAATAACTGCTCAGAAAAAAAATGAAAAAAAATAAAATGGTAATAATTATGAAATAAGAGCGTAAAAAGGTACATATGTAGAAAGAAAAGAAGAAAAAAGATATGTATGCAAAGAGTTTCAAATAACTGTATCACTTTGCATTAAAAGTTAAGAGCTTTGGTAACTGCAATGTGTTAATTAGCCAAAGAGTCGAGGGAAATAAAAGAATAAATAGCAAGAAATGAACAAGTTATTGGACAAAGTACTATTAAAAATACGAGTACCAATGTAACTCGTTAAATGAAATGACAACTACATCAAGTAATTTAAAAGTATAAGACAAAAGCTAAGTAAAAGAAAAAAAAATTAAATGTAAATGTCAATTTGTAATTGAATCACAAAAGGAAGTATGGTAAAGTAAATTAAAAAGTAAAGAATTAAAGTAAAAAGATTACCAAAAATGTTGTTAAATAATAAAAATAGTGTTAAAGATATTAAAAGCAAATTTCTGATAAATAGGAATAAAATTTCGCATAATATATATAATTATTCTTTAAATTGGAAAATTTTAGGATTAGTAGTTACCACTGAGTATGTTTAATGCTCAGCACGTAGTGTTTACTGCGTGCAGGTTTTGAAGTATTACGAGAGCTCGGTATATAGAGACGCAGAAATTGAAGAAGAAGAAAAGTCGGTTATACTTGTAATTTAGTATTTTTGCATGTATATACTTAGACAATAGTAGTAAACGACTGAGTTGTATTCAAGTTATTGTTTACGAAATGGGAAATCTGATATGTCTAAGATTATTTGTTTTTTAGTCATTGATTAATGATTTTTGTTCTGTGAATGAACATTTAGAATGTGAATTTATGTTTTGTAATAACTGTTGGGCCTCTATGAGGCTATGTGATTGTTTAATTTTTCAGGAGGCTAGTAAGCGACTAGCCGTCATACTGCCGAAATTTAGTTTAAAAAAAATTACCGTTTACTGCTTGATTATGTATCAAAAAGAACTGTTCTGTTAAGGGTATTACAAATACTACCATATTTTTTTGATTGTTTAGAATTTTATAATAGACTAAGCGATACACAAACTAATGATCATAGAAAAGGAAATCATCCAATTAAGGTTGTGTATGTTGAGAACCTTCCTACTCAAACAAGCAGGTATGTATATTATTTTTTGCATTTAATGTGTTAATATTTTTATTAATTATAGTGTTTTTACATTTTACATCATTTTTTCATGTTTTAATTATATTTTTTTCAGTAATTGTGGAGTTTTTGTAGCAGCATTTTGCGAGTACTTCATCGAAGGGAAAACGATTAAAAAAAAATTTAATGTAGAAAATGATAGGGATAGATTAGGTTTTTTATTGTACATGTATGGTATAGGTAAGCAACAAGGAACCATTCAAAATGATATAGAATGAAATGAAAAAAAAAAGTGAAAAGAAGAAGATTGAACAAGAAAGTTGTAGTGGATGTTATAAAACTAGTTTAGTTTTTTTCAAAATGTTGTGTATACAATTTTTTTGTAATTAATTTTGCTATATATATATATATATATATATATATTGTATGATCATACAGTGATGACCAACAGGGTATATTTTTTTGATCATATAGTGATGATAAAGAGTAGTTGCAGAAAAATGAATCATGTTATTAACATTATTAATGTTGTCATGGGCAGTAGGAGGCGGAGATATTTGATCAATCCCAACTCCCTTTGTTGCAGATAGGTAGTCTGATATAGTAGTGACATCAATAACTGTATATTTTTTTTAAAAAAAATCATACAATGTATTTTTTTAAAAAAAAAAGATTATACACTGTATTTTTTTATTTTCAAAATTTCATAAACTATATTTTGTTATTTTTGAAAAGATTATACAATGTATATTTTTTTTATAAAAGATCATACAGTGTATTTTTTTTTGTTTCGTAAAATCATACATTGTATTTTTTTAATTTTGAAAATATCATACACTATATGCTTTATATTTTCTTACAAAAGATCATATAGTATATTTTTTTGTGTTGATAAGATCATATACTGTATTTTTTTATTTTCAAAAGATCATACACTGTATATTTTTTTACAAAAGATCATACATTGTATATTTTTTTTACAAAATATCATACACTGTATATTTTTTTTACAAAATATCATACATTGTATATTTTAAAAAAAATCATACACTATATATTTTTTCACAAAAGATCATACAATATATTTTTTTTCTTTTGAAAAGATCATAACTATATTTTTTTATTTTCAAAACATCATACACTATATATTTTGTTTACAAAAGATCATACGCTGTATATTTTTTTACAAAAGATCATACAGTATATTTTGTTGTGTTGATAAAATCATATACTGTATTTTTTTATTTTCAAAAGATCATACAATGTAATTTTTATTGTTGAGAATATTATATATTGTATGTTCAAAAGATCATAAACTATATATTTTTTATTTTTGAAAAGATCATACATTGTATAGTTTTTATTTTCAAAATATTATGAACTGTATTTTTTTATTTTTGAAAAAATCATACAACGTATTTTTTTTACAAAATATTATAGACTGTATATTTTTTTATAAAAGATCATACATTATATATTTTTATTTTTTGTAAAAGATTATACATTGTATATTTTTTATTTTTAAAAGATTATACACAGTATTTTTTATTTTTGAAAAGATGATACACTGTATATTTTTTTAAAAATGTCATATACTGTATATTTTTTTCATAAAACATCATACAATATATTTTTTTCTTTTGGAAAGATCATAACTATATTTTTTTTTTATTTTCAAAACATCACACACTATATATTTTATTTACAAAACATCATATACTATATATTTCTTTTGCAAAAGACCATACACTATATATTTTCATTTCAAAAGATCGTACACTTTATTTTTTATTCTCAAATTATCGGTCAATGTATTTTTTGTTGTTGAAAAAATGATACACTTTATTTTTCTTATGTCAAAAGTTTATGCACTATATGTTTTATGCGAAAAGAAAATACATTATATCTTTGTATACTTGTAATGCAAAAACTACAAAACTCAATGAAGTTTCCTGAAAAGAAAATTTTGAATATTTTTTTTATTTCCTAGGAATATCTCTACAAGTCTTTATGTTGTGGCCATATTTTTCACATCGTCCACATTTTACAGAGTTTTTTTGTTTCCCAAATTGCTTTGATTCTTCTCTTTTTTGGTCTTCCAGATCTTACTCTTCCATTAGGAGGCAATACAACTTCTGTTTGGATACTTTTAGGTATCTTCCATGTAGATTTATCTAGTATTGGATTAACAATTTCTTCATATGTTACTAACATTGTATCTTTGGTGTAGTATGTTGAGCAGTACACATAAGGATTTAAATTCCTGTCTCTTATTACTGCTAATGCATGAGGACAAGGCATTTCATCTAGCTGGAATTTGTTGCATGTGCAAGTTCTTTCTTCAATATTCACAACATATGTATTTTGGTAATGATAAACAGTAAATTGAACATCACTTGATGGCTTAACCTACATTTATGTGCAATACAGAATATTATTTAAGAAAACAAAATAAAACGTATCATCTATTAAAAAAATATTGTATGATCTTTTGAAAAATAATATACAGTGTATGATCTTTTGTAAAAAAATATATAATATATGATTTTTTAAAAATAAATAAATACAGTATATGATCTTTCTAAAATAAAAAAAATAGTGTATGATCTTTCTCAAAACAAAAAATATATACTAAATGATATTTAGTTAAAAAAAATACATTTTATGTTCTTTTGTGAAAAATTATACAATGTATTATTTTTTATAAAAAGAAAATAGCTCATTTTCCAAAAGAAAATACATTGTATTTTTAGTAGGTTTTCATATATACATTTAAGCTTAGGACATACCTTCATTTTTTGGGAATAAATATAATTTCTACGTAGATTGTCTTCGTGGTCTTTGAGTAGGGTTGTAAAAGTTGCTGACGCTAGGTTCCTATTAATTCAACTCCATTCTTGGATTAATGCACGTGCATACTCAAGCAGTGGCATAATTGGTAAATCTCTTGCTAATTTCATTGTTGAATTCATAGACTCAGCAATGTTTGATGTTATGGTTGAAAATCGGTTGCTCATACAGTATAATCTTGATCATTTTAAATACCCAATATCTTGTAGGTATAACCTAATACGTGCATCAACTTGGTCCAACTCTTTCATGTTATGTTCAAAATCACTCTCTGTATATGATGTAGTTGATGCAAATAATAGTTCCTTGATTTTTTTTGCATTTTTTTAATTTTCCTTTAACATTATTCAATAGATGGTAAATGCATATGTAATGACTAACTTTCGGATATACCTTCTTCACATCATTATTTATACTGTCATGTCTATCTGATATGATGCACATTTTGGGTTTTAATCCATAACTCTGTCTGAATTTTGCAAAAAACCATTCCCAAGATTCATCATTTTTTGAATCAACTACAGTATATGCTAGCGGAAATATTTTACCAGCTGCATTTTGTGTAGATGCTGTGATCGTTGTTTCTCTATATATTGATTGCAAAAAGGTACCATCAACAACTACAAAAGGCCTACAATGTTTTCAGCCTTTAATAGAGGCTCCTAACGCTATGAAAACATATTGGAAAGACTTGTCTTCTTGCGTTAACAAATCCATAATAGATCCACTGTTTTGTGTTTTTAGCATGTATAAATATTTAGGCAAAAGTGAGTAGGAGTCAGATGGTTTACCTCTTATATTTTCCAAAGCCTTTTCCTTTGACCTCCAAGCTTTTAAGCAACTCATATTGATTCCATAATCATTTTTCATATCACGCATGATGTCTGTTAGAGTGTAGATAGTCTTCATATTCATATATTTGTTTTTAACAATATCACCAATCAAGGTTGATGTAGCCTGCCTCTTGTTACTTAGTCTAACGTTGACATTGCAAGTGTGATCAGATATGAATTTTTTGATTTTGAACATTTGTGTGTCCCATTTCTTTGATGCTTTCAACTTCCAGCAGCAATTATCATCTATGCAGCAAATAAAGTATCGCATAGAACATGACTTCCAAACCTTAAATTGGAAATCATGTTTTATTGCAAAAAAACTTATTGATTTCCTCAGAGTGTCTTTATCTTTATAAATCTGTCCCATTTGAATTTCATATTGCATATCATTACCTATGATTCCGTAATAGGGGTCTTCATGTTGTCTTTGAATATTTTCGTAATTGTAAATCAATTCTGGAACTGTATTTTTGGTCAGGTTACTCACATATTCCATCAAGCTTGTGCTAGTATAATTAAAATGTAAACTATCATCAATCAACTCACTGGATTCAACTTTTTCATTTTCAATTATTGCAACTTCATTTGGCAACGTGTTTAAGGAATCACCTAATGAAAAAATGTATAAAAATTTAATTAAAAAGGATAATAATTATATTTAGATATTGAATAAATGATTTTATTTGAAAAGATCATACAGTGTATTTTTTCTTATTTCAAAAGATCATATAGTGCATTTTTTATCTTTGAAAAAAGATCATACAGTGTATTTTTTTCATTTTGAAAAGATCATACAGTATATTTTTTATTTTGAAAAGATCATACCGTGTATTTATTTATTTTGAAAAGATCATATAGTGTATTTATTTATTTTCAAAAGATAATACACTGTATTTTTTTTATTTACGAAAGATCATACAGTGTATTTTTTTATTTTCGAAAGATCATACACTATATTTTTTTATAAAAAATCATACACTATATTTTTTTATTTTCAAAGATCATACAGTGTATTTTTTTATTTTGGAAACATTATACACTGTATATTTTTTTGTAAAATATTATATACCGTATCTTTGTACTTTCAAAAGATCACACACTATATATTTTTATTTCTAAAAGATTATACACTGTATTTTTTTATTTACAAAAAATAATTCACTATATTTTTTTACTTTTGAAAGATCATACACCGTATATTTTTTTATAAAAGATCATATACTGTATTTTTTATTTAGGAAAGATCATACGGTGTATTTTTTATTTTGAAACATCATACAGTGTATTTTTTTTCTATAAAAGATCATACACTTTATATTTTTTTATAAAAGGTAATTTACTGTATTTATTTAATTTCAAAAGATCAGACAACCATACTTATATAGGATAGTATTTTGTAGAACTTTGATACACAGTGGATAAGTTGTGAAATATGGTTCTTTTTTCTTCAATTCCACATAAAATAGTAGGGACATGTCATCAACAATTGTTAGTGGTGGATATCCTGCTTTTAGCTTGTACCTTCTATCAAGCATTTCGCCTTTTACTTTTATATTCAATAGTTTTGATATAATTCCAGTTAATTCTTCATATTTGCAACTCAATAGAAGTAAAATGCCTTTCACTTCAAAATTCTCATATTCTTGATTCAGATTCCAGTGTCCTCCATGTTGAATTAATGTTGGTATCATATCGATATTGTTAGTACCTCAAGATTTTCTGTATTAATGTAAAATAAATCAGATTTTTTTTTTTGCAAAAGATCATAGAATATATTTTTTTCTTAAGATCATACACTCCTTTTTTAATTAAATTTTTATACACTTTTTAATTTAGAAAAGATCATACAGTATTTTTTTTTGAAACATTATACACTTTATTTTTTTTTATAAAAGATCATAGACTGTATTTTTTACTTTCAAAAGATCAGATAATGTATTTTTTATTTCAAAAAGATCATACATTGTATTTTTTTATTTAGTAAATATGATACACTGTATATTTTTTATTTTGAAAAAATCATACAACGTATATTTTTTTTATAAAAGATCATATACTGTATTTTTTTACAAAAGATCATACAATGCTTTTTAAATATTAAAGATCATACACCTATTGAACTTGTTGGAGTTTCATGCAAATGAATATCAGTGGTTCCAATCTTAAAAATAAATAACACAATTTATTTTCAGTTTATCACCTATTATGTCTTTGCAATCTAACAAATTAAAGATAAATTAGTTTAAATGTTTTGATCGCATGGACATGACGATTTGTATACTAGAGCAGTTATAATTATTAACGATTTGTATACTGAGCAGTTATAATTATTAAGGATATCGAAGAAATTCATTGCACAAAAAAAAAGAGCAAAAAGATATAACTTACGTTGCTTGCAGGGAGATGAACATGTCACGAAACGAAGCAGATCAAGGTATCACGATAACGAAGTGATCTAGAATTACAATATGTGAGAAATAATTGAGAAGATCGATGAGGACGATTGTATTTTTTTTTTGTTGTTATAGAGATAATCGTATTTTAATTTTAATTGTTGTTTTAAAAAAAATTCGTTTTGGGTATATTTGAAAGAGGAATATTGGAGAAGTAGCAGTTTTGAAACAAGAAATTTAAATTTGGCTTTTGTAGTAACTTGAAAACGCGTACGGGCAATAATAATATTTTTTTTTTCTTTTTTGTGGTATTTGTGTAGTTTTTTTTGTGGTATTTGTGTATTTGTGTAGTACATTTGCAGAAATTCGTAATCATGCTACTGAAATCTATCATCCAATTCTAAATTAAGCATTTTAAAGCCCCTAAAATTAAAGTCATAAAAATTTAAAAGGTTTTGAAATTTTTGGTTCCTTATTTTTTTATAAGTACAAAAGTAATCTCAGAACCTAATGTTTAAGCTGCCATTATTCTCCTTTTCTTAGTTTCTATTTTCTTATTTTAATCGCGTGCAGCTAAATATATTTAGTCCAGTTGAACGATAATAGAGATTTCAATTGAACTATTTTTGAGATATAATTAATTTATTTGTTTATTTATTATCATCAGTATTTATGTTTTCATGCAATGATATGATATTATTATTCGTTTAATTGTTCTAATAATGGCCAGTTGTGCAGTTATAAGAATTACATATTGCTATTTAGGTTGATTTATCCATAATTGTTTTTCTAAATCTGAAAATTTATAATAAATTAGTTTGATTAGGTGCTACCAAGTGCTTAATTAATTTTATAAAAATATATAATATAACTTAAATGAACATATGTTAGTAAGAATCGGATTTTCTAATTTTTAATGCAATTTTGAATTAAATAGTATGGAACTTTTCTTGCGGTTGTTTGATAATTATATTAATTAGAGAGTTTGATCTTGTTTAATTTACAAGGAGGGAAAATTGATTGCTAAAACTTTTAGAAAATTAAAATTAATTTGACTGATTTTGATTCAAAATTGATTTATGCACCCATAATCAAATATCGGAATTATGCCTTCGACTGACATAGCAGTTCATTGATTTATTTCATTTATTTATTTTTACTTTTATTTATTTGTGAGTTTTAACTAGTTGTTAATTTACTGTGATTAAAACTCCTCCATTTTTATTTATTTGTTCAACAGAAATTAATTTCTTATCAGTTTTTAACGTGATCCACCTTACTTGCCACTTATTTTTTATGAATTCGATGTCCAATTGTCCATCAAATAAATTTCAAAAATTTATTGAGGTGAATGCATGCTTTCTTTACAATAGCTTCACGATTGTTAAGATTTCACCATGGTTGGTTGCGTCCACCATCATCTGATAAAATAATTGATTCCATGCTTTACTACTACAACTGTCAAATGCTTCAGCTGAACCGTTGGTTAGGTTTCAAAGACTGAGGCCCACATAATTGAAAATATATCAACCTAGACTGCCTAGATCATGTTAATGTTATGTCATTTTCCCTCTTATTCTCTTGAAAAAGAAAAACAGAGGCCGCACTCCTTTCATCACCCAAGGGCCTCTAGATTTTTTTATTGAAATGACCTTTAGATTTTTAAGGATAATACTTAAAACTACCAAAAGATTCGATAGCAACAAACAAATTGACCAAATAACAAGTAATAACAAAATATATTTTTGCCTTCTAATTAAAAAGAAAAACAAAAACAAAAACGAAACATTTATGTGGTTACTGATTTTCTATTAACCCAAATTTAATTAGGGATATAAAGGTTAGAAGATAAGTGGCTCGCCAAATTTTAACATTTTTTATACAAAAATCTAACTAAAAATTAAATTCGGAATCTCATAGTTTTGGTAATAAGATTATTACCCTAAACAAAAAGTTTTGAGTAATGCCAAATTTTAACATTTTGTAACCCAGTTTATTTGTTTTTCTTTGCTTGCACAACGTAAAGACTCCTACCTACCATATCCTAAATTGCCTATGATTCTAATATTGTTTTGTTTGATTTCCTACAAGTGGATGAGTCTATTCTCTCTCCACTGCTTAAATAATTTATTCAATGCTTAGTAATAGAATTTTTATCTTAATATATTTTGTATATGTGTATATATTGATTCAATTTCAATCGATTATCAATTATGCTCATTTAGTTCAATTTTTCTTAAAAGTTTGATCCGATTTCTAATATAATAAAAGTTTGATTTGATTCGATTCAATTCAATTCAGTTTAAACTGAAGTGACCAAATGTGCAAATATATATATATATATATATAACTCCCCTCTCTTGCAGGGGTCCTCTCTCTCCCCGTATCTCAATTACAGATCTAGGGTTTTTTCTTCTTGGCTTGGGCTTGGATCTTGATTTTGATTCATTGCTCTCATCTATACAACTAATAACTGAAGAAAATCAAGTAGGAAAGGTGACCTTGAATGAGAAGACGAATGCAAAACAACGATTGTGTATCTCACTCTGCTTGATTGGGAAGATACTGAATATTAAAAGCATTAATTTAAATGCTTTTAAGAACATCATGTTGGCAAGTTGAAGATTGCAAAGGGGCTTCAGTCTCAGAGAATTGGGGAATAGCATTTTCATCTTCCATTTTTTTTTACTGAAGCAAATAAACATCGTGTGTTGGATCAAGGACCATGGTGTTTCGACAACCAATTACTATTACTGTGAGAAATGAGGGAAGACAACACGACAACATTACTAGATTTCGATGAAGTTACAATGTGGGTAAGAGCTTATTAGGTCCCTTTCTTGTGGCACTCAAAAGAAACAATTATTGCAATAGCTAATATAATTAGAAATTTTGTTGATTTTGATGAGGGGGAGAATATTGGTTGGGCACCTTACTTGCGAATTCGGGTCTCCTTTTCTGTAGCTGAAAAATTAAGGAGAGTGGTTCTCGTAGAATTGGGAGATCAAATTTTAGGGATCAAACTAAAATATGAGTGCCTACCAACGTTTTGCTTTTCCTATGGTTGTATCAGTCACCGTGTGCAAGATTGTAAGGAGTCTGTGCTTGCACTTAATGAAGAAATATCACATGGCATATACATGAAGATCACGCGGCGAAAAAATAAAAATATTGATCATTCATGCCATGCAATATACGACAAATAATTGAAAAATGTAATTTTAGAGTTTTAAACTTACAAGCTTGAATGCTCTTCAAAACTTGATTTTGCACTGGCAAATATATAAGATAGACTTATACACTTCAGATTTGGAATACCAATGCCAAAGGAGCAGCCTTTACGCTACACCACTCTATGCTCACACACACACTTGCAAAGATAGCTTAAAATCAAGAGTGCTAGCTCTATGATTGTATATTCGGCAATGGGGATGGTTTGAAGTCACAAGATCTGATCTTGTTCTTCCTTTAGGTTGCTATTACTATGCAAGAACACAAGAGATTAAGAAAGAATTCTTTCTCTTGAGAGTGGCGGCACTAGAGAGAAATTCTCACCTAGGTCAAAATAGAATTAATCAATTTATATCATTAATTTAGGAAAGATAAGTAATGTCGAAATCCCTTAGAATTATGAATATTTTCAACCTCCATCACTTCCTAATTAAGTGATTTAAATTAATTCAAACTCTATTAGGTTTTAAATTCAAATTAATTTAAAATGGCATAAGACATTTAATCAAAACAAACTTACTTATTTAGGGTAATTGGTTACCGAATTCAACTAGGATTCCTAGCTTGAATTTCGGCCACATTAATTCCCTCTCAAGTATTATATTTTGATTAAATACAATTTAGGATTTAATACTGAATTAACTTAATTATACATAGATAATTAATTAATTGAAATTAAACCTAGCACATGCCAATAAATTTCTCTCGTGGACCAACTGTTAACAGATTTGCTGTTTAAGGCAAAAAACTGTTTACCTATTACATACATTAATTTGACTTTAAATACAAGCCCAAATTAATGCCCAATATACTATTTAAATATTTTAAGCCCAATGCTTTGTGTGCGATCCTATAGGCCCATTTAATATTGGCAATGAATTAATAAATAATCCAAATGCTATATATATTCTCTAGCAAGATATTATAGCATTCCAAATTAAATGAAAATACAAATGGCATTTAGTGACCTAATACAATTTTGCATAGTCCCTTACTCTTAAATATCAGAATTAATATAAGACATGGAACCATTCATCCTTATATATACTAATTCCTTTCTTGATATTCCAATGACATTAAACTTTCAGATAAATAATATTTACTCATTATTTTATCTCGGTATGGCCATACACTTCTCAGTTCACTGATCAAGTGACCGATGATATTTTTTCTCTTATCAAGAGGGGTAATCCCTTTACTTCTCTCATGCTCTCTAACATGGATCAGTGCATACCAAAGCATATCCATACTTGTCACTCTGTTACGAGCATGTTAGGTGTATGTCAAAGTACACAGTAATTCAAAAAGAGTTTCATAGAGATTTTAGGTCTAAGAACTCTGATGCAAAACTTGCACATGAGAAGCACTTATGACTTGTACCATGTAGTGTTCTCATGAACGGATCAAATTCAGATACCATGTTCTAAACATGTATCTATGATCTCTGATTGACACTCCAGTCTTTATGATTCGTAAGACAAAACTCAAATTATCAGAAAGAGTATACTAGTCTTAATTCATTTGTTATTCCCTTAACAATGACTGACTAGGGATATTTAGAATGAAGTCTCATTTGTTTCAAGATCTTACAATCATGTGCCTCACACATGATAACTTAAACTGAAACAACATTGTTGGATAGTTCTATCAATTGATATGCACAGGAATATAATAGATAAAATAAATGCCTTATTTATTAACTTAAGTGTTTTATAACAATGCATTAGGGCTAGGGCTTACACTAACAATCTCCCACTAGCACTAGTCCTAATTAGGCATAGCCCTAATACTGAAAGCTCTCAAATGAGCTTCGTGTAGATTTGGACGTAACTATTTCGTCAAAGGATCTGCTACATTATTTTCACTTGCTATCTTGCAAATCTTGACATCCCAACGATCAATGATCTCTCTGATTAGGTGGTACCTCCTGAGTATGTGTTTGGATTTCTGGTGTGAGCGGGACTCCTTGGCCTGTGAGATGGCCCCGTTATTGTCACAGAAAATTTCTAATGGATCTAGGATGCTTGGGACCACTGCTAATCTATAAATAAAATTTCTAATCCAAACAACCTCCTTTGCAGCCTCACTTGCTGCAATATACTCAGATTCTATAGTTGAGTCGGCAACGGTCTCTTGCTTTGAGCTTCTCCAGCTGATAGCACCATCGTTCAAAACAAAAACAAATCCAGATTGCGATCTTGAGTCTTGAGTGCTAGTTTGAAAAGCAACATCGGCATAACCTTGTATAACGAGCTCTTCTTGACCACCATACACCAAGAAGTGATCCTTAGTCCTTCATAGGTACTTTAGAATCCCTTTTATAGTAGACCAGTGCTTCTCACGGGTCTTACTGAAACCTACTGGTTATACTCAGTGCATGAGCAACATCCAACCTAGTACATAACATAGCGTACATGATAGATCCAATAGCAGATGCATATGGGATTCTACTCATGTTGTCCCTCTTCTCTTTAGTTTTAGGACATTGTTCTTTAGTCAAATGAACTCCCAAAGCCAAAGGTATGTACCCTTTCTTTGAGTCTCCCGTAATAAAATGCTTTAGTACTTTGTCTATGTACTTTGCTTGACTTAGTCCCAAAATCCGATTCAATCTCTATAGATTCGAATACCAAGTATTGTCTCGGCTTCACCTAAGTCTTTCATTGAGAAACACTTCCCTAGCCATTGCTTAACCTTTTGCAATGTTGGAATGTCATTCCCAATGAGAATGATGTCATCCATATATAGGACCAAAAATACTATTATGCTCCCATTAATCTTCTTGTACACACAAGGCTCATCTTCATTTTTTATGAAGTCAAATTCTTTGACTGCTTCATCAAAATGGAGATTCCAACTCCAGGACATTTGCTTTAATCCATAAATGAATTTTTGAAGCTTGCAAACCTTCTTAGGATGCTTGGGATTGACAAAACCCTTAAGCTGTGTTATATACACATCCTCAAGTAGATTTCCATTGAGAAAAATAGTTTTGATATCCATTTGCCATATCTCATAGTCATGATATGCAGCTATGTCAAGCAAGATCCTAATGGACTTAAGCATGACTACAGGCGAAAAGGTCTCATCATAGTCTACACCATGAGTTTGTCGAAAACCTTTTGCTACTAGTCTACCTTTGTAGGTCTTATCAGCTTTGAGTTTAAATAGCCACTTGCATTCAATTACCTTAGGACCTTCCGGTGGATCAACCAAGGTCCAAACCTGGTTATTGTACATTGATTGTATCTCGAATTTCATGGCTCCAAGTTAATTTTTTGATTCAGGACTCTCAATAGCTTCTTGGTAGGTAGTTGGATCCTCACAATCCACTAACTCAATAGTGTCACTGTCGGTGATTAGAAAATCGCATCTCTCAATCTCTCGACGTACCCTACCAGACCTTCTAGGTTCTTATGCAATGGGTTCTTGTTCCACAAGTGGTTGTGAACTTGATCTCATTTCTAACTCATCCTCTATAGGAGTTTGTGGCACTTGAATTTCTTCAAGTTCTACTTTACTCCCCGGCAACGGCGCCAAAATCTGATGGGGATTTAATTTAACCCTTAGTCTCACTAGACTGCGTATAGGATGAGTAGGGTATCGTTCCAAAGGGAACGGGGTAAATTTTGTATTGAAATCACAAAGAGTAGATGGATAGGTAGCAAATAAAATGTAGATTATGTATTTAAATAAATATCTAAACTACTTTGCATATATTAATGAATTTGGATTAAAGATGACTTAAATGATAGTATGAACATACATTACAAATATGCAATAGTAATTCATCTAAGAACAAGTTCTAGTAATTGTATAAATAAAGTGACTGGAGAATTTAGCCAAGATTCTTTAAAGCAACTCTCGTTGTCAATAAAGGATGTTCTTATTTAGAGTCTATAAGCATTCTCATGTCATTATAGAGATAAATAAGAATCATGAAGCTCTATGCCAATTCTTTAACCCCTCAAAGTGAATTCCTTAAGTCACATAAAAGAAATTCAATGCTTCAAGTACATTCATTTGTTTTTCCATCAAAGAATTCCAACTCTCATTGCGAACAAATTGACTAACATGCTAAATATGGTGGCCAATCATACAAAGCAAATCAAAGCACACAAATGGATGTAAATCATAATTCATGCATAATAAGAATAAACATGTCTTAAACAAATACTAGTGCATAGTTATAATGTACAAAGGAAACTAGCCAAAGTACATATTTGAATTAAAGACAAACAAGAGAAAGAAAACTATCTCATGTTCCTTTGGCTTGTCCCTTTGTAAAACCTCTAATAAAAACTAAGTAAAAATATTTATCCAAAATAATAACTAGAAACTAAACATTGATTGATCTCTTCATTTTCTTTTTTTCTCCAATTAATGCCATCCATATTTATAGAGAGAATACTCTATAGACATGTCTCTTCATAATGGTTGTCAATGTGAAAAGTTGCCATGGAGGGTCACGATGGTTAGCTGAAAAATCATGTGGAAAAAGATGCAACGTTTGGGAACAGGCGTCATACACGACTCGTGAATGCCTTCACGAGTCGTGATCTTCAACTGTTCTTCCTGACTCGTGAACACAGGCCGACTAGTGAAGCTTTGTCCTGAGTCGTGATTCTCCTCACGACTAGTGAAGCCCTTCACGACTAGTGAGCCTCCTCACGACTAGTGAAGCCCTTCACTACTCGTGATCCTCTTCACTCACTACTCGTGATTTCTCTTCACTACTCGTGATCCTCTTCACTACTCGTGATTCCTCTTCACTACTCGTGATCCTCTTCACTACTCGTGATCCTCTTCACTACTCGTGATTCTCTTCACTACTCGTGATTTCTCTTCACTACTCGTGATCCTCTTCACTACTCATGAACCACTTCTTCGAAATTTCACCATCTTCTTCCTTTTCTTCACACTTCACCATGATTTGACCTAAAAACAAATATAAACACATAAATGGGACATAAACACATAAAAACACATATAATATTACATACTTACTACATAAATAAGAGAAAAACACACATAAAAACATAGACATTTTACATGACATCAAATTCCCCCACACTTAAACCTTGCTTGTCCCCAAGCAAGAGAAAAGTGAGAAAATTTAATCTCAAGTCAAACTAAGTAAGTTACATTATAAAGTATTGCTCAATTTTCACTTAAGATAAGATTGACATGAATTCAAACACCTTAACACTCAAAATTTCAGTCCATCAAGACTTAAAACATGCATCTTAAATCATTAAGTCATCAAAATTTACCAAATTCAACATCAAGAAGATAAAGTCGCAAGACTAACCATGCTCAAGAAAGAATAATGATCATAAAGCCTAAGATCCTAAGACTATAGTTGCCTTTTTGGACATATAAAAAGCACACATACCTTTAAACCAATCTCATGGCATTTTTAGACTACTTTTTTTTCATTTTTTTTTTCTTTTTCTTCATGGGTATACTTTTAGACTTTATCCCATGAGTAGCAAGAGAATGTAGTATTGGGTGCGTTTTACGCTCCATCCCATACTTTATTGAACTTTTGAGTATGCATCTTGCTTTATTTTATTTATTTTCCTTTTCATCTTTTTTTTTCTTTCTCTTTTTTTACTAGTCCTTATCCATTATTGAAAGGCCTAAAAGTAAGTATTATGGATATAGTTTCCATAAGACAACTAAAATCCTAAAATCTTAAACTAAATGAGCATATTCCAACCTTAAAGCATAGTTAGTAAAGAGATTAAATAACCTAAAATGTTGAAAGAAGTAAAAATAGATAACTTGAAAACATAAAATACATGCCAAAAGCTTTGAAAAACTAATCAAATGAGCATAAAAGGCAAATGACTTTTCATAACAACCTATATTATATACAATATGAGTAATACTTCTAATAAAACTTACGAAAAAGGTTAGTCTAAATAAAGAAAAAGATACACACCCAAACAAAAAATAACAATGTGAAACGAAACATGCAACACACAACATATGCTCCCCCACACTTAGAACACACATTGTCCTCAATGTGAAGAAACAAAACAAAAACAAAAACAAAAAGAAATAAACTAAATGATAGAGGAAAGAAAACTCCCCTCATGATCGTGGTGAAGGTGGAGGCGAAGATACCAAATAATAGAAGAATAGAAGTTAGGCATATGTTCACATGTTCACGAGTCGGACACAACTTCACGACTCGTGAAAATTGGATTATTCGGCAGATGTAAAAGGGTTCACGAGTCGAACCAACATTCACGACTCGTGAAGAATTCCTTTTGTTGTGTTACTCGTGAAACTCTTCTTGAATCGATAATTTTATGCACGACTCGGTAACATGTTCACGACTCGTGAAGCTTCCCTTTGCTGCAGTTTTTCTGCAAATTTGACCAATCTCAATCCAAATGTTAAAAAGACAGAGGAAAAATAAGACAAGAAAAATGAAAATGATAAAATACTTAAAATATAACCAGGAATAATCCAAAGAACAAATAAAATCTAAACTAAAAAAAAACTAATCCTAAACAGAAAGATTATTGTGCAAGAAATGAATTTAATAAATTAACTGTTAAAATCACAAATACTTCTGGTCTAAGATCATTACAAAAACTCTAATTACGAAGGATACAACAAAAACAATACAAAATTCATTTATCAAAATAACTAATTTATATCATAGAATCCTAAAACATCTACTCTTTTGTGTCAATCAATAAAAATTCATTCAAGCCGTTCCCCGGCAACGGCGCCAAAATCTGATGGGGATTTAATTTAACCCTTAGTCTCACTAGACTGCGTATAGGATGAGTAGGGTATCGTTCCAAAGGGAACGGGGTAAATTTTGTATTGAAATCACAAAGAGTAGATGGATAGGTAGCAAATAAAATGTAGATTATGTATTTAAATAAATATCTAAACTACTTTGCATATATTAATGAATTTGGATTAAAGATGACTTAAATGATAGTATGAACATACATTACAAATATGCAATAGTAATTCATCTAAGAACAAGTTCTAGTAATTGTATAAATAAAGTGACTGGAGAATTTAGCCAAGATTCTTTAAAGCAACTCTCGTTGTCAATAAAGGATGTTCTTATTTAGAGTCTATAAGCATTCTCATGTCATTATAGAGATAAATAAGAATCATGAAGCTCTATGCCATTTCTTTAACCCCTCAAAGTGAATTCCTTAAGTCACATAAAAGAAATTCAATGCTTCAAGTACATTCATTTGTTTTTCCATCAAAGAATTCCAACTCTCATTGCGAACAAATTGACTAACATGCTAAATATGGTGGCCAATCATACAAAGCAAATCAAAGCACACAAATGGATGTAAATCATAATTCATGCATAATAAGAATAAACATGTCTTAAACAAATACTAGTGCATAGTTATAATGTACAAAGGAAACTAGCCAAAGTACATATTTGAATTAAAGACAAACAAGAGAAAGAAAACTATCTCATGTTCCTTTGGCTTGTCCCTTTGTAAAACCTCTAATAAAAACTAAGTAAAAATATTTATCCAAAATAATAACTAGAAACTAAACATTGATTGATCTCTTCATTTTCTTTTTTTCTCCAATTAATGCCATCCATATTTATAGAGAGAATACTCTATAGACATGTCTCTTCATAATGGTTGTCAATGTGAAAAGTTGCCATGGAGGGTCACGATGGTTAGCTGAAAAATCATGTGGAAAAAGATGCAACGTTTGGGAACAGGCGTCATACACGACTCGTGAATGCCTTCACGAGTCGTGATCTTCAACTATTCTTCCTGACTCGTGAACACAGGCCGACTAGTGAAGCTTTGTCCTGAGTCGTGATTCTCCTCACGACTAGTGAAGCCCTTCACAACTAGTGAGCCTCCTCACGACTAGTGAAGCCCTTCACTACTCGTGATCCTCTTCACTACTCGTGATCCTCTTCACTCACTACTCGTGATTTCTCTTCACTACTCGTGATCCTCTTCACTACTCGTGATTCCTCTTCACTACTCGTGATCCTCTTCACTACTCGTGATTCTCTTCACTACTCGTGATTTCTCTTCACTACTCGTGATCCTCTTCACTACTCATGAACCACTTCTTCGAAATTTCACCATCTTCTTCCTTTTCTTCACACTTCACCATGATTTGACCTAAAAACAAACATAAACACATAAATGGGACATAAACACATAAAAACACATATAATATTACATACTTACTACATAAATAAGAGAAAAACACACATAAAAACATAGACATTTTACATGACATCAATTGTATCTCGAATTTCATGGCTCCAAGTTAATTTTTTGAGTCAGGACTCTCAATGGCTTCTTGGTAGGTAGTTGGATCCTCACAATCCACTAACTCAATAGTGTCACTGTCGGTGATTAGAAAATCGCATCTCTCAATCTCTCGACGTACCCTACTAGACCTTCTAGGTTCTTATGCAATGGGTTCTTGTTCCACAAGTGGTTGTGAAACTTGATCTCATTTCTAACTCATCCTCTATAGGAGTTTGTGGCACTTGAATTTCTTCAAGTTCTACTTTACTCCTACCGTCTTTTTTGAGAATGAACTTCTTTTCCAAGAAAATAGCCTTTTGAGCTACAAAAACTTTGTTCTCGGCTTGTGAGTAAAAGTAGTATCCCTTTATTTCTTTGGGATAACCCACAAATAAGCAGACAGTGGATTTGGGCTCTAGTTTGTCAGATGTTAATTTCTTAACATATGCCTCACAGCCCTAAATCCTGAGAAATGACATATTGGACTCTTTCTTTGTCCATACCTCGTATGGTGTCTTCTCAACTGCTTTAGTTGGAGTATGGTTCAGTAGAAATGCAATAGTTTCTAATGCATAACCCCAAAAAGAGAAAGGAAGATTAGTTTGACTCATCATTGATCGAACCATGTCCAATAAAGTTCGATTTCTCCTTTCGGACACACCATTCCATTGTGGTGTTCCAGGAGGAGTGAGTTGTGAAATAATTCCACACTCCTTCAGATGACTATCAAACTCTTGGCTTAAGTATTCACCACCTCGATCTGATCGAATGGCTTTTATACTTTTGCCAAGTTGGTTTTCTACTTCGTTCTTAAATTCTTTGAATTTTTCAAAAGTTTCAGACTTGTGCTTCATTAGATAGACGTAGTCATATCTACTGAAGTCATCTGTGAATGTCACGAAGTAACTAAAACCATCTCTAGCCTGTGTACTTAATGGTCCACATACATCAGTATGTATTAGTTCCAATAAATCACTAGTCCTCTCACCTTTCTTGTTAAAAGGACTCTTTGTCATCTTTCCATGCAAACATGGCTCACATGTGTCATAAGATTTCAAATCGAATGAACCAAGAACTCTAGATTTATGGAGTCTTGAAATGCATTTTTTATTTGCATGTCCTAAACGATAATACCAGAAGTAAGTAGGATTCAATTTATTTGATTTAACCCTCTTTGTATTAATGTTGTATATGGACTCTTTGTTTTGTAAATCAAGGATATAAAGGCCATTTTGTAACATGGCATTACCATATAAAATACCTTGGCGATGAATATGTATATTGCCATTATCAATAACAAAATCAAATCCATCCATATCCAAACAAGAAACTAAAACAATGTTTCTGCTTATAGCAGGCACATAATAACAATATTTCAAATCTAAACAAAGTCCGAAAGGTAAAGTGAGTTGATAGTCGCCTATCTCCATGGCAGCAACTCGGCTCCATTCCCCACATGGAGGTCCACTTCATTCTTCCCAAGTAACCGCCTATTTCTTAACCCCTGCACATTTGAAAAAATATGAAAACCAAAACCGGTATCCAATACCCAAGTGGTAGAAATAGAAAGGTTAATTTCAACAACAAAAATACCAGAACTGGATGCCTTGGCTCCATTCTTCTTTTGTTCTTCCTTGAAGAGGGTGTAATTCTTCCTTCAATGCCCTAACTTATTGCAATGGAAGCATGTGCTCTCGCTCTCATTGAGCTTTTGTGCCTAGGGCTTGGGTTGGGCTTGAGGTGCACTCCCACTAGACTTAGGCCGTGCCAAGTCATTCTTGGGTTTTGCCTTTCCCTTCCCCTTTCCCTTAGCAGGTCCCTTCTTAATGCCCCTTGAACCATAAGTACGGGATTGGTCTTTTGAATGTTCTCTTCAGTATTCTTAAGCATCCCATAAAGCTCGATGACTATCTTGTTCATTGTATGCATGTTATAATTCATAACAAATGGATCACAATCATTAGTTAATGAACCCAAGATCAAGTCAGTGGCCAATTCTTTTAGCACTTGTACCTCAAGCTTCTCAAGAGTATCAAGATACCCTTTCATCTTGAGTACATGGGTACTAACAGGAGTACCTGCAGCCATCTTACAAGAAATTAAGGCCTTTGTTGTCACGAACCTCTCGTAACGAGCTTGTTTTTGGAACATCTCCTTAAGCTGCACCATGATCGCATAGGCCTCTTGGTCTATAAATTACTTTTGCAAATCAGGCACCATAGTGACTAGCATCAGACAGGTCACATCATTGGAGTCACTCTTCTTAGTCTCAAAAGTTTCCTATTGAACTGCAGAGGCATTCCTATTAGGTTCCTCGGGTAAGGGTGCATCCAAAACTTACGACTTCTTTCCTTGCTTGAGAATAATTCTCAAGTTTCGAGACCATTCTATGAAATTGGTGCCATTCAATTTGTCCTTTTCTAAGACTGATCGCAATGAAAAGTTGTTGTTTGAAGATGCCATTTTTCAATCTATAATAAAACTTAGCAAGATTAAATGAGGTCTTATAACGATCCCACAAACCGAATTAATATCCCTTTAAATAATTCACATTAGTGATTTAATGTGGGCCAAGATCCACTTTTCACAACAACTTATTAGTCAAGCTGAGCTTGTACACCTAACAAGTTAAGTTACTTAGGTAGAAAAACTCCAATCATGTCTCGTACATGACTCTTGGATCAAATAGGCTAACATCTTAAGATATTATAGCATAAACCCATTTATTAGTTGCCTAGGTTCGGGTATCCCTTTCCATGTTAAGTCCAACCTACATTCACAACCCATGCCTCATAAAGATAATCGGGCGCATCTAGGACTCCTAGTCTACATGATCGATGATCGATGCCTTAACATGTTTTGAATTAGGAAGGCAACTTTGTGACTTACTATTTTAAGGATTCATTTTATTACGGCTTACATGGCATACGCTTTGTCATCCATTCATAGCATGCATATATATATAATTGCATAAAGTAAAACATGACAAACATGGACCCAAAAACCTACAACTAAGATTCTATACTATTACATAAAAATCTTTAAGTTGGGCTTCGTCTTGATTTACAAAGTCTTCAAATCAATTCTATACTAAGAAATAAATGAAACTTTTACAATAATTCATAATGGCTCGCATGACATATTTAATTACAAAAATCCAGGGCCCATGAATGCACCATGCATATCCATTCATCACACAAAACAAGCAAATAAATATACATAACATTCATGGATAAAATAAAGTCCAATTTTAATTAATTTAGCCAAGACCATTAATGGAAATTGTGTACTTGCACTTTTAAGAGAAGATCCCGTGATGGGTCTGGGCCAAAGCCCAATGGACTAAATCCCCTTATTGAATAAGTTCTCTTAAAAGCCCAAAACACAAACTAGTTAGATTTGTGCTATAAATCAACTCTAGTATAATTTCTAATTTTGCCATTTTTAATATTATGTCATACAGCCCATAAATATTAAAAATACATATAATATGAACCAACATGAATTAAACATAAAAATTCATGAATAACATATGTCATATACGACATATATACTAAAACAAATAAACAACAATGAAACTAGTTGTTTAATGCTCATATAATGCCACAAACAATGCACTAACACTTAAAACGATTTTATGAGTCATTTAATAATTTAAATAAGGTCATAAACATTGAGTTAAGCTTCTGTTCAGATCTAATCTAAATGTGTTTTTTGGCATTTTAATCAAAACAAAACAAACAATGTTGATTAAACATGCAACAAATACAAACTAGTCATAGTTTTAAGTGATTTTAAAATTAATCAATTAAATTGTCATGGACCAGAATTAAAACCAATTTTAAAACATGTCCAGACCTGTTATTAATCATTAAAAATCACTTATAAACATGCCAAACACTTTTTTACATTTAATTTTGAAAACTAGTTGTTAAACAAACACATATCATGCAAACTAGCACCTAGTTTCAAGATTAACATGTACGATCAGGTATTCATAATTAAATCCGACCATGAATAGCTCTAAAAACATCTTAGGATAGTATATTAACATTTCATAATAATTATAATACCTAACTAATCATATAAAATCGTTTTTACACTAAAACAATGCAAAAAACTCAAAACAGAAAATTTCAGCATTGCGGTTTTATGCAAGACCGAATTTGAATCAATATTTAATGCATTCAAATCACTAAAATAAGCATGATTAGGATCTGATACCACTGAAGGAATATCACATGACATATACATGAAGATCACGCAGCGAAAAAATAAAAATATTGATCATTCATGCCATGCAATATACGACAAATAATCAAAACTTGCAATTTTAGAGTTTTAAAACTTACAAGCTTGGATGCTTTTCAAAACTTGATTTTGCAATGGCAAATGTATAAGATAGACTTATGCACTTTAGATCTGGAACACCAATGCCAAAGGAGAAGCCTTTACACCACACCACTCTATGCTCACACACACACTTGCAAAGATAGCTTAAAATCCAGAGTGCTAGCTCTATGATTGTGTATTCGGCAATGGGAATGATTTGAAGTCACAATATTTGATCTTATTCTTCCTTTAGGTTGCTATTACTCCCCAAGAACACAAGAGATTAAGAAAGAATTCTTTCTCTTGAGAGTGGTGGCACTAGAGAGAAATTCTCAAAATAGAATTAGTCAATTTATATCATTAATTTAGGAAAGATAGGTAATTCTGAAATCCCTTAGAATTAGAAATATTTTCAGCCTCTATCACTTCCTAATTAAGTGATTTAAATTAATTCAAACTCTATTAGGTTTTAAATTCAAATTAATTTAAAATAGCATAAGACATTTAATCAAAGCAAACTTACTTATTTAGGGTAATTGGTTGCCGAATTCAACTAGGATTCCTAGCTTGAATTTCGGCCACATTAATTCCCTCTCAAGTATTATATTTTGATTAAATACAATTTAGGATTTAATACTCAATTAACTTAATTATACATAGATAATTAATTAATTGAAATTAAACCTAGCACATGCCAATAAATTTCTCTCATAGACCAACTGTTAACAGATTTGCCTTAAATAGCTAGCTGTTTAAGGCAAAATAATAGTTTAACAGATCTGCCTTAAACAGCTAGGCAAAAAAATGTTTACCCATTACATACATCAATTTGACTTTAAATACAAGCCCAAATTAATGCCCAATACACTATTTAAATATTTTAAGCCCAATGCTTTGTATGCGATCTTATAGGTCCATTTAATATTGGCAATGAATTAATAAATAATCCAAAGGCTATACATATTCTCTAGTAAGATATTATAGTATTCTAAATTAAATGAAAATGCAAATGGCATTTAGTGACTTAATGCAATTTTGCATAGTCCCTTACCATTAAATATCAGAATTAATATAAGGTATGGAACCACTCATCCTTATATATACTAATTCCTTTATTGACATTCCAGTGACACTGAACTTTCAGATAAATAATGATTACTCATTATTTCATCTCGGTATGGCCATACACTTCTCAGTTCACTGATCAAGTGGCTAATGATATTTTCTCTCGTATCGAGAGAGGTAATCCCTTTACTTCTCTCATGCTCTCTAATATGGATCAGTGAATACCCATACTGGTCACTCTGTTATGAGCACTTTAGGTGTATGTCAAAGTACACAATAATTCATAAAGAGTTTCATAGAGATTTTAGGTCTAAGAACTTTGATGCAAAACTTGCACATGAGAAGCACTTATGACTTGTACCATATAGTGTTCTCATGAACGGATCAAATCCAGATACCATGTTCTAAACATGTATCTATGATCTTTGATTGACACTCCAGTCCTTATGATCAGTAAGACAGAACTCAAATTATTAGAGAGAGCATACTAGTCTTAATTCATTTGTTATTCCTATAATAATGAATGACTAGGGATATTTAGAATGAAGTCTTATTTGTTTCAAGGTCTTACAAGCATGTGCCTCACACATGATAACTTAAACTAAAACAACATTCTTGGATAGTTCTATCAATTGATATGCACAAGAATACAATAGATAAAATAAATGCCTCATTTATTAACTTAAGTGTTTTATAATAATGCATTGGGGTTAGGGCTTACACTAACACTTAACTATGGGGAATGGCTTTGAGCATCTCTAAAGAAAGGCTTCCGATTATGCAATCAGATTGAGAAATACAAAGAGGACAAGTTACTATCTCAATTAAATACAGTAAGCCCAATAAAGATGAAGGAAGAAGCTGCATCACATAACTACCACAAACCTTATTGTGCAAAATCCCTTAAGGAAACTCTTGATGAACTGAATGCTAATATGGGTAAAATTAGAGGTGTTGCTAATACTGATGGAGACAGTGGCGGGCAAAATAGTAATAGCAAAAATAGTGAAGAAAATGTAGGATTATCGAGGGAAGTGGATAGTCAACCAAACCAACCATTAAACTTCATTCCAAATTAGGTGTGTAACAATTTTGTACCTGATGCTTTTAATTATTTTGCGAACACTGACCCTAGACCTGTTGAGGTTCTTATTGGGGAGAAAAATAGTAAGGCCATTGATTTAAAAGTGAAGGGGAATAGCGGAGATGATAATCTAATTCTAATTGGCATTAATAAGGGTAAGAATAGGGAATTAATTAATAAATATAGAAAGAGCTCGTAGAAGAGGATGGCAATGAGGGGGAAGGAGTTTAAGACAAAAACAATAATAAAAAGATTTATGGAAAGAAAAGAATAGAATTTTAGAGGGATAGTAATGAAATGGAAGGAATAGGGAAAAGAGTAGGGCTACCATGAATGTAGGCAACTTACTTAGACCAGAGGCGACCAGTGTTATAGACCTCGATTGCATACATCAATAAAGCTTTTAAACTACAATTGTTGGGGTTTGGGGATTGCCTCGACAATTTGTAATATCAAGAAACTTTGTCAGTTTTGAACACCCTCGGCGGTCTTTTTAATGAAGACCAGAGTAATGGAAAATAAATTAAATTTTGTGCGAAGAAGTTTAGGTTTCAAGCATAGTTTCTTTGTGAAGGGGCACAGTAATGAATGAGGTTTGGCATGCTTATAGACTGAAGAAATTTGCTTAAAATTGATGGCTTATTCCATCCGTCATACGGTTTTTGAGATTAGCCAGGTTGGGGAGATTGATAACTGGCATTTATCTTGTTTTTATTGCTGGACTGAATGGTCATATAAACATAGATCTTGGGATTTGTTACAGGAACTCAAAGGCAAAATTGATTTGCCATTGCTAGTTTTTGGTGACTTTAATGAAATTTTGGCACATGATGAGAAAATAAAGGGTGTGCAATGACCGAACCACTTTATTGACACTTTTAGGGAGGCTCTTATTGATTGCAACCTTCAAGATATAAAATATGTGGGATACAAATTCACATGGTAAAATAGAAGAAATAAGCCACACTTTATTAAGGAGAGACTGGATAGGGGGCTAGTTGAATAAATTTTCAAATTTTGTGTTGAATAATCTGGTATGGGGAGGTTCTGATCACATGCCGATTGTCCTAGACTTGTTTGGCAATAAAGAAAACTTTAATAGGATTAAACAACGTTTTGTTTTTGAAAATATGTGGTTATGTGACCCCTTTTGCTTAGATATCATTAAAAACTCATAGGACGCTGGAAGCAGATCTTTTCTAAGCATCCTGATAAGTGTGAATTATATATAGTTTTTGATATGTTTTTAGTTGTGTTATTTAGTTATTTTGGTTTTATTTAGGTTAAATTAGAGTTAATTTGTTAATATTTATGTTTTTGAGGTTAATTCTATGTTTTGTGTGATTTTCAGGGTTAAATTGATATAAAAGGGCTTAAAGTGTAAAAGATGCAAATTTGAGGGCCATAAGTGCAAATATGAAGAATTTAGGCGAGAAAATGAGCTTCCAGTCCAGAGCCTTGAGACGTGACCACGTGAAAACATTGAAGCATAAGACACGTGGCCACGTGAAGAAGTCTTTGTGAGGAACCGTGGCCACGTGAAGAAGTCTTTGTGAGGAATTATGGCCACGTGATAAGAATTGAAGAAACAAATGAAGACCACGTGACCACGTGGATTCCAGTGAAGGACCACATGTGGCCACGTGTGGAGGAAGAATAAATGGAGCCGTGGTCACGTGTAGAGAAGGCATATTGAGGGGCGTGGCCACGTGATCCAGTTTTCCCATATCGCGAAGGATTTTCGAGCTTCCTGTTTTAGCAGAATTTGATTCCTATTTTGTGACTGGAGTTTAACAAGGAGTCTACTACAATTTTGCCTATAAATAGCAGTCCAAAACACAGAAGAATGATCATCAATCTTTAGAATTAAGCTTTGTTTTCTTAGTTGTTTTTACGTTCTTTGTTTACTATTTTCTTCAAAACCTTGTTTTTAATTTTAAGAATGGTTTGTGAGTAGTTTTCTTTGACTTTTGCTAAAGGATACTTAAATCCTTAAACTTGTATTGTTATGACTTAAGTTGTTCTTCAATTTAAATACAAGTTGATTATTTCTTGGTTCTTAAACATAATCTTGTCTTTTCTCAATTTTAAGTTGATTATTAACTTGATTAAGCATTGGTTAATTAATTGGTTTAAGTTGAATAATGACTTGCATGCTCTTAGGTTAATTTAGTTGGATTAATGCATGATTATAATCTGAATAAGCTATGATTGTGTGTTGATTTGAGTAAGTTAAGATTAAGAAAAGGGTAACCAAGAATAGGTGAAAGTTAAATCTCTTGAGAAAGGCTTTAATAGACATATAGGAGACTTAATTCAGTTCTTTATGCTAAGTGTTAAGTTTATCTTAATAAGAAAATTTGATTCTTGGAATGATAATCTTGAATAAAGTTATCTGGTTTTATTAACCTGAATTATCCATAATCACTTGTATGCTTTCTTTTATTTAAGTCATAGCAATACTTGTTAAGGTGGATAGTCCTTTAGTGAAAGTTGTCTTTAATATTAATTTTTAAATTTACTTGCTTCAAAAGATTTTTCCTTTACTTTAGTTTTTTTTTCAATTGTTTTAATTTAGTTATTTTTAGTTTTAATTCTTCACTCATCATAAATTTGGGATTTTCCTTCTCTCTTTTGCACACGAAAATTGGCTTTGAAATTACAATAGCACATACAAGCACAAGTTTTCCTTGGGTTCGATATTTTAGATCATAATCTTATTTTCCTATATTACTAGCCGATCTAGTACACTTGCTAGACACCGGTCAAGTTTTTGGCACCGTTGCCGGGGAACGATTGGCGTTTATTTATTTATTTTGATTTTAAAAGCTATTTTTGTGTGTTTCTTCTCTTATTCATCTATTCTCTTATTTTCTTTTTGGGTGACTAGTGATTTATGGTGAGAGACAATCCCATCCTACCATTAGACCCTGAAATTGAAAGGACATTCCATAGGATTAGAAGGTTAAGAGGTGACATGAATGACCCAGAAATAGAACAACCTATGAATGATCCACCACCTAGGATTGAAGAGCAACACATACCCCACCAAGCTCCTGGGAATGGGTATAGACCTAGAACCATTAGGGATTATGCTATCCTTAGGTGAAATGAAGAACATAGAACTATTAGGATTCCTCAACACCAACCCTTTGAGATTAAACCCACTACCATCACTATGGTACAAAAAAACCAATTTTTGGGTTTGGATATAGAGGATCCTGCACAACATTTAGATATGTTCTTAGAAGTGAGTGACACTGTGCAAATTCCTAATGTATCAACTGATGCAATTAGGTTGAAACTTTTCCCATTTACCCTCATAGGAAAAGCTAGGGATTGCCTACAAATGCTACCAAATCAATCCATCCATTCTTGGCAACAAATGCAAGAAAAATTTCTTTGCAAATTCTTCCCACCTATTAAGACTGCCCTCATTAGGAAACAAATTAGTGACTTCCAGCAATTTTATGAAGAGCCATTCCATGAAGCATGGGAAAGATTTAGGAGACTTTTAAAAAGTTGTCCACATCACGAAGTTTCTATTTTTCAATTAATGCATATTTTCTATGCAGGTGCCCATCCATCAATAAGATCTTTGTTAGATGCAGCTTCAAATGGAAGTTTCATGAATCAAATTCCCGATGATGCATTTTTACTCCTTGATGAGATGGCCACCAATGATGCTCAATGGGCAACCTCTAGAGCAACTCAAAAGAAATAGGGAGTTTATAATATTGATGAAATAGCCATGCTAAAAGCTCAATTAGAATTAATGGAAAAAAGGCACTTAAAAGAAATAAATGAGCTTAAAGCTAAAAATGTTTCTATGTTATCTAATGAAGTTGATTCTTATGCAGGAATTCAAGGACCTTTGGGAATGAAGAATGTTGAAAGTATGGTAGAAGAAGTCAATGCCTTGAACCCATATAGCAACACTTACAATGCAGGATGGAGAAGCCATCCAATTTTTTCATGGAGGAAAGGTAATCAAGGTTCTTCTTCTAACCCTAATTCTAGACCCCAATTTAATCATAATCAACCTCACAATAATCGACTTCCATACCAAAACCAAACTCCACCTCATTACCCAAATCAATACCCATTACAAGCATACCACCAACCACCCGATTTTCAAAAACCTCAACCTCCACCTCCTCAAGAAAAAAATTTAATATTAAAGAAATGATTACAAATTTCATGGCTTTCCAAAATTTAATTTTAGCTAGTCAAGATGCTAGGTGGAAATCGCAAGATATTTGGATGAGAAATCAAGAGGCATCCATTAGGAACCTAGAAAACCAAATGGGGCAACTTGCTAGTTCTTTATCAAACCATGCTCAAGGGATATTTCCATCCAATGTAGACTAGAATCCAAAGGAGGAAGCCAAAGCAATCACCTTAAGGAGTGGGAAAGAGTTAGAGAATAATGAACATGGTAAGAATTCTTCCTCAAGGTTGGAACCGACAACGGAGGTAAGTGTTTCTAACTCTAAAAATACTGAAAAAGTATCTCGTACAGTTGAGAAGGGTAAAGGTAAGGACAAACTTGTTTCTACTGTTCTTGATGAGTCTCAATTACCATTTCCTATTCTAGCTAGAAAAGAGAAACAAAATGAACAATTGAGTAGATTTTTGGACATATTTAAGAAGCTACATATAAACTTACCATTTGCTGAAACTTTATTACACATGCCTAAATATGCTAAATTTATGAAAGAATTGTGCTCTAATAAGAAAAAGCTAGAAGGCATAGGAACGGTTCAATTGTCCGGTAATTGTAGTGCTATATTAACCAATAAAATTCCTGAAAAATTAGAAGATCCAGGTAGTTTTACATTACCTTGTGAATTAGGAGGTAATTTTGTTAGAAATGCTTTATGTGATTTGGGTGCTAGTATTAATTTGATGCCTTATTCAATTTGCAGAAAATTGAATCTAGGTGATTTAAAGAAAATCCGAATGACGCTTCAATTGGTGGATAGATCGGTGAAGAGGCCAAAAGGAATCATCGAGGACTTATTGGTAAAAGTAGGAAATTTCACATTTTCGGTTGATTTCGTGGTGATGGACATGGAAGAAGATAGAAAAGTGCCATTAATTGTGGGGAGGCCATTCTTGAACACAGCAAGAGCATTAATCGATGTTCATGGACAAACGGTTACTCTAAGATTTAACGAGGAGGAAATGGTTTTTAATGTTAATAAAATTCTAAAACACCCCTCGTATGATTTTGAAGAATCCATTTACTTTATTGATAAGGTTCAAGAATGTGCCAACACAAAGCAAGAGGAAATCATTCTCAAAGATGAGCTTCAAAGTTGCTTGATGCATCCAAAGAAAATGGAAGAGTTGGATACAAATGAGAAAAAGTTGATACAAATTCTGGAACAAGAGCATAGTAAAGATAATGAAATGGAGGATGAACCATCCCCTCCTAAGGGAGATTCTGAACTTAAAACACTTCCATCTCATTTGAAATATGCATTTTTAAGTGATAATGCTGATCCGATAATTATTTCATCTTTGTTGACAGATTTGGAAGAAGAAATGCTCATTGGAGTCCTCAAAAAGCATAAAGGAGTAATTGGTTGGGCAACATCCGACTTAAAAGGGATTAGCCCAAGCTATTATACACATCGCATACCCATGGAGGACAACTTTAAACCGGTGGTGCAACCTCAACGAAGGCTCAACCCAACTATGCAAGAGGTAGTGAAAAAGGAGGTATTGAAACTACTTGATGCAGGTATTATCTATCCTATCTCTGATAGTAATTGGGTAAGTCCTGTTCAATGTGTGCCTAAAAAGGGGGGAATGACTGTAGTGATAAATGAAAATAATGAATTAATTCCTACACGCACGGTAATGGGATGGAGGGTATGTATTGACTATAGAAGATTAAACAATGCCACTAGAAAAGACCATTTTTCATTGCCCTTTATTGACCAAATGTTGGAAAGATTAGCAGGAAATAAATTTTATTGTTTCTTAGATGGATATTCGGGGTATATGCAAATACCTATAGCCCCGAAAGACCAAGAAAATACCACATTTACATGTCCATATGGAACATTTGCATATAGGAGAATGCCTTTTGGTCTTTGTAATGCACCTGCCACATTTCAACGATGCATGATGGCCATATTTCATGACTTTATTGAAAAAATTATGGAAGTTTTCATGGATGATTTCACTATTTATGGTCATGATTTTGAATCTTGTTTGCATAATCTAGCATTGGTTTTGAAAAGGTGTCAAGAAACAAATTTATGCTAAATTGGAAAAAATGCCATTTCATGGTTAGAGAAGGCATTGTTTTAGGGCATAAAATTTCTGAAAAAGGCATTGAGGTTGACAAAGCTAAAGTTGATGTGATAGAAAAATTACCTCCACCAACTAGTGTAAAGGGCATTAGGAGTTTCCTTGGTCATGTCAGGTTTTATCGCCGGTTTATTAAGGATTTTTCTAAAATTGCCAAACCACTTTCTAATTTATTGCTTAAAGATGCTGCATTTAATTTTAATGTTGAGTGTTTGCATGATTTTAACCTATTAAAGCAAAAATTAGTTAGTGCACCGGTCATTGCATCACCCGATTGGAGCTTACCATTTGAAATTATGTGTGATGCAAGTGATTATGCAGTTGGAGCAATCTTAGGACAATGGAAGGAGAATATTTTCTACACCATCTATTATGCAAGCCATACACTCACCGGAGCGCCAGTAAATTACACCACCACGGAGAAGGAACTCTTGGCAATAGTCTTTTCATTTGAGAAATTTCGGTCTTACCTCTTAGGATCCAAAGTTACAATGTGGTCGGACCATGTCGCATTGAGACATCTTTTTATAAAGAAGGATTCTAAACCAAGACTTATCCGATGGGTGTTACTACTTCAAGAATTTGACGTTGAAATCAAAGATAAGAAAGGCGCAGAAAATTTTGTAGCTGACCATCTATCTAGATTGGATCATGCTAGTATCGAAAAGGGAGAAATTTCTGACTTATTTTCGGATGAACATATTTGTGCTTGTTATACTTATGAGAATTCAGTTCCATGGTATGCTAATATAGCTAATTTTCTTGCAGGTGGCTATCTTCCTAAGGAATTCACTTGGCAACAAAAGAAAAAGCTCATAGCGAATGCCAAGCATTACCTTTGGGACGATCCATACCTTATCAAGATATGCCCGGATCAAATACTAAGAAGATGTGTACCGGAATCGGAGCAAGAAGCTATCATAAACCAATTTCATGGAGGTGAAGTTGGAGGTCATCACGGACAAAATAGGACAGTTCAAAAGATACTCCAATCAGGTTTTTTCTAGCCTACTTTATTTGAGGATGTAAGATCTTTTATAGCTACTTGTGATAGATGCCAACAAGTAGGGAATATATCCAAAAGAGATGAGATGCCTATGAACAATGTGCTAGAAGTGGAAATCTTTAATGTTTGGGGCATTGATTTTATGGGACCTCCAAATTCATGTGGGTTTGAGTATATTTTGGTAGCTGTGGATTATGTGAGTAAATGGGTAGAAGCAATATTTTCACTACTAGGACATGTGGTGCAAAAATTGTGCTGGAATTCATTAGGAAAAATATTTTCACTAGATTTGGAGCACCTAGAGCTATTATAAGTGATAGAGGCAAACATTTTGTCAACCATCAATTTAAAACCTTACTTAAGAAATTTGGTGTTAAGCACAAAATCACAACCACATACCATCCTCAAGCCAATAGACAAGTGCAAGTATCTAATAGGGAGTTGAAATTAATCTTAGAAAAAACAGTAAATAACTCTAGAAAAGATTGGTCTCTTAGGTTAGATAAGGCTTTGTGGGCTTATCGAACTGCATTCAAATCTCCTATAGGTATGTCTCCCTTTAGAATTGTTTTTGGAAAAGCATGTCACCTTCCAGTCGAATTAGAACATAAGGCATATTGGGCTACCAAATTTCTTAACTTTGATTTGAGAAATGCAGGAGAAAGGAGGAAATTGCAGCTCAATGAACTCGAGGAAATTCGACAATGGTCATATAACAATGCTGCACTTTATAAAGAAAAGACCAAACGATGGCATGACAAGCATCTAAGGGTAAAAGATTTTGTTCCAGGAATGTTAGTGCTTCTTTATAATAGTCATCTTCGTTTGTTTCCAGGAAAGCTGAAATCGAAGTGGCTTGGACCATATCAAGTGATGTCAAGCAGTAATTGTGGTCTAGTGACGACCAAAAGCTTAAAAGATGGACGTGAATTTACGGTCAATGGTCATCGACTTAAACCATACCAAATCGGACAACAAGAGGTTGCTAAAGCGACCATAGTTCTTCAAGATACTTGAAAACTAGTTTGGAAAGTCTAGCTGGAGACTTTAAAAACTCATAACTTCTAATCTCTCTCTTTTCTTTTTGACAGTTGAGTTTTTGTGTTTTTGCATTTTTGTGCATTTGTATGTTTTGGTTCATGAAAAGAAGTGAGTAAATCAAGGTTTTTTAAAAAAAAGGACATGTTTTTAATGGAAAAAATTTCGTGTTTTCAAAGCTTAAAATAGAAAAAAATTACATTAAAGGAAGAGTTTTGTGTGTATGTGTTTCAAAAACAAAGCAATTAAGGTAGGAAAATGCATGTACACGTGACCACGTGTGGTTCTTTTTATACCATCACGTGGCCACGGGGTGATGAGGTGCGAAACTTATTTGACACACGTGACCACGTGTATTTCTCAAGAGAAACATCACGTGGCCACGGGTTAATACACTGCCAAATTCCCTATATTACACGTGACCACGTGTTTTACAAAGGAAAAAAAACCACGTGGCCATGGTTGAAGTTACTGTCCTCCCTTCTAAACATTGCGTGACCACGTGGATTTTACAAGAAGAACCTCACGTGGCCACGGGTTGATGTTCGGCTCCCCACTTTTAATTCACGTGACCACATGAAGTTCAAAGGAGAACCATCACTTGGCCACGCATGCCCAAAGAACAAAGGCACACGTGACCACGTGTGGTTCTTCCCATGAACCTCACGTGGCCACGCCTCTTACCCCTGCCTATATACATATTTTCACGACATTGTATTTGCTTCTTCTTCATTTTAAGTGGCTCTCTCCCATGCCCACGCCTCACCAACACAAAGATCAACCCATGACCACGGAATTTTCACTCATCACCGATCATCACCATCTCCATTTGCTTTCTCTTTATTTTTCTCTCTCTCCTACCCATCATCTCTTCCTTCTCCATATTTTCTTCATTATTTTAGGTTTTTCACAACTCACACACACCACCTCAACTTTGTGGTGCAATTTTGGTCTGATTCTCACTTCCAAGTAAGTATTTACTCTCATTACTCTTAATTATTATTTGCTTATCATCCATTGTTGTGTTTTGTGCAATTTTTGTTCATGAATGTTTAGTTTTTAGGTTACTTTGCACTTCACATTTTGTTTTCATGTTAATTCCTTTTATTTCTTTGGATGATTATGAGCATTATATGCATGTTATAGATGCTTGGTATGCAATTGGGTAGTGAACAACCTTTGTTATGCTCTTTAAATTAATACTCAAATTTGTGCCCATAACATGCTTGATAAAATGCCTCAATGAGTTTTTCTTTAAAAACATTTAACTTTCACTCTTGGATAGCATGTTTGTGATTTGCAAGGATGCATTATGACTTAATTTACCTCTTCAAAGATTGGTTCATAGGGTTATTCATGCATGATAGGCATTATGTTTAACATAATCTTTGTGCTTAACTTTTGAATGTCTTTTATGACTATCATTTTGATCTTCACATATGCTATTCACATTTCTCATTACACCCAAGAGTGTTTCAATTCATTCAATGCATGCTTCCTGTACTTACACCTTAGTCTATTTTGGGTTATAAGTTGATACTTACAATGTGTTTTTCTTTATTTGTAGTGGCACCTCGAAGGACTAAATACCCTGATGTAGCAAGTTCATCCGGTGTGCGAATTCCGTCTTATGTGGACAGGGCAAAGATCAATAAATTTGACTACTTCAGCAAATGTACCTATGTCCAGCCCGCCTATTTAAGCCACTTGTTCCTCAATATCTCGGCTGGAAATTTATGGGATCATGAGATAGAACCATTGATCCAAAATATTGGCTGGGGGAAGTTCATTAAAAAGAAACCAAAAGTATATCCAGATATGGCACGGGATTTCTTGTATTTTTTTGAATGCTACTTTAAGAGAGATGCGGAGGACGGCACAGTTGGTTTTAAGTTTGGTAAGAAAGGATATTCCTTAACTTTTAGTCAATTCTCTGAAATTCTTGGATTTATGCCAAATGCCCCTACTGAACAGGAAGATGCTTCGCTTGTAGAGAATTGGGAACGAATCAAGGATCTAGAATTAGATGAGCCATGGGTAGGGGGACAATGCAAGGTCCATGCTTTAAGGACTCATGCATTAAGAATCATTCATCGTTTTCTTGCAAAGAGTATGTACAACAATTTGAAGAATGCAAGCACTATTAGTGTATCTCAAGCAATGGTTCTCCGATGCATGTTGGATAGAATAGCACTAAACGGAGCAGGCATTATAGCTACTCAAATTAAGGACTTGCAGAAAATGCCAAGACACATTAATAAATTTCTATAGGATGGATAGCTACAGTTTTAGCTTCTGCAGTTGAGCATCCGGTTTATGGAGAACCACTTAAAGGAGATTTGCTTTGTATTGATAATAAAATGCTGAAAAGGATGAAAATTCTGATCCCTAAACCTCGTGGTCATTGGGCAACTCGAGAGGAGTATTTAAGAGAAAACAATATTAGGTTAGAGGAGCAGTAAGAGGAGCCAAATGAGGAGTATGTTGCCACAGTTATGCCTTCCCCCATCAATGAGCCTACAACACCAGAATGGGAAGCACCATTTAATCAATTAAGTGGCCGCATGGATGCTCAACAAATTCGACTTGATCAAATGCAAGGAAGATTGGACATGCTTCGTGATCCGATCATGGAAGGAAATAGGAGAGTTGAGCATTTTATCCATCACTTTTGGCAGCATTTTCCTCCACCACCACCTCCACCGGAATAGATCATCATTTGCTGTGGACAGCAAACTTTTGAGGAGGGGGTAGCCTCCTTTCAGGGAGTTTGTTTTCAACTTTTCTTTTCTTTTTCATGAATCAAACTTTGTCGTTTTGTGTTTTGTGTTTTGTTTTGTTTTCTTTTCTTTTCTTTTCTTTTCTTAAGTTTGTAAAATGTATTAAAGACTTATATAGTTCACCTTTTCATTTAGTTTGCATGAAAACTTAGTTTGCCCTAGTTAACTTCAAAACTTGGAACACTTTGAGCTTGGATATGGAATATGCATGTTTTGGACCTTTGCTTAGCAAGAGAACATTTATGTTGTTTAACATGCCTTTGGATAGGTTAGTCTTCAACTTGATAAATGTTTGTTAGTTTCCAAATTTTTAAAAGCACTTAGACCAGTTTTTTAAAAAATTAGAGAAAAATCAATGCAATAAAGTAGTGAAGTAAGAAAATTTAGAACACTAGAACCTTCCTCATCACCCTTCAAAGCATATGAACAACTCAAGCAACTTAAAAAATGATCTAGGCAATAATTTTCTTGATAAACTTTCTCAAAAACTTGTGTCCTACCTTGGTGAAATTATCCTTTGTTAAGCCATTTTGAGCCTATAATGTATGCTTAATGCGTACCATTAATATTTTCTTGTACACCTAATATTTTAACCATATAATCTAAAAAGCTTTTATCTCACCCTATGGAATTGGCTACTTTAGGATTAAATGAATGCATAAAAAGAGTAAAGTTTTATGGGGTGTAGTAAGAAAGTCTTAGCAAAGTTATTGATGAAGTCAATTGAAAATATACCTTGTATTACCTTGAGGTTAGCTTGTGAATGCTAGTTCATAAAAAAATGAATGAAAAAAATGAACGTTTGAAGTCTGAAAAAAAAAAGAAGAAAAGAACTAGCAAGTATGAAAAAATATAAGTGTGGGGTAGTACAAGGGAAAAATAGAAAAATAATGACTTTTTGGTGAAAGGATATATTATCTTTTAAAAGAAAGTTTGGAATCAAGGCAAGGATGAGCAAAATTTGTGTTGTTTAAGTTAATGGGGGTATTTGTAATCTATTATGTCTTAGAGTGGCTATATTCATTTTGATTATCCTTTATCCATTCTTTGATAAACATACCCTTAGCCCCATTACAACCTTTGAAAGACCTATGTAATTTTAAGTTTGTTTTGAGTTGTTTAGCGGAGATGACCTACGGGTTCCGGTGCTAAAGGAGAGGCCTATTGTGTTTCTAGAGTTTCAAGCACGAAATCGATTGTATGCTTATGCATTCATATATTCTATACTTTATTACCTAGTTGTGTTGATGTTTTAATTTTCAGAATTACTTAAAATGATTTGGTCTTACACACACTCAAGGAAACTAGCTTATATTCTCTTGTTGAAGTCAATCTATTTGGAGTTTATATTAAGTGCTTGTGTTAAAATTCTAAGTTTGGTTTTGAAATTGCATATCTTTATACAAGTTTGATGGTTTTGAAAGAGGGTTTGTTCTAAATTGCTTGAGGACAAGCAAAGTTTAAGTGTAGGGCATTTGATAAGTGTGAATTATATATAGTTTTTGATATGTTTTTAGTTGTGTTATTTAGTTATTTTGGTTTTATTTAGGTTAAATTAGAGTTAATTTGTTAATATTTATGTTTTTGAGGTTAATTCTGTGTTTTGTGTGATTTTCAGGGTTAAATTGATATAAAAGGGCTTAAAGTGTAAAAGGTGTAAAGTTGAGGGCCATAAGTGCAAATATGAAGAATTTAGGCGAGAAAATGAGCTTTCAGTCCAGAGCCTTGAGACTTGACCATGTGAAAACATTGAAGCATAAGACACGTGGCCACATGAAGAAGTCTTTGTGAGGAACCGTGGCCACTTGAAGAAGTCTTTGTGAGGAACCGTGGCCACATGATAAGAATTGAAGAAACAAATGAAGACCACGTGACCACGTGGATTCCAGTGAAGGACCACACATGGCCACATGTGGAGGAAGAATAAATGGAGCCGTGGTCACGTGTAGAGAAGGATATTGAGGGGCGTGGCCACGTGATCTAGTTTTCCCATATCGCGAAGGATTTTTGAGCTTCCTGTTTTAGTAGAATTTGATTCCTATTTTGTGACTAGAGTTTAACAAGGAGTCTACTACAATTTTTCCTATAAATAGCAGTCCAAAACACAGAAGAATGATCATCAATCTTTAGAATTAAGCTTTGTTTTCTTAGTTGTTTTTACGTTCTTTGTTTACTGTTTTCTTCAAAACCTTGTTTTTAATTTTAAGAATGGTTTGTGAGTAGTTTTCTTTGACTTTTGCTAAAGGATACTTGAATCCTTAAACTTGTATTGTTATGACTTAAGTTGTTCTTCAATTTAAATACAAGTTGATTATTTCTTGGTTCTTAAACATAATCTTGTCTTTTCTCAATTTTAAGTTGATTATTAACTTGATTAAGCATTGGTTAATTAATTGGTTTAAGTTGAATAATGACTTACATGCTCTTAGGTTAATTTAGTTAGATTAATGCATGATTATAATCTGAATAAGCTATGATTATGTGTTGATTTGAGTAAGTTAAGATTAAGAAAAGGGTAACCAAGAATAGGTGAAAGTTAAATCTCTTGAGAAAGGCTTTAATAGACATCTAGGAGACTTAATTCATTTCTTTATGCTAAGTGTTAAGTTTATCTGAATAAGAAAATTTGATGCTTGGAATGATAATCTTGAATAAAGTTATCTGGTTTTATTAACCTGAATTATCCATAATCACTTGTATGCTTTCTTTTATTTAAGTCATAGCAATACTTGTTAAGATGGATAGTCCTTTCGTGAACGTTGTCTTTAATATTGATTTTTAACTCATTAAATTTACTTGCTTCAAAAGATTTTTCCTTTACTTTAGTTTTTTTTCAATTGTTTTAATTTAGTTATTTTTAGTTTTAATTCTTCACTCATCTTAAATTTGGGATTTCTCTTCTCTCTTTTGCACACGAAAATTGGCTTTCAAAGTACAATAGCACATACAAGCACAAGTTTCCCTTAGATTCGATATTTTGGATCATAATCTTATTTCCCTATATTACTAGCCGATCTAGTACACTTGCTAGACACCGGTCACATCCTTATACCCACAACTTAGACTTTAGCAGGCCAAAATCATATAGGCAGATATTATATTTCAAAAAGCATAACTTGTGTTAGTCAGATGCATCAGTCATTTCAAAATATTGTACCTTTATTTAAATATGATTCCATACGTACTTAATGCACTAAATCATTAAATATATATATATATATATATATATATATATATATATATATATATATATATATATATATACCTATTCAAGTATGCATGGGGATGAATTTAAGAAACACACTAGATAGCCTAATGTAAACTCACTCAATTTGGCTAGCATTATCATTAGCAAACATCTATGAAACATATATCGTGTATAACATCATTCTAATATACCATAAAATTATATTTCAAAATAATTTATAAATGAATCCATGGTGATATATACAAATTTCACACATAATGAGTCTCCTTATACTCTTTTAGATGTGCTCACAAAGTTTTATTAACATCTGAAAAGGTTCGAAAGATGTTCAGTAGCTTTCGGGTGATGTTTGAAAACTTTGGGGATAGAATGTAGGGTACCCGGCTATATTGGAACTCAATCCAATAGAGTTGGTGAATTTTAGACTAGCTGAGAGCATGTAACCCAATTGAATTGGTCCCTATCCAGTCGGGTTGATGTTTAAATCCAAAATTTCAGCAGACAGGTTTCCAAGTTCAATTTGTGGAGTAATTTTGGCATATAAACCATGGTTAACTTTCTTGTAAAAAATTATTCTCCTATGTCTCTAGTTTTTATAACAATAAAAATTAAATAATTTTGACCTTTCTATCAAGAGTTATCCCTAAAATACCAGGAGCTGCTCCAAAAGATAGGGCAACAGACCTAGTCTTAATTCATGCCAAGATTCGAGGTACTTAGAGTAAAAATTAGGTTTTGGTCTCTTCATATGAATTATAGGTGTGTCTTTCTAGTTTAATTTCCCAATTGTTTTATTCAATTATGAGACCTAAAACTCAAGATATACCCAAAATATTCTCTGTAGGTCTTATAGATCCTGCACCAAGATTTGTCAAACTAGTGTTTTTCTCCATTAACTCCTCTTTATTGCATATGTAGACATCTAAATTACATCTTCATATCATTCATACAATCAAGACATCATTTTCCAGCAATTATATCTAATAAAAATGTATAAAGAAATTTAATAACTTTTATACCTTGTTGTTGCCTCTTTTGACACACCAATCACTTCTCTTCCTTTTTTTCTCACCCTTGATGCCTTCTACAACTATAACTATATACTTATATTGATTTAGTTAAATTATCCATCTGCAACCTCCACCAATCTTGTTTAAAATAGAAAAGAGAGGAAAAGAGAGCAAGTTCTTATATATATAATGTGAGGCACGCTGAAGCCACGCTCGTTTTTTAATTTGTTCTCGAAGGCCCGTTTTTAGGATCTGAGGCAGGACAAGACTCACTTTTAATCATAAATTGGCTACTTCATAATAAAAAGGGATCAAACCCAAATTATTATTGGTAATCAACCCATGAAGGCATCTACTAATTTGCTTAAAAGAAGTAGGTGTCATGGAGTCGCCACCCAATAGAATGTGAGAAAATGATTCTCAACCTTTAGATGCTTAAACAGAGATTGGTGTTTGGGACATCAATCTTAGTAGGCATCTTGGTTATGTGTTGTTTTATAATTGGGTTTTAAGTATTAATCCACTATCCTCTCTCACACAATACATTTGCGATAAAAATTAAGTAAAAATCCCAATCAAATAAATAAAGTGGTAAAAAGAAATAAAGTAAAACTACTTAATTATTACATAAGAAAATCACCCCAAAGAAAATAATAATGTACAAAATAAAGATAAATAAATGTCATGCATAAAATGAAGTATTGATTTAGATTGGGAACATTAGTGTTCTCATGCATATTTATTAAAGAATAATGGAAAGTCCTTGTTAGTTTTTAGAAAACACGGGATGAGTGATACCAATTTAAATGAAAAATAAGACTCTCTTTTATTGTGTGGTTTTAGGATGAAAACTTACACATTGGTCCACTTTGTTAAGAAAATCCCAATTTGATTAATAAAAATGATTTTAAATGAATTTTGATTCAACGTGCGAAAATCATTTTTTTACTACCTATTACATTCCAAAAATAATAATACATCCAAAATAATCAAATAATAAAGAAATAAGTAAAAATGGTAAATAAAATAAAATGAGAAAAAGGGAATTAATATATGCCATGGGAATTCTCTAAAGTATGCAGCCCCAAACTCCAAGAGTCCCAATGCAATAAAATGAATAAAAAAGACAAAAGAAAAATAAATGCTTAGAATTATAACAAATATAAAAAAAATAGATAAATTTATAAATATTAAAAATACATTATGGCCTAAAAATAATTAAAAAAAGGAATGGAAAACATGCAACTAGAATTAAAATAGCACCTAAAAATATAATTAATCATGCAAATGAGATTAATGCAATAAGACATGCAAAAATGACAGTAAAAAAGGAACAAGGCCACATACAACAACAGATGACCAAGAAGGGTAGGCCAGGACAAAAAGAAGTTTCCACAATGTCCTATCTATCGGTGTGACAAATGGGTGTTTGTGAGAGTTTCTTCCTATTTATCAAACGAACTACAAATAGAAAATTTGCAGAAATAGGTAAAAATCCAAGTAAATCAAATTCTAACCCTAAACATGCATTTTTCTATCCCAAGAACATGCTAGAGATTAAACTAAAACATCAGAAACATTTAAATCAAATCAAAATAATAAGCATCATATAAAAATATGAATTTATTCAAGAAAGTAAATATGCATTAATGAAGATATTAAAACTAAATCATGTCATTCTAACATATTATCAAATACAAAAAATTATCATGGCATAATATTGAAATAACATCTAATTAAAATAAGCATGGCATAAAAAGATAAATAGACAATACTTTTACATAAGGAATTAATACATTTACATGGAAATTAATTTATTATTAAGCCAAAAGTAGAATAAAGGCCCAGAATATTACCCTCAATAGCTCCATTAAAAGGCTACAGAATTGCATTCCAAGTTCCTATCCAGTTGATTTCCAAGATTAATAAAAAAATGAAAAAATTATTTTAACTTATGTAATAAAATGATTTTTCCTTAAATGGATGTAATGATTTTTGCCTTGTTTTGAAGATATAAAAATTAGATTTTTTTATTCTCTAAAAGGATGGCTGCCTCCCTTAAATTTTTCCAAAAAATTAGAACTCTTAGCTATAAAAAAGTAGAAGAAAAAGAAGAGCCTCCTAAAACCCTAGGATTTTTTCCTATTTATTTGAGGGAGTCTTTGAGTCCCTTTAAAACTCTCCTTTTTAGGATTTTAAAAACCCTCAAAACTCCTATTTTTAAGGCTTAAATTCTTAATCTAATCCCTAAATATCACATTAGATTTAAGATAAAAATAATCCAAAAAACTCCCCCTTTCTCGCCTAAAAAACGTGAGAAGTAAATATGGATATCACTCGATGGACGGGAGTCTGTTACGAAGGACGGGCAGTGGCAAATGGACAGGGCATTTGTCAATGAAAAAAGGGTAATTTTGCCATTAAAAGCTCATTTTAGCCCTAAGAAAATACAAAAAGACAAAGCTCAATAAAAACCTTAGAAACTTTGTCGAAATCAAGGATAAAACTCAAAGTTTTCATTCTCTATCTATAATACGAATAATGCTTCCTCACCAGGTAACTCTGATCTAGGCTGCCTCAGAACCGAGTGTCCATATATAAGTTATCTTATTTTGCTTACTTGAGCCTAGTTAATTTTATTCACCTTGCTCTTCCTCATAAGATGCAGATTTTTAATGAAATTAGAGAGAGAATGGAGTAGTAAAAATCTAGAAAATTGGCCAAGAATGGTCAGCCTCATTCGCTTCCTTTCTGAAAGAGTTTTTCTCACTTTTACGTGAAGATTTTAGATGGCCAAATGCCAAATTTCCATTGTTTAAGAATTTTTTATCCTTGGTAAGTTTCTATTTCATCCCCTAAGTTATTTTTAATCACCTTTTACATGTAAAATTAACTTTACTAATATATTTTTCCTCATATTCCATGTAATTATATCTACATCTCCCAAAATAGACAATTTATTGAATTAGTTCGAAATTTTGCATAATTGCCATCTATGCCCCGAACCGATCGCTAACTTACATAATCCTTATTATTCACCGCTTGTGATTTTTAAGGATTCAAGTAAGTTTCTTCTCTTCTTCTTACTTTTTTTTCTGGATATGGTCTCAAGTTCATATAGGATCAATTCAAATTCAAATTTTTATGCTTTAACTTCTTTTAGTTTGGGTTATTTGGCCTTCTTCTTCTTCTTCTTCTTCTTCTTCTTCTTCTATTAGTGGTTTTTAAAACCCTTTTTTTTGCCCTAATCCTACCCTTAAGAATGACTACACTAGGGATAAGTCCTAGGGGATCAATAGTTTTTGAATAGATAAATTTAGATTTTTTAAAAGAGTATAGCAAGTTGCCAAACCTTTCAAACTACTTACCACTGAGGTTTCCAACTTTAGATCTAATTAAGTATAATATGCCTAAGGATGTAATAGTGTTCCCTTGCCCGATCTCTATAGGTTGGTATGAGGGACTATTTAACTTCAAGTGTTTTTATAGGCTTCCAAATGTATTATAGCCTTAGATATCCATTAAATCCTTATGATTGATCAGTTTTAGTTAAGTATCAACCTAGCTCCCTGTTAGCTGGCTTCGAACAAGAGGACCATAGTTTGCTTTAAGATACTATACAAGCAATTTAATATAGTGCTTTCTATTGAGCTCTTTAGATGTTACCATTACCTATCTTGTCAAGAGGAAAGATAATAGCTTTATTGTTTTACTAGTTGTATTGGATTCTTCAAAATATGATAATTTGTATATTGTATTATATGTAAAGCTCTGTGGTTTTAATTAAGACTGTTTAGTTTTTTAGATGCCCCGACCAACTCGATCTAGTAAAACCAACCAAACTAAAAAAATATGATTTAGATGGATTTTAGGCCAGGTTGGGTTGTATTTCCAATATTAACACAAGAAACAGTCGAGTTATTTACCAAACCAACCATTTTCCTATTTTCTTCATTCTCTCAATCAACCTAATCTCTCTTCTCCCATTTCTCAAACAAAGCCACAATATTCTTATCAATAGATACCTAAAACTCTAATCTAACACAATTTCAATTAGAAAAGGAAACCTATCAACCAATACACATTTAAAACAAAATTCATTTCTTATAGCCCCCATTAACCCCACCCAACAAAGTTATCATTTCATGGGTTATGCTCTATCAACTTTTTATATATTTGGTTTAATGTAATGTAACCTTTTATGTTTTAGCCTCACTTTATTTTTTTTATGTATTAGCCTCACTTTATTTTATGACAAACATTAGCCGTTGGAAAATTTAAAAATTATTATAAGCTTTTTATTTTAAAGTTTGATTTACAAATAATTTATTTAAATATTTAAATTAAAAATATAAAAATATTTCATTTTTTGTATTTTTGAAAATGTGAGTATATTTTAAATAATATAAAGTTTAAATTAATCTTTTTTCATTTTTTTGAAGCTTTTTAAAATAATAATATATTAATTAATTTACAAAATGTTTAGGTAATTATGTGTCGGGTAGGGATTAAATATGAAATTTTTATGTATTTTTGGGTTTGGCTTGAATAAGATGCAATTGATGTTACTAATTTCTAATTTAATAGATTCTTCATTGAATTCTCATTTATTGAGATTGGTTTTAGTATTTAATAACTGCCTTTCTTTTGCTTAGGTTTGTCTCTGGAATTTTATAATTTTGGCTATAACAATTAGGTATGCTCTTAACTTAGTATTTGATTTGACATATGGATTTGAAATTGGTTCACTTGAAAATGCCAGTTTAGTTTTTGGCTTCTTAGGCTAATGCATTATGTGATTTTGCATTTTAGCTCACTTTTACTTGTATTGCAACCTATTATGGCATTATGGCACTACTTTTCAAACTACAATAAAGCAACCTATTTTGAAGTGATCTTTTTCCTCTGTTGTTTTATTTTAAAAATCTCATGGATGATCTTATGGTAAATTTTCTTATTAGAAATCCATCTTAATTATGTCACGGGACATGTTTTGAATTGCATATATGAATTGGTACACACATGATATATAAAAATTCATATTTATTATAGATTCATCATTTTAATATTTTTATATTATAGATTTATCATGGATAAAGTAAGCCAACCTCATAAATAGAGGTTGAAAGTGAGAATTCTAAGAGTAAAAGCACTTCTTATCCTCCTCACCCAATCTTAAGAAAAAAAGAAATAGGTTGGGTTCTTAAAAACTTATGCTATATTGTGTTATTTTAGGTTGATAGAGTGTAGAGATAAAACTAGGGTAGTTTATGTACATTTGAAAAATTGTATGCTTCTGAATCTAAAATCCATTAAACTAGGACTCTATGGGCTCATTTAAACAACCAAAGTAAAGAGTATCCTTATAGAGTAGTTAAGGAACCACAAAATGGTTCTAGTTCTAGTTGTAGGTGTAGAAGTGAAAGCCTTAGAGTAGAGGTTTTTTATATGGAGGAACTTAGAAAGGAGCTTGCTAGGTGTCTTATTAAATGAAGTTTCTTTTAAATTTGTTGAGAAGAAAGGGTTTAGGAGTTACTCCTATGCTTTAAAACCTAGGTTTGTGGTTTCAACTCGTATTACTATAGCAAGAGATTGCTTGAAAGTTTATGAGGAGGAGAAATAAAAGTTAAAAAGTGTTTTAAAATCTCGACATCTATGTCTTAAAATGAATTGTTGGACATCTATTCAAAATCAAAATTATATGTGTTTAATAGCCCATTGGATAAATAAGGAATGGAACTTGCATAAAAGGATTTTGCACTTTTGTTAAGTGTAAAACCATAAAGGCATGACAATTGAAAAGATGGTTGAAACTTGCTTGCTAGATTAAGGAATATATGGGATTTTCACATTAACAATTGATAATGCAAGTTCCAATCATAGTGATAGTAGATATTTGAAGAGAGAGACTAAAGAAGAGAAAGGCATTATCTTTGAATATGAGTTCTTACGTGTGAGATGTTTTCCTCATATAATGAACCTTGTAGTGAATGATGGTTTAGATGAACTTAGTCAATCAATTGTCAAAATTAGAAATGTAATAAGGTGTGTGAGGTCTTTTCCTTTTAGATCTCATACTTTTAAGGTGTGTGCATAAAAAGTTAAGATAGAAAACAAAGGTCTCTTATGTCTTGATGTAGAAACTAGGTGAAATTCCACCTACAAGATGATAAAAGTGGCATAAAAGTTTGATAAGGCTTTTGCTAGGCTAAAAATAGCATATATATATATATAAGACTAAAAATACCTAAATTTAACTTCATAATTCATTTTTAACACTTAAGCTTTAGCAACAACATTTTTTTTGAATAAAAATGGACCATTTTATTAAAGCAATTGTTGAATATGAGGGGAAAAGAAAGAAAATCTTACTTCATAAAAAACAATAGAGTTTTAGCTAAAATATGAAGAAGATGATTACAAGATCTTTTTACAAAAGTAAATAAACAACTATTAAAAGAAAGACTAGCATCAATGCATTCCTAGACGATTAAACTAAAAGGGGTTGTATTCAGAAGGGAAGAGGTCATAGCATGATGAATTGAACCAAAGGGGGTTGTATTAACAATTACATATTAATTACCAACACTTGTCAATTTTATAAGTAAAACCATTTTAGAGAAATTACATTGCGTGACATTTAATTATGTTGATGTGGCGTTTGAAGCATTATGTTAAGGACATATTTCACACATGTATTGTGAGGCCCCAAAACATAACCTAATAGGATTAGTGTATAGTGAAGAGAGAGATTGAAAAGGATTCAATGTAAAAAAATTATTAATCATGTAATAGGAACGTAATCGGTATTAATGTAAAAGTGAAGGGCAATTTCGTAAATTATCATTTTAGGGGTAAATGTGCATTATTACTATTAAAGTGGGGATAATGTATTATAATGAGTTAGTATAGTGTGTGAGTGGTAATTAAGATTTATTAGAGGGAGTAAAGTGCAAGTTTTTAATGGCCAAACAAGTGACCCAATTAGAGGCAAGCATGTGTTTCCTTCTAAAAAGGGTAAAGATAAAGCAAGAGAAAGAGAGGAAAAGAAAAAAAAAAGAAAAAATTTGCCTTGTGGTGGGTTGGTCGGCCACCTAATGGCCAAAGGGAATTCCAACAATTCTTCTTCCTCTCCATGCTACTCTTGTGTTCATGGTTTTTCTTAATAAGGGGCTTATGTGAATTGGCTAATTTAAGGTGAGTTCCATGGGATTTTTACTCAAAGTTGCTCATTCTTTTGCTTTAGAACATAAGAAGCTGGAATTATAGATGGAATTTGATATTGATGTGTATTCATGATGTAATTTAATTGGTGAAACTGGCAAGAGCAAAGGAATAGAGAAGGAGGGATTATAGAAGAGTAAACTTGGATTAATTTTGAAGGTATGAGAGTTTCTACTTCACTTGCATGCATTTAAGTTGTTCTAGGGCTATAAATTCATTGTAATAGAATGTTATTTGATGTAAGAGTTGGTATATGTTGAATAAATGTATGAAAATGGTGATTTATGCCTTAAAAAATGGCATAGTGAAAATCTGCTTAAGGTTCACTTGAACCAATTTTAGTGTAAAGAGCATAATTATTTCTGTATATGCCCAAATGAAGTGAATCTAGTTGGAAATGAAACATAAGACATATATCTACAACTTTGTAGAAGACATGAAAACTTTAATTTTTCCTTAAAGTCCTCAAAATTTAGCTTGCATTGGCGTGATGTCTGCTGCCCTATCATCTAGAGAACTTCGCACTATTTTAGTAATATCTTGAGATTTAGACATCAGAAGTGAGTAATTTTTAAGGTTTTAGAAACTAGAGACATAGAGGAATAACTTTGTAGAAGAACACTTTTCCTAAAAATGTCATTTATTGTGACAAATTAACGTGCAAATTAGATACTAAAAGCAGTCAGTAGGATTTCGTGAGTAGGGAGATAAGCCTTCTGTCGCGATCACGACCCATGTCGTGCTCGTGACAAAACATGCTCACTCCCACCAAGAAATGCCTTAATTGAAGCTAATGTGACATCTAAGGGTTCCAAACATTACCACAGCCCTCTTAGATAGTTTTGAGCCTAATGAGGTCACATTAAATGTGGAATTTAAAAGAAGGGGTGCATATATAATCTTTAAGTGTATAATGATGCAATGTGATGACTATGATCAATGATATGCCTAGTATTATATGTTTTATCAAGTGGTAACTATATTTGAAGTGCATATTTAAGTGAAGTTAATTATGCGCCATGTGGGGATATTATTTGTATGTTCCACTATGTATAAACTTTATGACCTTGAATGTATCGAATATGATAATCTTGAGTGATTAAAAACTTATTGAGCCTGAAATACGGATAGTAGTGATGTATAGGCATGCCTATAAGGAGATAGTGATTGTAGCTGCTAGTATTGGCACCCTTTGGTGTCTAGTGAATCGATATCTTTTGGTATCTAGTGTTGGCATCCTTTGGTATTTAGTGAATTGATACCTTTTGGTATCTAGTGTTGGCATCCTTTGGTGTTTAGTGAATCAATACCTTTTGGTATCTAGTGATTAGTACCTTTTGGTGTCTAATAAATTGATACCTTGTGGTATCCAATGATTGGCACCTTTTGGTGGCTAATGATGCAATACCTACACAGTATCTAGTGTTTTCAAATGTCCATGCCTATACCGAGTATAAGCTGTAAAGGTGATTATGAGAGAATAGAAGTAGTGCTAGCAACGGGTATGATATAAATGATTATTGATTTATTCATGGTTATTATCGTTAAAGCAAATGATTTATAAATGTTGCATATATATAAGGTAGTTAATACATATGCAAGATTAAGTGTACAATTACGGTAATGAGATGTGTTCGAGTAATGAATGAGTTGTGAAATGTATGGTTGATGTGTTACCTATTAGTTAATACAGAGTATAAATAAATATTTAGAACTACGTGGTTCTGATTCTCGATTTTGGGATATATAGGAAGCTTGGAATACAAATTTCGAGTTCGAACCAAATGTTAGATGTAAATGTTCAGTGCGTTAGTGTTAGTAATCTTATAAAGAAGTGACTTGTAAGAGTAGTTTGAGTGTTATTAACAAAGTCAAGGTACTAACTCAATATAGTAGTTCAAGTGAGTGTATTCTGAATATAGTGGAATAAATGACTAGTGCAGGAAGTTAAACCGAAATAAATAGTCAATCTATTTGTGAGTTTAAGGTCGATTATAACAAAGAACGAGATATGTCCTTAATTATATGAATTAAATTATTATTATCTTTGTAAATGATTAGTCGTATGTATTGCATGAGTAGGTTTGAGTTGAAGATGTTATGGTGACTAGATCCACTACTAAAAAAAAGCAAAATAGCGACGAAAAAAGTTGTCGTTAACTGATGTTTTTTCGTCGCTAAATCAGTTTAGCGACAACTTAGCGACGACCTTCATTTTGAAACAAAAGTCGTTGTAGCAGAATTTAGCTACAACAAGAAATCGTCGCCAAATTTTAGCGACAACTAAGAATTGTCGCTAAATATTTGTTGCTATTTTGCTACGACAATGTTCTAGCTAAGTTTTGCGACAATATATTCGTCGCTAAATTGCTACGACAATGTTCATGCTAAATTTTGCGACAACAGTATATTTGTCACCAAATTGCTACGGTAATGTTCATGCTAAATTTTGCGACAACAGTATATTGTCGCTAAGTTGTCGCTAAATTGCTATGGTATTGTTCATGCTAAATAACTACTGTTCAGACATGCTAATCACTTGCTAAATTGAAATTAATTTTTAATTTATTAAATTAATATAAAGATTTAATAATTTAAACAATAAACTACAAAGGACAAATTTATATTTATAGACTACTCACCATTTAATATGATATATATATATATATATATATATATATATATATATATATATATATATATATATATATATATATATATATATATATATTCATGAAAAAATTGTTTACAAATGGATATCATTGTTAATTGTACATCTAAAATAATACATGCATATATAGCAATAACAAATGTCATCCAAAATGTCCTACTATATACTTATAACTATAATGTGAATAGATGCATTTACTCCTACTCGAAAAATTATTGTTGCATCTCCATCTACTGTTGGATCTATCCGACCCGCTGATCCATCTCTTGTTCAAACTCAACACAAACCTGTGTAATATGCTGCAAGTCAGTAATAATCGAAGAATATGTATTTTACATTCTAACTTCTAACTTCAATTGATGGAAAGAGAGAGAGAGATTTTTCATATAGAGATATATCCTTTCTAAATATAAAAGAATTCGTGCCTTTGTCAAAAAGCATTCAACAGGGAAATTTTATTTACAAGATTTAATTCTAATAACAAAGTCCATATTTCAGAAGCATATTCATGCCTTGGTCAAAAATATTCAATAGGGAACACTTTTTGGTTTAATAAAGATAAATCGGGATAAATTTTATGGAACTTGAAATGCCAAACATACAGACCTTCAATATCAAATTTATTTTCTTCTAGTGCAAATAGAAATGATAAAATAATGTCATCATACATCCAATAATGCACATTATATTGCAGAGCATGCTAATAGATGAATATAAAAAAATTAAAACCAGGATTTTTTGGAAAAATAAAATTTATTGGAGTGATAATAGCTGATGAATCAAGAATTTATTTATAAACTATGTAAGTAGTTAACTAAACTATGTACAAAACAAACTAAAAGAGCTAACTAATTATTCTACACTAAAACAGCTAGCTGTTATAGTGTAAAAACAGAGAACTCAAGTTTTACACTAAAACAGCTAGTTGTTTTAGTGTAAAAACAGAAAACTCGAGTTTTACACTAAAACAGCTAACTGTTTTAGTGTAATAAACTAATAAACCTTCATAACTTCTACAGTTTTCAGGACTGCAAAGAACAAGCTTTTCCCTTCTTACACTCTCACTGTCGACAAAAATCCAGCTCATGGCGACTTCACTTCCATTCAAGATGCTATTGATTCTCTTCCTTTTATTAATCTTGTTAGAGTTGTCATCAAGATCCATGCAGGAGTTTACAAGTGGGTCCTTTTTTTTCTTTTATTGGCATTTTGGTTATGTTTTCTTGAATCAAATCTTTATATATATATTCTTGTCGTGTGTTTTTTGATGGTCTATAATTTTGTCTATATTCACTTCTATTTTTTATTTTAACTTTGTAATGTCGAATGCAACTTCAATTCAAAAGCATTAAGAAATAAAATTCCAAAGAATGAGATGCATATATATCTAACCATAAGACCAAATTCCACAAAGTCCTTAATCGAGCAGAACACTCACCATAAAAACTAGACAAAGTGTCCGACTTCCAAAATCCATGCCTCTGCCACGATTAGAAAATAAAAGCAAAAAGAAGGATTTAATAAACAAAATTATTTCTTTTTTGGCGCTAAAATTTTACATAAAATATTTGGAAACACATAATTGAGCCATACAATAGAATTGAGGAAGATATTAAGGATAAGATAAATATGCGTCAAACAATGAACGAGTAATCACAGGTGACCAATACCTCACTAGGAAGAGATGCATCGTCAGAAAAGAAACCCGACAAGTTGATTGTTTCAGACGGCATGATGATACCTGAAAAATCTACAAAGCCAAGAATGAAATTCAGGCTTATTCCATCTATATGCCTGTGTATTGACGTAGGCACACCTTTATAATTATATATCCTCTCCAGCAACGGAAACACTACAGGGCAAAATTTGTAAGGTAATTTAAACAATAAATGACAAGCGAAAAAATCGCAAATAAGATATAAGAACCAAATAGGAAGCATTCACTCAGAGAAGTAAAGATAAGCAAAAAATTGTAATAATAAGATTAAAGAGTATCTCTCTGAAATCTGCACCAGAAAAAACATAAATGTTCATCAACCAATTCATTGCAATGAAAATCAGCGAAGATCCAAGCAGCTTTTATTTAAAGCCTACTAAAATCGAAATTCCAAATTCAGCAACTAGTACGAATATTTAAATTTTGAATGCACACATTTACATATATTGAAAAACATATTCAAACTTAACAAATGCGAAAATTAACGGATCATTTGAGGTTCAAAAAAACCGAAGGCTACGTGATGCATGAATTATGATAGTAAGTGATTATCAAGCAATAAATTGAGATGCTAACCACGCATTGCTGAACAGAGGACTGGAAATCAGACAAAAATCTGAGTTGTGATCACCTGCAAATATATGGGAAAGCCTAAAGTGAAATCCTAGGGTTTAAAGCCATCAGAAAGTGAAATGAAAATGGAAAAGAAAGAAAGAAAAACCTGAGCAGAAAGAGGATTGAATAGCGAAAGCGAGAAGAGAAAAAAAAAACAGCAAAGCAGACCAGGTGGAGAATGGGCGGTCTTCTACTATTACTGCTAGTGTTCTTATGAAGCCTCGTTTGCACTTTACTCTTAAACTAAACTTCACTCACTGTAATAGAGACAAAGACTTCAAAATTGGCTCAAAAATTTTATCCCGCCAACACTAATTTTTTCCCGCAATTAGTTACAGTATGCCTCTCTCAAAATTGGCTACTACATTTTTAAAAGCTAATTTTGTGAGAGCTACTTTATTCCAATTTAGTTAATGTATTGTATAATTTATAATAATTGATTATAATTAATATTATTGAATATAAATATAATAATTAGTTTAGTTTAGCTAATTAAGTAACAGCAATTTAGTTTATTTAATTTATCTAATAAATAATGTACTAGATAAATTTATCACAATAAAAGGTTTAACTAAATGTAATCAAAATTTAAATATTAAAAATCAAAATTATATAAAAACTAGCTTTGTTTTAAGTGTAAACAACTTTCTTTCTCTTATCTCGAGTATATGAATATCCTAATTTCATTTCATCACAATTGTTTTCTTTTTCTATTTTTTTTTTAAATTTTCGATTTGGATGATTGTGATTTTATTTCAATTTTTGGATTGTCATCTTGCATAGATTATATTATAACCGAAGAATTATAATTTTTTATTTTCAAAATAGTTATAATTTTTTTATCAAAATAGTTACAATTTTTTTTATCAAAATAGTTATAATTTTTTTTATCAAAATATAAATTTTCCTGTAACTAATGATAATGGAATATTGTACTTTGCCTAATTTGCGACAACATTGTTGTCGCCAATTAGCTACAACGGCGTTGTCGCTAATTAGCTACAACAATGTTGTCGCCAATTAAGCCATAGAAAGGAAATAGTGTATTTTGCCTAATTTGCGACAACATTGCTGTCGCCACCGTTGTAGCTAATTAGCTACAACAATGTTGTCGCCAATTGAGCCACAGGGAGGGAATAGTGTATTTTGCCCAATTTGCGACAACATTATTGTCGCCACTTAACTACAACGGTGTTGTCGCTAATTAGCTACAACAATGTTGTCGCCAATTGAGCCACAGGTAGGGAATAGTATATTTTGCCTAATTTACAACAACATTGTTGTCGCCAATTAGCTACAACGGTGTTGTCGCTAATTAGCTACAACAACGTTGTCGCCAATTGAGCCACAGGGAGGGAATAGTGTATTTTGCCTAATTTGCGACAACATAGCTGTCGCCAATTAGCTACAACGGTGTTGTCGCTAATTAGCTATAACAATGTTGTCGCCAATTGAGCCATAGGGAGGGAATAGTATATTTTGCCTAATTTGCGACAACATTGTTGTCACCAATTAGCTACAACGGCGTTGTCGCTAATTAGCTACAACATTGTTGTCGCCAATTGAGCCACAGGGAAGGAATAGTGTATTTTGCCTAATTTGCGACAACATTATTGTCGCCAATTAGCTACAACGGTGTTGTCGCTAATTAGCTACAACATTGTTGTCACCAATTGAGCCACAGGGAAGGAATAGTGTAGTTTGCCTAATTTGCGACAACAATTAGCTACAACGGTGTTGTCGCTAATTAGCTACAACATTGTTGTCGCCAATTGAGCCATAGGAAGGGAATAGTATATTTTGCCTAATTTGCGATAACATTGTTGTCGCCAATTAGCTACAACGTTGTTGTCGCTAATTAGCTACAACAATGTTGTCGTTAAATCTGTTTTTTGTCGTCGCAATTGTTTACGCCAAAATTTTGGCGCCTGATATTAGCAACAATAAGAATTTATTGTCGCTAATTTGTTGCAATATTTATTTTCCCACCAAATCTTTCAATATTTGCGACGAAAGTTATTTTTTGTTGCAAAGTTGTCGCTATATTGTGCATTTAGCAACGAATTTTATTGTTGTCGCAAATTTTCGTTGCTATTCTGTATTTTTTTTGTAGTGATCGTTGGCACTCACGAAGAATTTCTCAAAGACGTAATGTAGACTCTAGAAAGTAGTATATTTTGTACATCTTTTATTGTATAACTAACTAAGACTTAATGAAATATATGCATGTAATTTATAATTTTGTAATTGTTATAAAGATTTGAATTTTACATTATGTGTCTGGTATTAAGTCTGAACAAAGTATTGTAATGAAGCTTATATTAGCTATATTGACATTTTGATACGACTATAGCAAGTGTAGCATCTCTAAATACTCCTGAGGGGTGTAAGGCTGTTACATGTATTGTGAGACTGAGTAGAATTGAAAATGCAACAAATTTATTTTCTTATTAATTTTGATTGATTCATTATTGATTTTGATGTTGTGTGACATCAAATCAGTATAATTTAGCATTATATGCTAAAATTTTCAAATACAATGTAAATTTAGGGTCAATTTCACCCATGGTCACTGAACTTAGGCCATATTACCCAAAAGTAACTGACTTATTTTTTCTAACATAAATGTCACTGAACTTAGTACCTTTTTTCATAAAAGTCATGTTCACCGGTTTCCGGCGACGATCTTGGCCGGAATGCTGACGTGGCATGCCACGTCAGCAGTCCTTTGCCGGAATGATGACGTGGCACGCCACGTCATCCGCCACGTCAGCAACCCTTGCCGAAATGATGACGTGGCACGCCACGTCATCCGCCACGTCACGTGAAGATGCCACGTCAGCCGCCATGTCACCTGTTGAAATAAACAAATGAGAAAATGACACATGTCAACCCATTTGCCTTAACCAAATCCAAATTGGGTCATCCATCCAAATTGGGTCTTGCTAAGGTAATGGGCCTCCAACCTTATAAACCCATGCCACTCCCTTTCTCTTTCCAATGTGGGATATGGGAAGTTTGAGAACATGATATTTTCATGGTTTTTCTAGCTTTTTTAACCATTGAATCCATCACATTTTCATAATTTTTTTTGCTTTAACCATTTCTAATTCTTTCATGGGATGTGTATGTGATGGTTAAAGCCAAAAAAATTATAAAAATGTGATGGATTCAATGGTTAAGAAAGCAAGAAAAACCATGAAAAAATAAAGAAAAACCATCACATACACATCCCATGAAAGAATTAGAAATGGTTAAAGCAAAAAAAATTATGAAAATGTGATGGATTCAATGGTTAAAAAAGCTAGAAAAACCATGAAAATATCATGTTCTCAAACTTCCCATATCCCACATTGGAAAGAGAAAGGGAGTGGCATGGGTTTATAAGGTTGGAGGCCCATTACCTTAGCAAGACCCAATTTGGATGGATGACCCAATTTGGATTTGGTTAAGGCAAATGGGTTGACATGTGTCATTTTCTCATTTGTTTATTTCAACAGGTGACATGGCGGCTGACGTGGCATCTTCACGTGACGTGGCGGATGACGTGGCGTGCCACGTCATCATTTTGGCAAGGGTTGCTGACGTGGCGGATGACGTGGCGTGCCACGTCATCATTCCGGCAAAGGACTGCTGACGTGGCATGCCACGTCAGCATTCCGGCCAAGATCGTCGCCGGAAACCGGTGAACATGACTTTTATGAAAAAAGGTACTAAGTTCAGTGACATTTATGTTAGAAAAAATAAGTCAGTTACTTTTGGGTAATATGGCCTAAGTTCAGTGACCATGGGTGAAATTGACCCTGTAAATTTATATTTATTATTTGCAAAATTAACAAACTATATATATCATATTATGCCAAAAACAAAGATCATGTCCACAATAAATTAGTGTCAAATATATTATCATTCATAGTCGGGCTTTGGATAGAATTAGATATAATAAAAACTTCACCCAATAAGTGATAGGATCTAATGGGAATTTTGGAAATGCGACATTATATCAATTAAAAATGTAATTTTGAAAGTGTTATGAGCTTGTTTTATAAAGACTTGAATTATCTTAGACAAAAAGATAAATAAACGCTTGAAATGTCTATTTCACAATGCTTCTTTTATTTCTAAGCAACCTAAGTGATGTAAATTTTCCATTTAATTAATTTCTGGATTGTCTACTAGCTTTTCTAACTACTCAAGCTATTAGTATTTATATTTCTTGTATAACAATTGTAGAAATAAACATTATATTAAATCATATTAATACGTTAGCTTGGCTTGTATTTAGGAAATCATTAGCAACCGAAAACATTTTATTCAGTAAAAATAAAAATGAGAAGCAATATTCTAATAAAACATTAAATGAAATTTATTTTTCTAAAGAAATATATATTAATGGGAATAAGATGTGATTTTGTCCCTGCACTATGTTAAATAGAACGATTTTGTCCCTAAACATTTTTTAATTGATTTTTGCCTCTAAACTATTCAAAATAGGACAGTTTTGTCCTTATTACGTATAACAACTAATCACATAATGTTACATATTATTTAGGGTGAGGAAGAAAATGAAAATTTTAGTTAACCGAAAAATCAATATGAAATCAATCAAATTTAGGTTAATCAAATAGAAAATTTAGGATTCCGGTTTTATTTTTAAAACCAATAGTTAACCTTTTACTTATATGTTATATTTTGATTTTTTTACACTTAAATTTTTCAATATTTTTGCAATTTATAAATATTATAATATATGACTTGCTAAAGTATTATTATGATTATAAATAAATATTGAAATTATCTTTTATTACAAATATTTATTCATTACATGTGCATCATTAGCATTTTATTGTTAATTTCATGTTGAATATATTCAATTTTTAAAATTAATTATGAAATTTTATTTTTCTTTTGATTATTTTAATGGATATTATATTATATTATATTTGATTTGTATTTTTTATTTTTAAAGCATTTTTAACTATTAAAAATAATATTACAAATTGTATAATTTATTAAATATATATGTTAAATTTTTTTAATGGTTAACCAGTAAATCGATCCAAAAATATTAGTTAAAAATCGAAATCGATATAGTGGCTAAATAAAATTAATAGATTAATTAATAAAATTGTTAATAGACTGTAGATTTATACTTACTTATAGTGCTATCCACTTTAAGAGTAATATATTTTCATTTTAATTAGTTTAGGGGCAAACATTACCTATTTAATAAAGTATAAAGACAAAATTTTTCAATTTCAAATAATTTAAAAATAAAAATCAATAAAATAATTTTAAGAACATAATTACCCTATTTAACATAGCTCAGAAACAAAACGGCTCCTTATCTTAAATTAAAAGGGCAAGATGAATCAATATTAATTGGTTTAAGGGCTAAATGGTAATACACTTGTAATAAGAGTAGATTCACATTAAAAAGAAGAAGAAAAAAAATGTAAGGATTGCAAAGATTGGCAACATTTATTTTAGGGCATTTTTGAACTTGATTTAACGTTATGGGTAAAATAGTGGAATGGGGAAGAAATTGAGGGGTAAAATCACATCTCACCCTAAATTTACTATGGTAAAAGTAAAAAGAGTCGGTGAAAAGAAAAAGTAGAAGGAGATTTTTTTAAGCCAAGCAAAGTGCGAATAAAACGCCTAATATTTCTAATAATTTAATGTGCAAAAACAATTGAAAACTCTAAATTCACCGCCGAGAGTGGAGTAAAAAGGGAACAAAAAGGAAAAACCCCATCAAATTTTGATCCAAATGAGAAAGAATCATAGAAAGAAAAAGGTTGAGAGAAGCAAACACACGTTCACCGGTTAGGCTTAATTTCCTGAAAGAGACAGAGCATCCAATGACAAAAGGTAACTTGGTTTCCTATGGATATCCTTGTCTTACTGTCTTCTTCCTCAGAGCCCCACACACAGTCTCTCTCTCTCCCTCTCCCTCTCCCTCCTCTCTCTCTCTCTCTCTCTCTCTCTCTCTCTCTATATATATATATTTATTATATTTCGTCCATTTTTGCACTTGTCATGAACTTATAGTTGTTGGTTTGTTCCTCAAACTCGAATTCAATTATCAAAATCAAATCTTTATTTTAACCAAGTCGCTAAAACAGCGAGAAAGTGAGTTTACCTTCCTGTATTTTAATTTTGTTCAACTTTCGTGTATTTTTTTTTCTGATTATATATCTGCTTGTATGGCTTTGTTTGTTTTTGTTCTATTTGTGGGTTGGTTTGATTGGGAAATTTGTGCTTTGGGTTTGGGATGTTTATTTTCAGCTGGAGTTGAAGAAAGGGAAAGTGAGCCCAATAGTGAGTAGCCTGAGGGCAAGATTGAACCTGAGACCCATGCCTTTGAATATAGTTCATGGTGCTGATGGATTGCCCAGAATTATCTTGACTGAGCCTGCTGGTTCATCAGCTGAGGTGATTTCTTTTATTTTTCTTTTTCCTTCATTTTCCTCCTCTCAAGGTTTTTGTTTTTTTTGCTTTAGTATAAGACTGAATTTAGCTTTATTGTTTCTTTTATAATATCACTTTGAGCAAGTTATTTACGTTATAATTGTCGATGATTTTAAAATTTAAAGGCTTATTAGTGCATGGTGTAAATTAGATAGGTGACGTGATTATGGTGGTAACAGATAGTAAATTCTACATGTAGAAATATTGATCAATAATGTTTGAGTGAAAAGTTTTAACAGAACTTTTTATGGTTAGGTTAATAATCATTAGACTTTTGAAAACTTTGAGGACGGGATGATGACGAAGGTATTGGTTTAGAAGAAGAGAGAGTATCAAAGAGCATAATTAAATAGATTTGGTTGTGAATATTAATTTCTTTTCACTGTTAGGGGACTCAGCTTATCAAAGGCTACAATTTTAAATGCTTTTGCATCTATGTTCTGTTGATAATCGTGTCCAATCTGCTTTTACCAATTTCCTTACACTTTTAAACCTTAAAACCACATCTTTTGTCCAGCAAAAGTTAGCTTCTGAGATGACTGAAATTTGTTTTAAAAAATTGATCAAAATAAATAATGGTGCACATCAGCACTGGATCCTGAGGTGGGCATCATCAAATGCCAATTGAAATGATGATAAAACTTTGATTTTCTAATATATTTTAGGACAGGAAATGATTATATAATCAAAAAGAACAATTAAAAACAAAAAGGAAGTAATAGGTTCCTCATTTTTTCGGATCACTCACTTGTCATCCAAATGGTTTCAGGTGCTTTTATATGGTGGGCAAGTTGTTTCCTGGAAGAATGAACGCAGAGAAGAATTACTTTTTATGAGCAGCAAGGTTAGTTATTCTTCTTAAGTACTTTGGAGGAGTTCTTTGGAGCATACAACTGTGTTTAAGCTTCATGCGATTCTTATATACATTCTAGAAATAACAAATTGCTATTTCAAAAGGTCATTTATGATTCTCTATCTGCAAGGGGTATTAGTTATTTAGTGCGGATGTTGACCTTCACTTCAGCTTGTTGTATGCCTAAAGTGACTTGGTCTTGAGAATTTTCGCAAAGGGAAAGCCAATTATTTTAGAAATTTCAGACCAACAGTTTAATGTTCATTTGGCAGTCCTCTCAACAAGATGGTATTAGCTGGCCTAGGGAAGTATACAAGCATGAGAAGTAACAAAGACTAAGTTAGATGCTGTGCCTATTTTTTTTATAATAAAGTCACCTATTGTCATTCCTCTTTTCATATGTAAGCAACACTTATTGCTTGTCTTTATTAAAGCATTTCTGTTATTGCTCAAAAAGCAGTTTTCTAGTCTGCCTCAAACTCAGTTGTGCTATTTGGGCTGTTCTATGTTTAAGTCAAATGGTACATCAAGAAGTTCTTCTAAACCCTAATGCCATTGGGCTTTTCTTTTATCTTTTTCTTTCTATAGGCTGTTTGGAAAGCACCTAAAGCAATCAGGGGCGGTATACCTGTCTGCTTTCCGCAGGTTTGTGAGAGGAATCGGAACAAAATTTGTTGACTTTTATTCCCAACAGGATTAAGAAGTTCTGATTCACTTTTGCTATTTCAGTTTGGAAATCTTGGTTCTCTTGAGCAAAATGGATTTGCAAGGAGCAGATTATGGTCATGGGATAGTGATCCATCCCCTTTGCCTCCAGTGAATAGTCAGTCATCAGTGGATCTGATCTTGAAATCCACTGAAGAGGATTTGAAGACCTGGCCACGTAGGTATGCTAGCCAATTGTGTAAACCACATAAGACCAGCTCAATGATATAACCATTTTGTACATATGTATTTTGACCATGTGGTTTCTACAGCTTTGAATTGCGGCTGCGAATATCTCTTAGTCCTGGCAAGCTCACTTTGATCCCTCGAGTGAGAAATACAGATCCCAGAGCCTTCTCTTTTACATTTGCATTGTGTAACTACTTATCTGTATCAGATATCAGGTTTGTCATATTAATTTACATTCACTTGCTTTGTTTTTGTTGACATAGGCTGAGGTTTTTCACTGTAGTTGTCCTCTCTAGATGACAAAATCCATTTTTCTGTGAATTTCGCATATTCTTGCACATTTTTGCTATCAGCTGGCACCTGTTTTCTTGTTCTGCATGGATCTTCTAGAAAGAATATATAATTAATAGCCAAGTTGGAAGATATTTCATTTCAATTCTTCTGGAAGGGTGCATGATGTTGTTTAATTTGCAGTGAAGTACGTGTTGAAGGCTTGGAGACACTCGATTACTTTGATAATCTAGTTCGTAGAGAAAGATTCACTGAGCAGGCAGATGCAATCACATTTGATTCTGAGGTATTATCCTTTATTATTCTTAGGCGTTAAAAATCAATGTATCTTCAAGGAAAAGAACAGCAGAACGTACTCAGCACGTATTACTACTGCATAATTTCTTGCAATGTCTTACTTTTTTGTTGCATTTCTATTTGCATATGTGTTGAAGTATATCCCTTTCGATATTGCTAACTGATATTAAAATTTCAGATTGACAGAATATATTTGAGCACGCCAACAAAAATTGCTATTATAGACCACGAGAAGAAGAGAACCTTTGTGCTGCGGAAGAGTGGCATGCCTGATGCAGGTTATAAAATATTATTTTCATGCGTAGGTGATTGTTTTCCACTTGTTGTTTTGATTCTGATAATTGAGCTTCCTTCTTTTATCTTGGATATTATTGATTATGCAGTTGTGTGGAATCCTTGGGACAAAAAGGCCAAGACTCTTCAGGATTTGGGGGATGAGGACTACAAAACTATGTTACGCGTGGATTGTGCTGCAATTGAAACCCCTGTTATCTTAAAACCTTATGAAGAATGGAGGGGCTACCAAGAGCTCTCTACTGTGTCATCGAGTTATTGCAGCGGGCAGTTGGATCCTAGGAAGGTTCTTTACGGCTTTCAATGATCTCGAACATGAAATGCGTCGAGGTTTTCTTGTAAGCTTCAAGAGTCGTCTTATTTAATGTAAAATATGCACAATATTGTTTTGTCTATTTGTTGGGCGTTTAGGATTCATTGAGTGAGATTTAACCAATGGTTTGTTTTAGTTGACTATCATATTGAAGTGGCACTGTCACATTATCACGCAACATGTTTTTTTTTTTTTTTGTTTTTTTTACCTACACTGCGTTGCCGCTTTGTGATGATATTGAGAAATTATTGAATGGGTGACTTTGATGATATTACAGCTGTTTCTGGACAAATTCGGATTGTGTAAAAACCTTAAAAGTAGAGTCATTCAACTTACGAAGTTTTGCAGACAACATAGAGGAATGGGGATTGACAAAACTGCGATTCAGTAGTTGAACCAGCTACAATCTCACCACCATAGTCCTCCTTATTGAGGAATTGCTCAGTCACTAGGAAATGGACCTAGACCTTATTCTTTCCTATCTGGCAGTTGTTTCGGTACATCATTCCAACAGAGAGAGCATGGACATTGCAAATTTTTCTTTGGCATCCTTGTCTAATGGGTCATCCCCAAGATACATGTGAATGTATGCCCTGCAGAGAAGTTCACTCTCAACTTTGCTCACCACTTTATCCATCACTGCATGCATCAAAAGTAAAATCTTCCATTAGGTTTTGGTATCTGGTGAGTTCATATCATTTGAACATACAGTTTTTAGCTCCCAAGACCTGACCTTTAGTTTGAAGAACATATCCAGGAAGGCGAGAAATCTCGATTACCGAGCCGCTTGTTAGCTTTATTTCATCTGAGGCTTCACCCATCACCCTATCATTGAACACACATCAGAGGTGGTTATAGTAGGCAGCTAAGTAAAGAATTTGTGGTCGGAATAATAAGGAATCAGAAAACTACTTATTTGCAAGCCCTTCATTCTTCTTCCCACCACTTAGCTTTTTTATGGATGCTCCAAGGCCTTCATCAAAACTTTTCTTCACCATGTTCATGGTGAGTGCAGAAAACACAATTACCATTCTCACCACCATCGAAACATCACTGTCAATTACCACCTGATACGTTTCCTTGGTTGGTGTTGCTGGTGCTTTTCCTATCTTTGACTTGAGCAGATCTTTCAGTTTCTCATTGTCTGTATACATCCCTGCAAAATTGAAATATGGTGATCTGTTTTGCCTTGGGCTGCATCAGATATATTTCATGCCAATCTTATTAAAGTAATGTTGATTTTTTAGCATAAACGGCGAATAGATAGTAAAAACTGAGTTTCTGATAGAATGTTACCAAAGGCATAGATCTTGATACCCATGCCGAGCATGGACTTCTTCCTCAAACCAGTACTTAACAATTGCTTCCCATCATCTAACCTGACTGGAAAGGAGACTCCGGTCTTAGGTTCAACCTCAACCGGTAACTCTTCTTTCTTGGGTGTCTCATGTTCAACTTCTTTTCCATTTGATTTTATCTCTTCTTGAACTTTCTCCATGTTCGGCTCCTCCGGAGTCTTCACACACTTCTCACAGTTCGCCCCATTAACAGCCTTCTGTTCGGCACAGCTAACCATCACCTCTGCTGGTGTCTGATCGTTGGCAACAAAATTTTTCGCCTCTGCTGGTGTTTGATCCTTGGCAACAACATTCTCTGCAGCGCTTGCCATTGTTGAACTATATTATGTATTAGTAGCAAATAATGAGGAGAGAAATAGCGAGCTGATTGGATGGAAATTGCAAAGGAAGACAATGATTTATATATATTGCAAAGGAAGACAATGATTTATATATACATATATTATATGGCAGAAGAGAGAGAGAGAGAGAGAGGCACATTTAATTGGCATTTAGAGGTATTTTATTTCATTGGCATACATACGGATGAGCTTTAGATAAAGTGAGGCCAATTGATGAAAGAAAAAACATTTCTGAAGCATAAAATGTTTCGCCTGTGAATTAAATTTTTTGTTGGATTATGCAAATTTTAACATATATGGAATTCACACATATCAAGATCAAACATTTATGCAATTCCTGACTTATCTTGAATTGAATAGTACATAACTTGATGTTCAAATTGATGGGTATTGCATGCTCCCTAGGATAATAAGCTTTGAATTGCTCAATGTTCAAGTTTGGATACATCTTTTTTCCCTTTGGAGCTTAATCATACAGTATGTAACACCACGAATCAATCTAATTATTTTGATTTCTTGGATAAGTAAGAAGGAAAAAAATAAAAATAATAATAAAATCACAAGTTGTAAATATTTTTTGTAAGGACTAACTTGTAATTTTACTCTTTTCAAATAAATAATAATTTTTCTTCTTTTCCTCACCAATGGCCGGCTTCTTCTACGTCGCTGTTCGGTAACCACTTCCACAAGCTTCCTGATGTTGAGACGAACCTGCATCTGTCCCCTGTCGATCACACGCGCTCAGAATTTGTAAGTCGGTTACATCTTCATTTCGCGAGTTCTCGCCGCTTTTCCCGTCATTTTTTTGCTACAGTTCGGCGCGTGACGAGCACCATCCAGTTACTGGTGATGTCCGCATCCAGTCTTTATGTGTCTGTTGCATTATATGTTGTAATGAGGATGCGTATTAAGGTGCATGACAATAGTTAATTTTAAAGTTATTAGTTATCCATTCATTTTATAAAATATAACTTTATTTTTTTTTTTTTGGTTTCGATAAAATATAACTTTATTAATTGGCTTAAACTTGCCCAAGTCCTACTTTCTCTTAGATTGGTTTAATTTTTCTTTTCATTTTTAATAATTGGCTTACTGCGATCTTTGAGAGCCTTAACTTCAAGGATTTCTCATTGCGTGCCACGAGATCAAAGCGTGACAAAGATGGCATTAGGGTTTAGGTTGTAGATCCTATAAACATATTGAAATGAGAATCACAACTTCTACCGAATACATTGGGTGATTTAAAAATATGACCGATGACAGCGATGAAAAACTACCAAAATATAGTAAAAATATTACAATTATTTTATAATACCAATCACCATTTTATGTTATTGCAATAATTTGGACATTTTGATATAATATATTTTTTCATGATACAGTTTAAAAATGTTACAAATATATTATTTTATAAATAAAAAGAAACAATTTACACTTGCTACAAAGAATGTGTTAAATAAATGCATTATGTGATAGCGTATAATGACTGTTTGGACTTGAAGTTAACCTCACTTGATTTTATTTCTTCAAGGATTGCTTGAAATTCGAGTCTAAGTTTTAGAATGGAATATATGAGCGAGAAGAAGTATAATGGGTGTGTAAAATAAATAGACAATAAGATTTTTTTTTTTTTTTAAATCTTATGTGACATAAAATTAAGACTATTTGAATTTCGAGTATATATTTTTTTAAGGAAAGTATGTTACATACTGAATCAATCCAATTATTTTGACGTCTTGAATATCATGTTTAATAAATTTCATAATAAAAATAAGGACTCATTTGTAATTTTCTTCCTTTCAAATAATGGTTGTAATAATAATAATAATAATAACAATAGAGGGATTGAATGAACACGCTCCAACTTTTTTTCTACTCTCTTTTCTCTCTCTTTTTCTTTTTTTCTTTTTTCTTTTTCTTCTTTTTTTCTTTTTGCCACCTACCGCCTCTTTTTTTTTTTTTCCGTTTTCCGATTGCCTCCTTCTCTGAACCGCAACAAGACCACCTCCACAAGCTTCTTGATGTCTAGACGAACCTATATATATTCGCCGTCGATCATCATGCATTCCAAATTTATAGATCGACAACATTTTCATTTAACGACTTCCAACCGTTTTTTGGTCGTTTTCGGCGATAGTTTGGCGCGTGGCAAGTGTCGTCGAGTTACCTGTGATGTCCAAATCAGTTTTTTATGTGTTTATTGCAATTTTCTCTTCGTTATAATGAAAATATATGTTAAACTGCGTTAATTTTAATATTGTCCATTCATACTTTACAGAACATAACTTTACTAATTGATTATGTAGCATACTTTATTTTAGGCTGATTTAGTGTTTATTTTCATTTGCGAATAGTCGACTTACTTTGAACTGGCCCAAATTTTAGTGCTAGTGACATGCATCCAGATCAAGACGGGACCAGCATGGTATCAAAGGTTAGACTACAAATCCTATAGACCTTGAAATGAGAATCAAAACTCTTACCTAATATATTAGGATGATTTATAATTATTTGGATTTGACGTTAACGTCACTTGATTTTATTTTCTTTAAGGATTGCTTGAAATTCGAGTGTGAGTTTTAGAATGAAATTATAATAGCGAGAAGAAAGTGAGCGCGTAAAATAAATAGACAAATTTTTTTTTTTTAAACAAAAATCTTTATGATATAAATTTTTTTTTTTGAAAAAAAACAGTATCAATTGCATTAAGACAAAGAGGAGATTACATCTGAGTCAACCAAACTGGATACATGAGAGGGGCATTCCTCAATCCAGATGGAGAAAGAGGGAGATTTAGGTGAGCTTTTAGCAAGGGCATGAGCAATTCTGTTGCCTGATCTATGAGTGAAAACCCAGCTGCACACCCTAAAACTCTTTTTCAAGAAACGACAGTCCTCTAACATACATCCTAGCCCTGATCTAATCTCTTCATTATTAAGTAAAACATCAATGATTCGCTTACAATCGGACTCAGCAATGATACAAAGAAAACCTAACTCAATGGCCAAAAAGAGACCAAACACTAAAGCCAGAGCTTTTGAGATTACAAGATCCCATGTACCTATCATTGATTTTTGACCACAAGCTAAGACTCGACTTTGAGCATCTCTGAAAATCGCTCCTAATCCAATTGTGTCATTATCAATGTTGTCCGCATCCACATTTAGCTTGATCATGTTCAGTGGCGGAGGAGTCCATCTTGCCTTCCTCGGTGCTCGACTGCCATTGCCACCAACGTCTTTGAGAGAGACCGATAGGAATTCATCTTTAAGGCTCTTTGCTGAGAAAATCACTTGATAGCTGTCAATAATTTTTTGCTCATGAAAGAGTTTGTTTCTTGCTATCCATATTTGATAACAGATAAAAGCAAATAGATTGAAAGTCTCCATGGATAAACTGTCTAATGCTTCAATCAGCCAAGATTTGAAACAGAACACATTGGATTGTTGAATAGAAGAGAGACCTACAAGATTCCAAGTTAATTTTGCAAAGGAGCAATCCTTTAATAAGTGCATGATTGATTCTATTTCACCACATCTTTGGCAGCTGGGAGAGATGGAATTTATACGAAGATGAATAAGCACTTTGACTGGGAGAACCTTCAGGGAAGCACGCTATAGGAAATTGATAATGAGTTGTTTCCAGAAGGTGGCCTGTTGATTATTTGAATCCGAACAAGGAAGCTCATTGTATTTTAATCTCAAAGCCTGCCTGTATCCACTTTTAACAATATATTGACCTGTATGATGGTAGAACCAGACCAACCTGTCGTTCGTTTCTACTAAACCAATTGGGATCTTCTTTATGCGCTCCACATCAACTGGAAGGAAGATATTGTTCAGTACCTCCCATTTCCATGTGCGATCCTGGTGGTTGATAAGAGAAGCTACTGTTTCCTTTGCATGAGAATTGACACAAGGCGTTATGACTTTGAAGGTAGAAGGTTGAGGAATCCATCTGTCTTCCCAAATATTCAGGTTTAAACCATTGCCAACTTGCCAATAAGATATTGACTTCAGCACTTCTCTACCAGCAAGGATACTTCGCCAAGTAAAGCTAGGATTGGATCCAATGGAGGCTTCCAAAAACTTGCACGACGGGTAATATTTGGCCTTGAGAACTTTACTCAGAAGGGAATCTGGTTTGATGATCAACCTCTAACTTTGCTTGGCTAATAAAGCTAAATTGAACGCTTCAAAATCACGAAAAGCCCAATCCCCCTTCCGCCTTTGGTTTGCATAATTGGCCCCATCCGCATAAGTGTATCTTCCTCTCATTTGCTTTGTGACCCCACCAAAATCTGCAAATCATTGCCTGTAGATCATGGCACAAACTAGACGGTATTAGAAAACACTGCATGATGTACGTAGGAATCGCCTGTGCCACTGCTTTGATTAGGATCTCTCTACCTGACCAAGATAAGAATTTCTCCTTCCAACCCTTCAGCCGCTGCCATAGCCTATCTTTTATTCTTGAAAATAAGGCTTTCTTAGATCTCTCCACCACCGTTGGGAGCCCTAAGTATAAATCATGATGGCCTACTTCTTTTACTCCCAAGAAATTGGTGATTGATTCCTTTAACTCCCTACTGATACTTGAGCTAAAAGCGACTTCGGATTTCATGAGATTGACTTTTTGTCCTGAAAGAGATTCATACCGCTGTAGAACATTTAATATGCATTTTTTTTGCAATTTGAGCTCGACAGAAAAGAAGACTATCATCTACAAACAGTAAGTGGGAGATTGAAGGAGCCCCTTTACATATCTGAATCCCATGGAGAAATTTAGAAGTAGCGGCTGAATTGAGAAAACCTGTGAGGCCTTCAGTGCATATAAGGAATAGGTAGGGGGATAAAGGATCTCCTTGACAAAGCCCCCTTGAGGGGGTGATGCATCCCGCTGGGTTCCCATTAATTAAGATCGAGTATGTAACCGAAGCACAATATTCATCACCCTTTTGATCCACCCTTCTAAGAAGCCCAACTTTTCCATGGTTGCTGATAGAAAGGACCATTCCACTCTGTCATACGCTTTTACCATATCCAGCTTTAGAGACATAAGCTTTCGTCTTCTAGCCCCCCCGCTTTTCATGTGATGGAATGCTTCACAAGCAATAAGAGCATTATCTGTGATTAACCTACCAGGTACAAACGCACTTTAGGTAGGGTCAATAATATCTCCCAGCAGTTGCTTCAGCCTATTAGCCAAGACCTTTGTAGCAATCTTGCATATCACATTACATAGGCTAATTGGTCTATATTCCGAAATGAATTTTGGATTTTTCACCTTTGGAATTAGACAGATGTGGGTATGGTTAAATTGGGATGGCATAGATCCGTTCTCTAGCACCTCCAAGACTACTTTAGTCACCTCCTCTCCGACTGTGCTCTAATACTTTTGGTAAAACAGTGGTGGAAAACCATCTAGACCTGGAGCCTTAAGTGGATGCATCATCTTAACCGCTTGAATTACTTCCTCTGCTGCAAAAGGTTTATCCAACGTATCCCTCATTTCCCTTGAGATCTTATGAGGGATGAAATTGAGGTCTCTCGTTTGGACTTGTAGTCCATTGGAGGCGAACAAGGTCAAATAAAAGTTTATGATGTGTTCTTGGAGTTCTGAGTCTCTCAACACTGAATTATCTTCTTTGAGTAATCTTTCAATTCTATTTATTTGTTTCCTCTTGGATGTTGTAGCATGGAAATACTTCGTATTCTTATCCCCTTCCTTCAGCTAAAGAACTCTTGATCTTTGTTGCCATATCATTTCATCTCGAAGGGCTAACTCCGCTATTTCTTTCTTCAGTTCCCCTTTTAACTGTAAAGTTTCCCCATCAGATCTGGACCCCAATTTCTTTAACTTATCTTCAGCTCTGTCTCTTTTTTTAGTGCTTTGAACATGTTTTTGCTCCAGCTTTGTAGTTTGGATCTACATCTCTCCGTATTTTCAGTCCATCCATCCCCATTCTTCTATTCCTTAGAGATGATTTAGGAACACATAACATCCCTACACCATATGCTTTCAAATCTGAATTTGTTCCTAGGAGGGTAGGGAGTGGAGTAGGACTCAAAATTGACCAGGATGGGTAAATGATCAAATCTTGCATTCAATAAGTGCCTTATGCTTGCTTGGTCAAACTTTTGAGACCACTCCCTGGATGCAACACACTTGTCAATTCTCTCTTCGATAAAAGCTTCTCCTTTTCTACCATTATCCCACGTGAAAGGATAGCCTGTATAACCCAAATCAGAAATATCACAATCTTCTAAGACTTTTTGGAAGTCTCTTATGGCTGAATCTTGTCTTGGTAGCCCGCCTGCTTTTTTGGATTGCATTAAGATCTCATTAAAGTCTCCCACTACCATCCATTCCGACCGCGGAGGATAATTTAATTTTCTCAGTAGGTTCCACGAGTTATGTCTAAGATTCCACTTTGGCCATCCATAAAAACATGTAAGAAACCACGGGATATTATCTTTTATTGTGACAGTAAAGTCAATGTGGTGGGTTGAGAAGGATAACAGCTTCAACTCTATTTCATCGTCCCACATACATGCTAGTCCACCACCACCATTCACCCCTCTAACATTAAAACCTTTTTTAAAACCCAAACTCGTTCTAACAAAACACATTCTATCCTCAGACACTCTAGTTTCCATAAGGAAGATGATAGAGGGAGTATGCGATTTTACTAATCGCTTTAGTCTAGTAATTGCCAGGGTACTCCCCAACCCCCGACAATTGTAACTCAGTAGACTCATTGTGATAGGCAACCAGGGAATCCCCCGGTCGCCTTTATCTTATCATGAGTTTGGGTGTCTGTTTCATGCATTTTCATCCGTTTCAATAGAATCTCACTCCCATCAACCTGTAAATCTTGAGTCTCTGAATCAATTAAGGCACTTCGTTTTGTTTTCCTATTCTCATCATCATTATTGGCTTTCTCTTGATTAATTTTATTTCTAGCCAATCTTTTCCATGTTCCTTGCTTATAATTCATTTCCCTTTGTCGGTTCTATTTTGTTCCTGTGCTCTCTCCACTTGTTTCGGTCTCCACCCTAGGATGTTCTTCAAAAACTACTTCCATATTGCTATTAATAATACCGTGTTCAGCCCCTTTTAGTTCATTAACAAAACTGTCTCCCTTCATCTCACATAAGAGTTTATTCTCTACTGGATTCAAGCAAGGAGGTGGGTAATGGATACCTGGTTATTAGAGACATTTGGAGCGCTGATTTCATCCACTGCTGCTATAACTTGAGGAGATCGATGGATATCGGGTACACCCAGGTTTGTTCCGTTGGTTCTTGCTCGTTGGTTGCCCCCTCCATGGAACTGGCTTTTTCTGCACTCTTCGTTGGGTTTAGTTCCTCCAGGATCGTCTTTAGAGACTTGCCACTTCTTGAGTTCTCTCCCTTTCTGTCGATGATATAAAATTAAGACTACTTCAACTTCAAAGATGAAATTCTTTTAAGGGGAAAGTATGTAACACCCTGAATCCATCTAATTATTTTGATTTCTTGAATATCATGTTTAATAAATATCATAATAAAAACAAATAAATAAATAGATATCTTGTGGATTAAACCACAAGTTGTAAACGGTTTCTTTATAAGGACTAACTCGTATTTTTTTTTACATTCAAATAATAATAATAATAATAATAACACCTGGCAAATGGATCATGTTGGATGAGTTCAGGTTCACATCTATTCTTTTTAGATTCTTTTTCGAGTCAAATCACTTATTTTTTGGTTAGATTAGGAGCGGGATCAAGTCATTGTTAGACTTAAAAAATTGGACCGAAATTAAACTGAATCATAATTAAGTAATTGGATATATTTGATTAAATTTTTAATTTAACAGGTTTAATTTTTACTTTTTAGATATTTCAAATCAGCTTTGACTTTTTCAGTCTTTTCATTTAAAATATATAATTAACATCAAATATAATCATTGTATTGATCGGTTTGACCATGGTCAAACTTAGTCAACCATGTCACCATTCATTGCAAAACTGTGATCTAAATTTTAATTTTAATTTTTAATACCTTAAATAGACATGTATCACCTCAAATTCAATTTTTGAAATTATTTCAAATGGAAATATTCATAACTCAAAAAAATAATATTCATATCCTGGATAGCACTATTTATCTTGAAAAATAGTATTCACGATCGGAATATACTATTTACAATCCAGTATTTAGGATGTTATACCTTGTCTCAGGTTTAAAATGTTATGATTTGATGAGAGAAAAATTAATTGAGCATGATTAAATAGTGATATCGACGGAAGATAGTGGATGAGGCATGAGTAATAGAATAATGACGAATTAGGATAGAGTGAAAAAAAATCAAAAAATAAAATATACAAAAAATAAAAATTAGTGAAATATAATATACATTATACATCACTTAATTATTATTTTTTATTTTATTTTTTTGCAGTTGAAAATTAATTTAAACAATTATATTTTTCTTTTATTTCAATTAAATTTAATTTTTTATATAAAATTTGAATGAAAATATCAATTATATATATATATATATATATAAAAGTGGCAAAATAAATTCTAATTGAAAAAATTCGAGTTGGTCGGATCGAATTACAGATGTTTTATGATAGATTTTTTGGATTTTGAAATTCAGGTCATTTTAGTTTTCTTCGAGTTTGGGTTTGTGTCATTATTTTCAAGAAGAGTTTGAATCGGGTCAAAAATTGACAGATCGAATAATAATAATAATTCCATCTACCTCATTACGGCCAGACAAACCTGTATATGTCATCTTTTAATTACCACACGCTTCAAATTTGTAGATCGGTGATATCGTCATTCCACGACTTCTAATTGCTTTTCAGTCATTTTCATTGATAATTTAGTGCATGAAAAGTGTCGTTGAGTTGCTAGTGATGTCCAAATCTGCTCTTTATGTATTTGTTGCATTTTTTCTATGTGTCCTGGTGAAAATGGAGATTTTTTTGAAAATATGGTTATTTAAAAAAAAAATTTAAAATTTGAAGTTATAGTAAACAATATTAGAATTTTAATATGTTGAATTTCGATTATATTATATGATAAAATTTGACATGCGAGACCCACGATGGTTTGACAGGTAGCATGTTGGAATTTGGCAGGAGGCAGTGTCGATATCCGGCCTGTGGGCCCCATGTCCAGCTGAATTTCAGCTTGTTCTTGTGCCGGTATCTGGCATCTGTTCAAATTTCAAAGCTCGAAAATTTTTTCTCAACTCCTCATTTTATCATTCTCATCCTTAGTTCACGTTCTCAAACTCTCTCTTTTTGTTTTTCAACTCTTATTCTCTTAATATACTTTAATTGCTTAATTTTTTTTCCGATATTGAAGTAGTATATATTAAAAAAAGGTAATTTAATTTGATATTAGTATTATTTTTGTTATGTTGGGTGAAAATTATATTATTATTATTATGTAAGAAATTTGCATATGTTAAAAAATTAGATGTATAATGTTAAGATGTATTTTTTAACATTTATTTCAAATATTATTTTAAATTTTATTTTAATATCCTTATCATGCAAATCAAATTACAGATTATCAATTTTATGAAAAAATGCATACAAATACAATTTTTTTTAGTTTAATCAACACATATTTAAATTTAATAATTATTTATTCTTTTCTTAGTATATTACCTTTTTATACTAATTAAATAGATTATATAATACAAAAAAATTAATCAGCAAAATAGATATCCTACTAAGAAAATTAATAATTTTAACATATAAACTAAACAAATTTTTCTAAATTCAAAAATAAAACTTATCTTTATTATAATCAGATATACTTCAAGATAATAACCACCTATAAATAATAATAATAATAATAATAATAATAATAATATAATTTTCACCTAACATAACAAAAATGATACTAATATTAAATTAAATTATTTTTTTTAATATATACTACTTCAATATCAAGTCAAAATTTAAACAATTAAAAGTATATTAAGAGAATAAGAGTTGAAAAACAAAAGAGAAAGAGTTTGAGAAGGTCAACTAAGGATGAGAATGATAAAATGAAGAGTTGAGAAAGAATTTTTAGGGTTTTTGAAATTTGAACAAGTGTCAGATACCGGCACAAGGATAAACCAAAATTTAGCTAGGCGCAGGTCCACAGGCCGGATATCGGCACTGCCTCCTGTCGGATTCTAGCATGTTGCCAGTTAAATTGTCGTGGGTCCCGCATGTTGAATTCCATCATATAGTACATTCAGAATCTAACACACCAAAATTTTAATATTGTTTACTGTAACCCAAAATTCAATTTTTTTTAAATAACTCTATTTTCAAAAAAATTCCGTGAAAATGTGTGTTAAACTATGTGACACTAATTAATTTTAAAGTTTGTTCGTTCACTCTTTATAAAACGTAACTTTACTAATTGAACATTTAGCATACTTTCTTTATACAGGCATTGTCCTAATAATATATGAGTATTAGTTAATTGATACCAAAAGTAAATGAAATTAATTAATAAAATATTTATATAATAAATTGATTAACTTAGATATCTATATAGAATTATAGATATTTATAAAGAAAATAAAATAATAATTGAGTGATATTAAAAATAGATTAAATTAAATATAAATTATTTTAATTATATATTTATATTCATATATATAAAATAATTATTATAATAATTAAATTTCCGTTCTTAATAATTAAAATATTTAATTTAATTTATTAACTAATTATTATCTTAAATTTGTGTATTAAATTATATAATTTAAATAATTATAAAATTAAATTTACAAAGTACATATATAATAAAAATTATAAATAATATTTATATATAAATTATTAGTATTATATATAATAATAAATAAATATTGATTCTTTTGATATAATTCAGTACAAAATAATTCAGTATAGTTTAATACGCTTTTCGATTCGATTTTAAATAAAATATTCAGATTTATTTTAAATAAAATTATTGATATAATTTGATTTGATTTTAGTTAAAAAATTAATGGTATAATTTAATTCTGTATTTTTTTATTTCGAAATTTTGATTCAGTACAAAACAAAATTTCAGATCCTTATGGGCCCCTGCTTGAAATTGAAAGCAATTTTTTCACTTTCCCTCTCTTCCTTTCTCTTTCTCTGCAAATCTGAGCGATGGCAGCTCTAGATTTTAATAAGCCCTCTTCCCTTCCTCCCTATCCTGAGGTAATCTTCACCATTTTTAGGCTTTTATTCCTGATTCGTCTTTTTGTTTCGATTAAACTTGCTTTCACCAATTTCTCTTTAATCTGTGTTCCATACCTCGCTGTAAATCTGAGAGAAGTTTCGGATTTATTCATGTTCCTTTGTTTATTGAACCGTATCACTAAAGATTTAAGCTTGGTTACGTTCTTTGGAGCTTGATTGCGTTCTATGGTGCTTGCAATTTGTAAGAATTCTTGTATAAAGTTTAATTTTTTTTTTTTAATCTCTGATTGAGTTTGGTTTAATTCCTTCTTCACAGTGAATTATAAGTAAGAAAAGGAAAAAACTTTTTTCTTTCTTTTTATCAGAAAAAACCCTAATCCACATTTCGCATGTTTAATGCTATACTAGTTCTTCAATTCATCAATTTTTTTTTTGCTTTTTGCCTTTTAGCTGGTAATGTTCCTTGTCTATACTTTCTAAGAAAAGTAAGAAGTTGCTTCTTTGAAATAACTTGCTTTCATACACTGACTTGATTTTAATCACTTATAGTTTCATTTCTTGAAACCCATTTCCTTGTGTTGGTGTGAAGATTTTTTTTTTTCTTTTGGTTAGATTTTCCTTGTGTTTGAATTCCACGGAATTTGTAAGGATCCTGACATTAAATTGGGTCGATCGCTTTTTAACCTTTGATTTTCAATATTAGGAAGGGCTGGTGTCCCCATGGAAGTCACGGGCTTGATGCTTGGAGAGTTCGTTGATGAATATACTGTGCGTGTTGTTGATGTCTTTGCAATGCCACAGAGCGGTACTGGTGTTAGTGTTGAGGCTGTGGATCATGTTTTTGAGACTAACATGCTTGATATGCTCAAACAGACTGGAATGTATATTTCTTATGAATTATATTCTGAATACAAATGCTGCTCTAGTTTATCCTTGTATGTTGTTATTTTGATCTATTAATCGTGGGGTTAAAGTGTTGACCTTCAAGGATCCAGGTACAAAGTGTTCTATCTTCTAGTTGATCTGAGAGCACGTTGCTACATTGTCTTTGATGTTAGAATTGAGTTTTATTTTCAAGGGAGAGCTTATGGGAATTCTGTTTATTTCAGATCATTGTCTGCGAGTGCAGTAGCACATGTATTCATTCCTTAATGAGTTTCAAATTAATTGAACGCAGTTCTTCCTCTTGGTGAAGATCCACCTGCTATTACTTCCCTATGCTTCAATCATAACGGAAAGATTTTAGCGGCTGCTGCAACTGATGGAATGATCCTCATGTTTGGTATCCTTGTACAATTTTATGGTGTATGTTACTTGCATTTCTTCTAGTTCAGTGACAAGTGTTCTAGTTATGAGTCCAAGAAAAAACAAAAATAAATAATTGTTCTATTTATGATCAGTATCACAAGGGAAAAGTTTCATTTGTATTGCCCCAATCCCCCTCTCCCCACCCTCTCTCAATACTCACACAGATGCAAGCATTCTGCACATTAACTAGTCATAGACATGTCTGCTGGTCTACAAATTGTTGGCTGGCCTGCACATGATTCTGCCATAAATTCTATTCATTTTGGGCCTGATGAGACAAGCATTTTCAGTTTGGGTTCAGATGGAAAGGTACATCTCCATATTCTATATTGCCGTGTCTTGAAATTTGCCAATGTGTAATCTACCATCCTGTTTATTCTTTGGACTGGATATTCTTTTTTAACTGTTCCTTGATGTGTTAATCTGTGTATATGTTTTCATTTTTTGCGAAATGTGCACAACCTGATTAGGTTTTTCTATGGTGTCAGATTTTTGAATGGAGTTTGCAAAACCAAGGCCATGTCCTATGGTCAAGGAGTTGTAGCAGGTACTTTCGCTTTTCTTAATGCATAGGTCATATTGGTGTATTTTAGGCTTCTGAAGGGAATTTTGGTTTTCACAGTCTCGGAACTGACATGCAGTCCTGATTATCTCATTGCATTTGATACTATGAATAGCTAGCATATTACAGATTGTAGCTATTAACATGACGGTCAATTTGCTTTCGTACTTGTATGGGAAGTGAAGATGTGAGATATACAATTTCTAATGATGTTCATTGCATATGATGTTGCAGAGTGAGGAGAGCTCAATTGAAGATTTAATGGAACTTGTAATGCAAATTGTTGCTTTTCACATGAAGGTAAGCTTTTCACATTAAGATTTAATGGAACTTGTAATGCAAATTGTTGCTTTTCACATGAAGGTAAGCTTCGATTTGTTCATCTAATTTTTTGGCATTACCATGTCACTGCAAGAAAAAATGATTTGTGCATCTAATTATTTATTTATTTTGTTGGCAGCATAATGCTGAACCTGAAGCTGTTGACCTTTTGATGGAGGTAATATGCGATATTATTTCTTTTATCTTTCTAGTTCAGTTTTATTTGTGCATATTGTTTCCTTTCCTTTTCTATGTTGAAATGATCTTGTGGTCTTATTGACTGTGGGTTGAAGACCTTGATCTCTTGATTGATCATGTCGACAAAACAAATTTCAAGAGGACCTGCCTGTATCTCACTAGTGCAGCAAGGTAACTGAAATTGTGTCATTATAATGTGAATAGCTACAAAATATTTATTTATTTAAAGTATGGAGCTATCTTTATTTTAATATTTCAAATTTGTAGGATGGCCAAATTTGAAGTGGATGGTTGTTGAAATGAAGTGTTTTTTTTTGTCTTTCTAAATTTTTTCCAGGAAAAATAACTAGGCTGCTTTCAGCTCTTAATCTTAATTAATTCCAGTAGTTAATGCTTGATTTTTTTTTTTGGTTGGGGGGAATCTTCACTTCTTCTGCACCTAACTTTGAAATAAGGCAGTAAACAGACATGCTTTTATTTTTATCTGAAGATTCAGAAACAAACTCATTGGAGTTAGTTCAGTTGTTACATGTTGCTATACATAGGGTGTGATAGATGCCCATAACAAACACAAAGCAGAGCACATGCCATCCCATCATCACCACCACTAAAAATTATAGAATGGAAGGAAGAGAGAGCAGAGTTCTTGTTATGTAGGATGAAATTCTATTTGGTAAATGAGTATTTTTCTTAAAAAAACTATGTCATTTTTTCAAAGGTAAACAAATATTTGTTGTTTCTATAGACTTTTGTATTTCTCATTTTCATATTTCATGTGGTGATTGAATGCAGATACCTTCCTGGCCCAGATGATATGCTGGTTCTTGATATTGCTTACATGATATATCTCAAATACGAAGAATAATCAAATCCACTTCAGATTGCACTTTTCCTTGACAACCTGCAGGTTGGTCATTGGTGTGAACACTTTCACCTGGGATCTAAATTTCAATACCAGATTCATGCTTTATTGTTGAATGTTGATTTGAAATTTATAGCTTTCTGCTCTTTGGACTTTTGGCATGCACATAGCACTATCCTAAAAATTTGTTTGTTTATTAGTTTTAACGATTCAAATCATACGTTACCAGTATGTGAGGCAGGTGCTTACAGTTTGTGATGATTTGCTCCGAAAGAAGCAATTCTGTTACATTGTTGCTCAACATGTAAGTTAAATTTTTGAAGTTGCATATGGCATGAATTTTGCCATCCAGCTTGAGACCGCGCTCCCCATTTGAATACCTCTGCATCATCTATAGCTGCTTGTAGTAAGCGGTGTGAATTTTCTCAGAAAGTCATTCAGCTTGAGACCGCACTCACCATGTTGATGGATACTGTAACCCAGCTAAAGAATCGGTTTGAAGATTTGGAAACTAAAGGTGCTCTGCAGCCGGATCGTCCTCCTTCACCTTCACCATCAACTTAACTTAGATTTGTAATTTTTAGTTATTGATACATGACTTTATGTTGTTTTTGTTATGGTTTTCATGGATTATTACTTTACAGTAATATAATATATTTTCAGGATTTTAATTGTCGTGTATTACAATTTTTATATTATATTATCAATAAGAATATTTCTTAACTTTCATTATGAGTTTGGATTATATATATTTATACATAAAAAATTTGATTAAAACTAAAATATTATTCTAAGCTATCATAATTTTTAATGTAAAAAATAGCAACGAAAAGAGTTATTCTGTTGCTATTTTAGCAACAAAATTGTAATTCGATTGCAAAAATTTTCAACCGAATATCAAATCGGTAGCTAAAAATAGCAACGAAAATTATATTGCGTTGCTATTTTTAGCAACGGAAAATGATTTGGTTGCAAAAATTAGCAACGGAAATTATATTTCATAGCTAATTTTGACCAATTTACCGAAATTACTTTGATTAGATTTAGCAACGGAATTTGTTTTCCATTACCAAAAAATAGCAACCATCAAAATTGCAACTGAATTTTTCGTTACTAATTTTTATTAGCAACGAAAATTCAACAAATTCGATTGCTAATTTTCGTTGCTATTTTATAATTTTCTTGTAATGGGTGGAGGAGTTTTTGGGAACTACATTGGAAGAGTTCGATAAGGCGTTGTTTTGGTTGGAGAAAGTGAAGAGAGTATTTGAGGAGGTTCATTGTCCTATGGATCATAGGGTAACCTATGCCATCTTTTTACTTCAAAAAGTGACACATGATTGGTGAAAACTATTGTTTAAACAATTGTAGTTGCTAGCTCTACTTACTTAGGGGTTCTTTGAGCAGGAATTTAAATAGATATATGTCGCAAAGAAGCAAAGTTGAGACAGTTATTGAATTTAAAGAAAAGGGGCATGTCAGTGGCAGGGTATGAGGAGTATAGCATGTTGAGTAAGTACATACCTGAACCAATGTTGACAGATGTTTTTAGATGTCAGTAATTTGAGGAAGATTTGAATGAATAGATTAAAGACCGCTTGGTAGGAGTTATTTTTTTGCAGCTAGTAAACTATTATCAGCTTGTACAAGTAATTATACCAGTGGAGAAATCTAAAGTGGATAAGAGAGAGAGAGAGAGCAGAGAAGAGGATTTCCTAGAGGAGGCTTATTTTTGGGAAAGAGATCAATCACTACATCGGAGAATCAACTAGCTGAATCGGTTAATAGTCCTCCTACCCGGGGTAGATGTCAAGGGCCAGCCTCAGCATCTAGATCAAGTAAAGATGCACTAGAGGGTCAAACGGAAGGATAAGGACCGTCATATGAGTGTTCTTATTGTGTAAAGAGACATTGGGGGCACTTATAAATTGCTGATAGGTGCTTGTTTAAGGTGTGTTTGTAGTGATCATTTTGTAGCTGAATGTCCAATCAGGTAGAAACTAGGGGCCACACAGCAGAGTAGCAGGGGAGCTTCTTATGCTTCTTAGACACCTAGAGGCCATTATGGACAAAGTCAATATAGGCCTCCAGTTAGAGTAGCATTGGAGATAGTGGACCGACCTATGACCATAACAGCTTCTGCATAGGCATATGCTATAAAGGCTCGTGAGGATATGGATACCTAAGAAGTTATAGCTGGTATTTTCTCTCTCTTTGATATTGATATGTATGCTTTAATAGATCTGGGCTCCACACATTCATACATGTGCATTGAGGATATGAGTAGGGGGATGTTAGTGATGGATCACTAGCATATGATATATGTGTAACAAGTCTTTTGGGCCATAGTGTTTGTGTGAATAGAGTATGTAGAAATTGTCCTATTATAGTACAAGGAATGGAATTTGTAGTTGGGTTGATTGAATTATCGTTCTATAAGTTTGACATAATTTTGAGCATAAATTGGCTTGTTAAGCATCAGGTAGTAGTGGATTGTGGGAACAAGACAGTAATGCTGAAGAGTCCTGATGGTAAAGAAATAGTAGTGTAGGGTATCCGATCAAAGCCTTTAGCAAATTTCATTTCAAGTGTGCAAGCTAGACGGATGCTTAGGAAGGGTTCAGAAGCATTCTTAGCCCTAGTACTTGATTCTAAGAAGGTAAAAGTGCATTTTTCTGATATACCAGTAGCTAGAGAATTTCTAAATATATTTCTAGAAGAGCTACCTGGTCTCCTTCTTGAGAGAGAAGTAGAGTTATCTATTGAAGTGTTACCTAGCATGGCTTTTATTTCTCAATCACGGTATAGAATGGCTCCATCAAAATTGATAGAGTTAAAAATCCAGTTGCAAGAGTTACTAGACAAGGGTTTTGTTAGACCAAGTGTGTCACCTTAGGGTATGCCAGTTTTGTTTGTCAACAAGAAAGATGGCACCTTGAAGATGTGTATAGACTATCGAAAACTCAATAAACTGACAGTGAAGAACAAGTATCCCTTACCAAGGATAAAAGATTTATTTGATCAGTTAAAAAGTGTATGTGTGTTTTCTAAGATCAATTTGTGCTTGGGATACTACCAACTTCGAGTAAAAGATGTAGATATCCCAAAGATTGCTTTTAAAACTTAGTATGGCCATTATGAGTTCTTGGTCATACCTTTTGGATTAACTAATGCACCGACTTTTATAGACTTGATGAATAGGGTGTTTAGACCCTATTTAGACAAGTTTGTTGTGGTATTTATAGATGATATATTGATTTACTCTAAGAATGAGTGAGAGCATAAGGACCATTTGAGGATTATATTGCAAACATTATGGGAAAAGCAATTATATGCCAAGTTAAGTAAGTGTGACTTTTGGCTAAAAGAAATCTCTTTCCTTGGGCATGTGCAATCTTTAAAAGGTATTAGGGTGGATCCTAGTAAAATTGAGGCTATCATCAACTGGAAACCACCTCAGAATGTGACTAAATTGAGGAGTTTTCTGGGGTTAGTAGGTTGTTATCATTGCTTTGTGAAAGGGTTTTCAGTGATTACTTCCCCATTTACTAAATTGCTTCAAAATGGTATCAAGTATGAATGGATGGACAGATGCCAAGAAAGTTTTGAACAATTGAAAAAGATGCTAACTGAAGCACCTATGCTCGCACAACCAACTTCGGGCAAGGAGTATGCCATGTATAGTGATGCTTTGAGAAATGGTCTGGGTTGTGTTCTAATGCAAGATGGCAAAGTTATCGCTTATACATCTAGGCAATTAAAGCCTCATGAGCAAAATTACCTTACTCATAATTTAGAGCTTACGGCAGTAGTGTTCACTCTATAGATATGGCGATAGTACTTATATGGAGAGAAGGTAGGGTATATACTAATCACAAAAGTCTCAAGTATTTGCTCATAAAGAAAGAACTTAACCACGACATCAGAGTTGGTTAGAGTTGCTTAAAGATTATGAGAGTATAGTTGATTATCACTCGGGAAAGGCTAATGTAGTGGCTGATGCTTTGAGTTGGAAGATGATAGCAGCCATGATGTTACAGTAATGTATATAGAAGTTGGTGTTAGATGGAGCTTAATAACTCAATTAAAAGCATGGCCCAACTTGAGACAGGATATTGTTGATGCTCAGAAGGGTGATGAGAAAATGAAGTGGACAATTCAATTGATTAATGACGGTAAAGAGTATGAGTTTGAGATAAAATAAGATGGAAGGGTGTTATACAACAAAGAAACATGATGTTATATGAGTCACTATGGATAGATTTATGAAGTTAGCTCATTTTATACTAGTTTGGTTGGATTACTTAACAAACTAATTAACTAACTTATATATTAATAAGATTCTCCAATTTCATGGAGTGCCAGTTGTGATGCACGTTGAAGCGTTCGCTCATTTCCAGCTGGATTCTTGAAGGCCCGTTTTTAGGGCCCAAGACCAGAGGAAGCTCAATTTTAATCATAAACTAGCCATTTCGCAATAAAAAGGAATGAACCTTATTTATTGCTCACGGTCAACCCATGAGCTCAAAGAGGCAGGTGTCATGGAGTCGCCACCTAACAAAATGTTAAGAATTGAATCTCGACCTTATTTTGATGCCTAAATAGAGATTGGTGTTCAGGATATCCCTCTTATTAGGCATTTTGATTAGGTGTTGTTTTGTAATAGAGTTTTAGAATTAATCCCCTCTCCTCTCTCATATGATGCAAGCAATATAATTTAAGTAAACATTCTATGCAAATAAAGAAAGCAAAAATTAATACTTAAAATAAAATCCTGCTTAAAATAATTATATAAGCAAAAATTATATAAGCAAATTGTCCACAACATCAAATCGCAAATAAATACACACAAATAAATTGAGGAGTTAATTTAGGTTGGAAACATTGGTTTCCTCATGCATATTTACAGAAAAAAAAGTTTTTATTATATTGTGTGAATTTTTGGGTTAAAAGTTGAACATTGGTCCATTTTTATTAGAGGAAATTCATTTAATTAGTAAAAATAATTTAAGTAAGATTTTACCATTTATCGTGTAAAAAATCATTTATTACTAGCTATTACATTCCCAAAAAATACATACATCTAAAGATAAATAAAGAAGAGCTTTAATAAAGAAAATAAATAAATAAATAACAACATAATAACCAAGAAAAAAATGAAGTAACCCGAATAAAGAGGGTGACCCAAGTAGGGGCACGACTTTCCATGCAAATACTATACGTCCTCGACGATCAGAAATGTACCAATTACTCAAAAACTAACAAATTAATTAGCATTGATGATAAGATATCTATATAATTCACACCAACAAACAAATTGATCATAGGTATAACAGTATACCTACATTAACAAAAGCATGCTAAATATCACATAAATACTGTACAAAATGGATATTAAAGTAAAAGGCATTAAAAAAAACCTAAAAAATACCCTAGAGACGGCCAAAAAAGAATGAGGGATGGCGAACCATGGAGCGAGGGATGGCCAGGAGGAAGGTAAAAGGATGTCCCATCCTTTGAGTGAGGGATGGCTGTCCATCACACCTTCTTCCCGTCCCCCACTTATAGAACATAACAGAAACTTGCAGAATGGAAGAACAAAATGCAGGAAATTGTGTAAATAAATATTTTAGCCCTAGATTGAAATAATTAATCATTAAACCATGCCAAAACATATTTAAACACCAAAACATACAACAAGTTGCATTAAAATTAAGGAAATGCACCACATATACATGTTAAAAAGAAGAACTTTGAAACAATAATGGAGGAATCCCTTTTTGATCATTATGCCTTTAAAACATCATACAAGCCAAAAAAAAATCATATTTTAACAAAGTGAGCATATTATTCAATCTTAACCAGCCAAAACAGATCTAATTAACATCCAAATAATCATGTAATTGAGTGTATAAATGGTAGAGAGAGAAAACTATAAATGAGCCTAGAATATTACCTTGATGACTCTATGATTTTTGAAGTCCAGATCTTTGCTTCGAATCGTGTTCCTTGATTCTTGAAAGAAGTATGAAATTTGTTTTTGTTTTGCCAGCTAAAAGGATTGCTAAGGCATTAACCTTTTAGAAAGAGAAAAGAAATTGATTTTCTTCATTCACTAATGGTTTTTCTCTTAAAGAATAATGATTCCTCCCTTAAAACCCTAAAAATTTTGGTTTATATACATAAGAGAGAGTTTTAATCCAAATACAACTCAAAAATCGCCAGATTAGGAGATAAAATCCCCAAAATCTGGATCTTATATCTATCTAAAATCCTTTCTCTTTTCAAATTCCAAGAAAACGTGAGAAAAACTATGTTTCGACCTAGGGATAGGCATCTGTGAGTGAGGGATGGCCGTCTCTCATCACTAGATCTCAAATTCCCTATAATTCCCCTGGTTTACATTGTCCTGGAGGTTATGACCCATATACGACCATCCTTTAGGTGACGAATGGCCGTTTGTCACCACTATTAGTCACAATCGAGGTTTTTTGCCTATCTTTTCTTAAAACACTTGAAATTTTTTTGAAAGTGTTTTAAAAACCATGAAAATCTTTAAGAGAAAGTAACAATTCCACGATCGGAGCCTCGAGATCTGAACCTGCTGTCAGCAATATACTATTTCCTCATCATCGAGTAACTCTGATCTAGACTGCCTTGGGTCACGGTGTCTACAACTGCCCCCAATTTTTGGAAGCTAGTGCATTATTGCCAAAGTGAGCCAAAATTTAGAGTAAAAGAAAAAAGACACAAACCTGAGGCATCAAATCTCTTGTTTGATTGGAACATGTACCTTTTAAGGAAGTGAGTCTTTTGATCGGGTAGTTATCATTATTTTGTTGACACGTTAACCTTGTGTTGGATGTCCGATTAGTGCCTAAGGCATATAGAATTGAGACAGCTTGAGACTAACTCTATTGAAGGCAGCAAGTCTCCACTTGTCTAATTAGCGCCTGAGACATACAGAATTGAGACAAGAATAAAAGGTATTCCTCAATTAGCTCCTACGGCATGCAAAATCAGGTTGACTTGGTTGCATTTGATTAACGCCTAGGGCATATAGAATTAAATTGGTGAAAACATGTCATGACTAGTGCCTCGGGCATGCAGAGTCAATATGACATATCATACTTGTATGTTGGAATTATCTTATTGGTTGCTCTTTCTGAGAGATTCGGTTGTTCTATCTAAGTTAATGCCATTGGGGATATTTTTGTGAGATACCATTGGGATATGAAACCCATCGTGGTTGTCCTTTGCTCAGCAATTATTTCCTCTTAATATCAACCTCATTTCCATATTGAAGTTTCTCTCGTTCTGAGAGATTGTTGTTGAAGATGTAAATGTTTGCCCCCTTGGTGGGGTTTTGGGTATCTGATGTAAAAGACACTAGATGTTAATATATTGTTTATTGAATTTAACTTCTTTTTATTGTTGTTGTTATTATCAATATTGCTTATTACCTTTATTTTATGATGACATAGTTATTTATAAATTATCATTAATTACATGGAATTCACACCCATTCATCTTCTAAGCGAATGAAAGCACAAATAATATAAGACATATAAATAATACATATGAAAACAAAATAAGTTATATACAATTCTATTTTATGTACATCAAAAATTTAATAAAGTATAACTCCCTGAATACAATAAATAACCAGTCACTACAATGGTCCTGGCTTTAATGCTCGGCGGTATGTCAGTCCTGATGGCGGTCTGAATGCTGGCAGATTGGTAAGTTGGGCTAGAGCCATAGCCTGAGGCACCGGAGGTGGCTGCTCACTTGCCTGCTCGAACACAAACCTGAAACCTGGCAGTGCTGATTCAATGGTTAGAGTATTTTTGATATCACCTTAGCTAGCCTCTCTAATCCTTGCCCCACCTATATGACTGCTCGGGAGTGGCTCTCTAGATATCTCATCAGATTCCCCCTCAAGTACCCAATGTACCTCCTCAGCTACTCATCGATCTCAGTCATCGTCTATCTAGCCTTAGAAGCCTCTGCCTCGATACGAGTCCCCTTATTTTTAAGATGGGTGAAGGAGTCATCTACCACTTGCAAAGACTTATTAAACCTGTGCCCTATAGCCTGTATATCTATCTTGAGACCTTGTACCTCTGTCTGTAGTGTCTACATAGTTGCTGGTAGTGCCTGTAAAGAATGTATCGCTGCAAGTATGGTCCTCTATGTCTCCTCTATTATAACCAGTCTCCTAGATATATCATCTGAAGTTGGAGGTTCCTGAGTAGAAGGTGCTAGAGCCTGTGGCAGATGTGCCATTAATATAGATGCCCTCGGGTGTCCATAAGGCAGAGGAGTGGTTGAGGATGAAGCTCCAGGGCATCTGTATAGAGAAAACCTCATAGCTGGGGATCTCTGATGCCTGAGTGGAGATCTGGTGTGAGCTAATGTCTAGGTTGAACTGCTTAAGAGGTTGTGTAAGTCAATCTGCATGTCAAAAGCATAGTCAATATCCTACTCTGCCCCCTGGGAATCTCTGCCTCACGAGGCTCGTCTGCTCATGCATCCTACTAAGGTGGCTGCTCCTGGTGCTCCCCTAAGAATCCCTCGGCTGCCTGACCTTGAGCATCCTACCATGCCTCTTGATCTAGTATGATAGGTTCAAGTCTGCATCTGTTCTGGGTCTCAGGCACTATCAACAATCTGTACTGGCCCTCTTGGCCCTATATAGGCTCTACCATACTCATAGTGATGGATGCCTATATATCAATGTATATGCTCTCCTAAATGTGATTTCCGAAGCGATCCTTCTCTAATTCGAGTGATATAAGCAGCCTAGTGATGACCCCGCCTACACATACCTGCGTCCCTAGCGTGGTATTGACTCTGGTCAGGGTTGAGATGATCTCATGAGAGATGTCTATGCACTATCTCTCCTGCATCCCCTAAAGGCTGGTAACGTCTGTCGAGTTAACATTACCTGAAATCCTAATGCATCCAAGGTAAGAAGCAGACATAACCCTCTGTAGATACCTATAAATTTGAAGAGCCAACATCATGCTCTTCGCCTTGTTCGAGTTGTATAGAACTACGGGTAATGTAATGGCTCCCCACCTATCCCTGTCCATCAGTCTGAGAGGCGTGATCATGCCTGGTCCAGAAGGAAGCCCTATAGCCTCTGTGAATCTACATCTAGTGATACTGAAAGGTATCCTCGAAGCTCTAAACCAAATTGCTTCCTCTTGTGTGTCAACCACTGGTATCCTCCTTACCATAACGTGGCTAGTACCTCCTAAGTCATGCCTGCATATGCCTTGAATGCTAGAGCAAAAAAATCAGTCTAGCCGGCGTTGGCTAATAGCCTGTCAGCCTCCTCTAGTAAACAAAACTCCTCCAAGAACTGCCTGGACATGTACTAGCTGGCTCTGAACTAGACGTGACTCAGAGCTTTGTATCTAGTAGCCTGTTCATCTGTTATATAATTAGGCATCGGCTGCAAGAGCTGAGGATGTGATGTCCTGCGAGGCATCCTATAAAATATGATATGTCAATTCGTGTTTGACTCATGCAACAAAAAAATAAGAATAGACTTTAACACATATGCACGAAAAATGAGGCAAAATACATTGATTGCATGCTTTTCTAGAAATAAATTTCGACAGCATTCCGACTAGGAATAAGATTGCCACCTCTATAAAAGACCCATTTAACAACACATAGGTCGTCATGGCTATAACAACATCTTTCACATTATTTGAAAAGATTTTGACAAAATTTTGGTAATATTTCGGCTAGGAATATAACTGCCCCCTTGTACAAAAATATACATTTGAAGTAATGGCAACACAACACAAACCTTCAGGGCCACTAATAATTTTCGCTTATCGAGAAACAAGATAAAAATTTGGCAGCATTCCGGCTAGGAATGATAATGCCTCCCTATACAAGTGTCAATTTAAAAGCACACAACAAGCTACAGACCATCAAAGTCACGAAACAATACAAATTCTTGACATTATGTTTTGTGTAATAGCGAAGATAAAAAAATACCTCTAAGAGTCTAAAACTTATGTACATTACTGCCTATACTACAGATTTCAAGTGCTCATACATAAGGTAGCATGTAAAAGGTCATATACATTATGTTAATTACATTGTAAGATATTATTTATTTTTAAACTAAAAAATCAATATAATGACAAAAATATATTAGATATTAATACAACAACAAGTGCTCGTGCCCATCACGCCTAGATCTAAAGTTTTCTAACATAAGTTTTATTCTAACTTAAGGAAAAAGTAAGAAAACATCAAATTCTTAAAATATACTTACTTGAGAAGAGCAGAGAAAAAAAATAGGAAAGAGTAGGAAATTTAGTCTTTTTGAAATGTGGCTCGCTTCTAGGAGACCGTAGGCATAAATGGATCGTAAAACGGATGTCAAACGAAGAAAAAATGCTTGAAAAATCATTGAGAGGAAACTTTCACCTGAAAAAATGGAGTTTTGAACGAAAAATGAAAGAAAAACCCTTTTATATTGTCGAAATCGAGTGAGGGACGGGCTAGCCATCCTTCGCTTGGGGATAGACGGGACGTACAGGCTATTCCGTCCCTTAGGTCAAAAAGACCATTTTCCCTCTGTTTTTATTTTTCTCATATTTTTCAAATTTTAACTCTGTTTTCTTCGATTTTCTAGTTGTTTTCTCGATTTTTCACTCTCTATCCATCTAAAATTAGTTTACAATATTATTGACACTCTTTTTATAGGTTTCAACACCATTTTTATAATATTTACATACTTTGATTATGTAAGGCCCCTAACATGACCCTAATTTAATTTGCATATTATTGTAATTAAGTAAGGGGGTAAATTAACATGTTATTATGTTAATTGCATGAAAATATAATAAAAGAGTATGGTTTAATGTTAATTAAGGATACAATTGAGGATAAAGGTATTAATTTGGGGTTAATTGGTATTTTTGGCATTTTGGTGGCCAATTGTGTAGAGAAGAATTTAATTCAAGGTTAAATTGAAAGAATGCTTAAATGGATAGGTTAATGTTTGAAAAAGAATTAGTAGAGGGGTTAAAGTCTAACATGCATAAAGGCTTGTGGCAATTGTGTGACATGCAAAATGATGAAGGACTAAAGAGGAGATTGTCATGTGGGTATAAAAGGCTTGGGTTAGAGAATTTGATTGTGAGAATCGGCATTTGTTGAGAGCAAAACCAGAAATTCATCTTCTTCTTCCTCTTTGATTTCCATAGATTTATCTCAAGCATTTAGATGTTAATGGTGCATGTTGGTTAATCAAGAGTTTAAGGCTCTAAGCTAAGGTAATTAAACTCTCATTTTAACACTTCATCATCACCATCTTCTTCTTCATTTTCCGTTGACTGAGAATATGTCATTTGCTGGAAATGTATGTTCATGGTGATGGTATTTATGAAGGAGAAGAGGAAGGAAGAAGGATCAAAGGAAAGGGACTTGATAGAGGTTGAAGACATTGGGTTTATCAGCCAAGGTATGGGAATTTAGGCCATTCATATTGCATGTAAAAATGGATTACTGGAAGTGAATAGAATTTACAGAATTGAATTTACGTTTTTCTGGAAGTTTATCGTCGAAAGGTTGAAGAAGACAGACTTGCCGAGTCGTGAACATCAGTCCGACTCGTGAAGCTCTTCACGAGTCGTGAAGTCGAGTCTTTCTTCTTCACTCGTGAGCTTCTTCACGAGTCGTGAAGTTCAGCTTTTCTTCCTCACTCGTGAGCCACTTCACGAGTCGTGAAGTATAGTTCCTTCTCCACTCGTGAACCTCTTCACGAGTCGTGAGAATCACCTTATTTGCTTCACTCGTGAATCCCTTCACGAGTCGAACTCCTCTTCACGATTGAATGACCTGTCTTGAATGTTTTGCTCATAAGTTGAGCTATAGAACAGCAAATTGAGTGATTCTTTTTGCATTGAAAAATAGACTTCCATACCTATATTTCACATGAAGAAACCTAAGCTTAAATCTGTCTCTAGATACATGTAATCTATAGTTGAATCCGGACTAGTTTTCTAGACTACTCTATGTAACAGAAATGGCTAGTATGAACAGATTGTTGCTACACTTGATAATATGATTCTTTAATTGATTGAGACAACTATTTGCTTATGTGATAGAAAGTTAAATGAATAATGCATGTAATATGACTGTCAATGAAGGAATTGTATGCATACACATGCGTTCATTTGAGAATATGAATAAAGACTAGAAAGGAATTATCGAACCCATACATGTAAATCTTATGACATGTAAGTGCACCTGTTTATATGCACTTGTGATATGAAAAAGAGAATAATAGCATGACCTTGGCATGTGTATATGCCATATGAAAACGTGTTGATATTTTGTATAGCACATGACTTGAATGATGATAAAGGTATATATATATATGTGTTGGAAACATGCTCATAAGAATAAATCGACTATATGCGAATGTACCCACAGGTATGTACATTTATGATTATGTATATGAGTATATGAGCATGTAATTGCCTATGAGATAGAAGATGAATTCGCATGACTATGAACATGTGAAATGCTTAATGAGGGCATGATCAAGTCTATGATATGATGATTATATGTCATGCTTATATGATATGATGTAAATGATATAGTCATACAGATATAGATGAGCCAGATATATATCTTGGCATATGAAATGTGCATGTATCTGATTATGCACCAGAGAATTCACAGGTTGATAAGACTATGCATATGTGCAAACAATATACTATGAATACAGTATTAAAATGTGAATGGAATACGAATATAGTTCCGCCTGCGATAGAGTTTTAGATGTGGATAGATAGGCGCCTATAGGGAAATTGCAGCTGCCATAGTTGGCCCATTTGGGTCCATAGTATATGATCCCGTTTGGATCATGATCAACCCCGTTTGGGTTGATAGGCTACCCCGTTTGGGTATGCTTGACCGGTCCATAGTACAGTTGGCCCCGTTTGGGTCTATAGATTCGATATCTTCGGATATCCCTCATTTGATACCATTGTGTATCCATAGTTCCCGCATCCACTGATAAAGCTAAGGCAGGCTAAACGTTATTCATAGTAATGATCAAAGTAAACAGTTAAAGTTATTTGACTAAAGATTGATATGTGGCTTATATTGTTGGTTTACCACAGGAATTATGCTTCAATTGAATATGTTCACATGGAATATTGCCATCTATATGAATTATGAAAAAGAAATATGTGTTTCTCTCTCTTGGGTACAATGCTTATGTACATGAGAATATGCTTATGCTTTAAAGTATATGTTATTGTTGCCATGTTATGTTGGACATGTTGATTATAGTATATGAACATATTGTATATGTATGTTTTGATGGCCTTGTGTATGGCCATCCATCTGTAGATATTCCCCACTAAGCTTTATAGCTTAGCACGGGTTATTTATCCGTGTAGGTACCTTCTAGAAAGACTTTTGCTCAGGGACGTTCTCTGCATCAGGAAGGGCCAACCATCGACTTATAACCTTGATGTAGGATATTTTTTTGTAATACAGCTATCATATGTTTTGTATAATGGCCAGTCATATTTTGATATGTATATAACCTATGTGGGATAATGTAACTCACTAGTAGTAAAGCTACGAAAGAACATGTGTGCATGTGATATGCATGAAGTAATATCCATATAGTTAGTATGCATGATACTAAGCATGAAATGAAAAATAGGAACAGACAGGTGGCACAAATATTAGTATATGAAACAGTATGAGCATGATTAATAGTATTCATGATACATGTGTAAATAGGGTATTTGCATGAGGGGTGCTACAAATTTTGGTATCAGAGCCTAGGTTTAGTCTTTTCTGGGTAAAGATGAACCTAGGATTCTATAGTATGATATAGTGATTGCTGGCCTGATGCAGAAGTCCCTGTTTTCTTATAGATCAAAGATGGAAAGTTCTAGAGATGCTTTGGAGGAATCGGCTGAAAGCAATAGGCCGGTTAGAACTAATCCTTCCAATACTGGACCTTCATTCTCCAATCCAAATGAGGTCCCAGCAGCCATCCCTGCAGAAGCATTGTTAAAGATATCACAGGATATGGCTCAAATTCTTCAAAGAATGACAGCACTTAAAGCTCCAATCTCTGAAATTAGGAAGCATGGTGCTGAAGAGTTTCTAGGCACTAATCTGGAACAGTCTGAGGAAGCTGAATTTTGGCTGGAAAGACTAGAGAGAATTTTTGATGAAATCCACTGTCCAGTGGGTCATAAGGCATCTTGTGCTATGTCTCTATTGCAAGGAGAAGCTTATGATTGGTGGAAGTTGGTGTTGAGACAACCCCAGCTACCAGATCCCCTTACATGGGAATTCTTCACAGTTGAATTCAAGAAAAAGTATGTTACAGAGGCATATAAGCAAGAGAAGTTAAAACAGTTTCTCAACTTGAAACAGAGAGCTATGTCTGTGGCTGAATATGAGAAAGAATTCAGTCGCTTGTGCAAATATGTTCCTAATGAGATGTTGATTGATGCTTTTAAATGTAGACAGTTTGAAGATGGGTTGAATGAGCATATCAGAGAAAAGTTGATTGGGTCTACATCTTTGTAAGTGGTTAACTTCACTCAATTGGTTACAGCAGCCTTGCGAGTTGAAAAGAATGAAATGGCAAAGAGAGAAAGAGAACAGAGAAGAAGTGGGTCCAAGGGTGGATCTTTTACAGGAAAGAGAGCTAGAGGAGTACAAGGAAATCAGCCAGCTGAATCTGGCTATAGTTCTGCAAAGAGGGACAGGAGACAGGAGTCTTCTGTAATGTCTAAACAGGGAAAGGGAGCTTCAGGGAATCAGAGTGGGGGGGCAACCTCCAGAGTGTTTCCATTGTACTAGGAAACATTGGGGTAGTTGCAGGAAATTGTCTGGAGCATGTTACAAGTGTGGTGGTACTGGTCACTACATGGCAAGCTGTCCTTCGAAAAGGGACCAGGATGTTGAACAACAAGGCAGTAGAGGAACTTTTAATGCACCATCTTCTGGTAGAGGCAGAGGGAGAGGACTTGGGGGATCGAGGCCCCAGGGATCCCAGTCCAGGTACATTTCTGAATCCGTTGACAGGCCCGCAGCTCCAGTTGTTCCTATTCGGGCTTATGCATTGAAAGCTAGAGAGGATCAGTGTGCTCCAGAAGTCATAGCTGGTATTTTTTCTCTCTTTGATTCTGACATGCATGCACTTATTGATCCTGGCTCCACTCATTCTTATGTTTGCACTGGGGATTTGGGTAGAAATGAGTCTACTGTACATGAAATGGAATATGATATATGTGTAACTAACCCTTTGGGTCACAGTGTTGTTGTTAATAGAGTGCATAAACAGTGTCCTATAGTAATTCAAGGGAAAGAATTCCTTGCTGATCTTATTGAGTTACCATTCCGGGAATTTGATATTATACTTGGTATGGATTGGCTGTCTAGACACCATGCAGTGGTTAATTGTGAAGCTAAAACTGTAACTCTTATTGGTGCTGATGGTAAAGAAACGTTAGTTCAGGGCATTCGAGCTAAATCAATAGCTAATGTGATATCAGCCATGCAAGCTAAAAAATTTATGAGAAAAGGGTGTGAAGCTTTCTTAGCACTTGTGCTTGATTCAAGAATAGAGTACGCAAATCTTCAAGAGATTCCAGTGGTGAAAGAGTTTCCTGATGTGTTCCCAGAAGACTTGCCTAGTCTTCCACCTGAAAGGGAAGTTGAATTGTCTATAGACATTCTACCGGGTACAGCTCCTGTGTCGAAGGCACCATACAGGATGGCTCCTTTGGAATTGAAGGAACTTAAAGTACAGCTACAGGAGTTGCTTGACAAAGGCTTCATTAGGCCTAGTGTGTCGCCTTGGGGTGCACCGATTTTGTTTGTGAAGAAAAAGGATGGGTCTATGAGGATGTGCATAGACTACAGACAGTTAAATAGGATAACAGTGAAAAATAAGTACCCTTTACCCAGAATTGAAGATTTATTTGATCAGTTGAAGGGTGCTGGAGTGTTTTCCAAGATTGATTTGCGAACGGGTTATTATTAACTCCGGGTTAAGGATGTGGATGTTTCCAAAACGGCTTTTAGAACCCGATATGGGCATTATGAGTTTTTGGTGATGCCATTTGGGTTAACAAATGCACCGGCTGCATTTATGGACCTTATGAATAGGGTATTTAGACCCTACTTGGATCAATTTGTTGTTGTGTTCATAGATGACATTTTGGTGTATTCGAGAAATGAAGCGGAACATGCTGAGCACTTGAGAATTGTTCTACAGACTCTGAGGGAGAATAAGTTATATGCTAAGCTGAGCAAATGTGATTTTTGGCTTAAGGAAATTTCTTTCCTTGGTCATGTTGTGTCTTTTGAAGGCATTAGAGTGGATCCAGCAAAAATCGAGGCTATAGTGAATTGGAAGCCGCCTCGAAATGTGACGAAAGTGAGAAGTTTTCTGGGTTTAGCAGGTTATTACCGTCGTCTTGTGAAAGGCTTTTCAGTTATAGCCGCACCACTCACTAAACTGTTGAGAAAGGGTATAAAGTTTGAGTGGACTGATCGGTGTCAAGCAAGTTTTGATCAATTGAAGAAATTTCTGACTGAGGCTCCAGTTTTGGCACAGCCAGTTACAGGAAAGGAGTATGCTATGTATAGTGATGCTTCTAGAGTTGGCTTGGGTTGTGTGCTAATGCAAGATGGCAAAGTAATTGCCTATGCATCTAGACAGTTGAAGCCACATGAACAAAACTATCCAACCCATGACCTAGAGTTAGCAGCAGTAGTGTTTGCTTTGAAAATTTGGCGACATTATTTGTATGAGGAAAAGTGCAAAATCTACACAGATCACAAGAGTCTCAAGTATTTGCTCACTCAAAAGGAACTTAACTTGAGACAACGAAGATGGTTAGAATTGTTTAAAGATTATGATTGTATAGTGGATTACCATCCAGGCAAAGCTAATGTTGTAGCTGATGCCTTGAGCCGTAAGATGATGGCTGCTATGATTGCACATCGCGGTAGATGGAGACTTGCTTATGATGGTGCTTTAATAGCACAGTTGAAGGCTAGCCCTTGTTTGAGGCAAACAGTGATTGATGCACAGAAACATGATGAAAAGTTGCAACAGATTTTAAAGTCTTCACATGAAGGGACCCAGTCTGAGTACTCAGTGAAAGAAGATGGGGGTGTGTATTATCAGAATAGATTATATGTTCCTGATGACAAAGAGTTAAAGAGAACAGTATTGAATGAGGCTCATAATACAGTGTTTACTATGCACCCTGGTGGGAATAAGATGTACCAGGATTTGAAACAAAGTTATTGGTGGCCTGGCATGAAGAGAGATGTGGTAGCCTATGTCTCCATATGTTTGACTTGTCAACAGGTAAAAGCAGAGCACCAGTTACCCTCTGGTTTGTTGAACCCCATTCCAATTCCACAATGGAAATGGGAGGATATTACCATGGATTTTATAACAGGATTACCCCTTACACAGAAAAAGCATGATGCAGTTTGGGTTATAGTTGACAAGCTGACTAAATCAGCTCATTTCATACCAGTTCGGAGGGATTACTCCATGGATAAGATAGCAGAGCTTTATGTAAATGAGATCATCAGATTGCATGGCATTCCGGTGTCAATAATCTCCGATCGAGATCCGAGATTCACATCGAGATTTTGGCAAAGTTTGCAACAAGCTTTGGGAACTCAGCTTCGTTACAGTACAGCATTCCACCCTCAGACTGATGGGCAATCTGAGCGGGTTATTCAAATTCTAGAGGATATGATGAGAGGATGTGTTTTGAATTTTACAGGAAGTTGGGAAAGATATCTACCCTTAATGGAGTTTGCCTACAATAATAGTTATCAAAGGAGCATCGAGATGGCACCTTATGAGGCCTTGTATGGTCGGAAATGTAGAACTCCTGTTTACTGGATTGAATTGTCTGAGCGTAAGGTTATTGGTCCTGATATTGTCAAAGATACAGAGGAAAAGGTACAAGTTATCAAGCAGAGATTGAGGGAAGCTAGTGATAGACAGAAGTCTTATGCTGATTTGAAAAGAAAGGATATTGAATATCATGTGGGTGACAAAGTGTTTCTGAAAGTGTCCCCTTGGAGAAAAGTATTAAGATTTGGGAAAAAGGGTAAACTGAGCCCGAGGTTTATAGGCCCATATGAGATTCTTCAAAGAGTTGGGCCAGTGGCATATAGGTTGGCTCTCCCTATGGAACTAGCCAAACTTCATGATGTGTTTCATGTTTCTATGTTAAGGAAGTATCGTTCAGATGAATCTCATGTGATACCAGTTCAAGATGTGCAAGTACAGTCAGATTTCACTTATGATGAAGAGCCTATAGCAATTCTGGCTAGAGAAGTTAGACAGCTTAGAAATAAGCAAATTCCACTTGTCAAAGTGCTCTGGCAACATCACGGTATACAAGAAGTTACTTGGGAGCCAGAGACAGCTATGAAAGAACAACATCCTCACTTATTCAACACAGGTATGAATTTCGGGGACGAAATTCTTAAGAGGGAGAGAATTGTAAGGCCCCTAACATGACCCTAATTTAATTTGCATATTATTGTAATTAAGTAAGGGGGTAAATTAACATGTTATTATGTTAATTGCATGAAAATATAATAAAAGAGTATGGTTTAATGTTAATTAAGGATACAATTGAGGATAAAGGTATTAATTTGGGGTTAATTGGTATTTTTGGCATTTTGGTGGCCAATTGTGTAGAGAAGAATTTAATTCAAGGTTAAATTGAAAGAATGCTTAAATGGATAGGTTAATGTTTGAAAAAGAATTAGTAGAGGGGTTAAAGTCTAACATGCATAAAGGCTTGTGGCAATTGTGTGACATGTAAAATGATGAAGGACTAAAGAGGAGATTGTCATGTGGGTATAAAAGGCTTGGGTTAGAGAATTTGATTGTGAGAATCGGCATTTGTTGAGAGCAAAACCAGAAATTCATCTTCTTCTTCCTCTTTGATTTCCATAGATTTATCTCAAGCATTTAGATGTTAATGGTGCATGTTGGTTAATCAAGAGTTTAAGGCTCTAAGCTAAGGTAATTAAACTCTCATTTTAACACTTCATCATCACCATCTTCTTCTTCATTTTCTGTTGACTGAGAATATGTCATTTGCTGGAAATGTATGTTCATGGTGATGGTATTTATGAAGGAGAAGAGGAAGGAAAAAGGATCAAAGGAAAGGGACTTGATAGAGGTTGAAGACATTGGGTTTATCAGCCAAGGTATGGGAATTTAGGCCATTCATATTGCATGTAAAAATGGATTACTGGAAGTGAATAGAATTTACAGAATTGAATTTACGTTTTTCTGGAAGTTTATCGTCGAAAGGTTGAAGAAGACAGACTTGCCGAGTCGTGAATGACTTCACGAGTCGTGAACATCAGTCCGACTCGTGAAGCTCTTCACGAGTCGTGAAGTCGAGTCTTTCTTCTTCACTCGTGAGCTTCTTCACGAGTCGTGAAGTTCAGCTTTTCTTCCTCACTCGTGAGCCACTTCACGAGTCGTGAAGTATAGTTCCTTCTCCACTCGTGAACCTCTTCACGAGTCGTGAGAATCACCTTATTTGCTTCACTCGTGAATCCCTTCACGAGTCGAACTCCTCTTCACGATTGAATGACCTGTCTTGAATGTTTTGCTCATAAGTTGAGCTATAGAACAGCAAATTGAGTGATTCTTTTTGCATTGAAAAATAGACTTCCATACCTATATTTCACATGAAGAAACCTAAGCTTAAATCTGTCTCTAGATACATGTAATCTATAGTTGAATCCGGACTAGTTTTCTAGACTACTCTATGTAACAGAAATGGCTAGTATGAACAGATTGTTGCTACACTTGATAATATGATTCTTTAATTGATTAAGACAGCTATTTGCTTATGTGATAGAAAGTTAAATGAATAATGCATGTAATATGACTGTCAATGAAGGAATTGTATGCATACACATGCGTTCATTTGAGAATATGAATAAAGACTAGAAAGGAATTATCGAACCCATACATGTAAATCTTATGACATGTAAGTGCACCTGTTTATATGCACTTGTGATATGAAAAAGAGAATAATAGCATGACCTTGGCATGTGTATATGCCATATGAAAACGTGTTGATATTTTGTATAGCACATGACTTGAATGATGATAAAGGTATATATATATATGTGTTGGAAACATGCTCATAAGAATAAATCGACTATATGCGAATGTACCCACAGGTATGTACATTTATGATTATGTATATGAGTATATGAGCATGTAATTGCCTATGAGATAGAAGATGAATTAGCATGACTATGAACATGTGAAATGCTTAATGAGGGCATGATCAAGTCTATGATATGATGATTATATGTCATGCTTATATGATATGATGCAAATGATATAGTCATACAGATATAGATGAGCCAGATATATATCTTGGCATATGAAATGTGCATGTATCTGATTATGCACCAGAGAATTCACAGGTTGATAAGACTATGCATATGTGCAAACAGTATACTATGAATACAGTATTAAAATGTGAATGGAATACGAATATAGTTCCGCCTGCGATAGAGTTTTAGATGTGGATAGATAGGCGCCTATAGGGAAATTGCAGCTGCCATAGTTGGCCCATTTGGGTCCATAGTATATGATCCCGTTTGGATCATGATCAGCCCCGTTTGGGTTGATAGGCTACCCCGTTTGGGTATGCTTGACCGGTCCATAGTACAGTTGGCCGCGTTTGGGTCTATAGATTCGATATCTTTGGATATCCCTCATTTGATACCATTGTGTATCCATAGTTCCCGCATCCACTGATAAAGCTAAGGCAGGCTAAACGTTATTCATAGTAATGATCAAAGTAAACAGTTAATGTTATTTGACTAAAGATTGATATGTGGCTTATATTGTTGGTTTACCACAGGAATTATGCTTCAATTGAATATGTTCACATGGAATATTGCCATCTATATGAATTATGAAAAAGAAATATGTGTTTCTCTCTCTTGGGTACAATGCTTATGTACATGAGAATATGCTTATGCTTTAAAGTATATGTTATTGTTGCCATGTTATGTTGGACATGTTGATTATAGTATATGAACATATTGTATATGTATGTTTTGATGGCCTTGTGTATGGCCATCCATCTGTAGATATTCCCCACTAAGCTTTATAGCTTAGCACGGGTTATTTATCCGTGTAGGTACCTTTTAGAAAGACTTTTGCTCAGGGACATTCTCTGCATCAGGAAGGGCCAACCATCGACTTATAACCTTGATGTAGGATATTTTTTTGTAATACAGCTATCATATGTTTTGTATAATGGCCAGTCATATTTTGATATGTATATAACCTATGTGGGATAATGTAACTCACTAGTAGTAAAGCTACGAAAGAACATGTGTGCATGTGATATGCATGAAGTAATATCCATATAGTTAGTATGCATGATACTAAGCATGAAATGAAAAATAGGAACAGACAGGTGGCACAAATATTAGTATATGAAACAGTATGAGCATGATTAATAGTATTCATGATACATGTGTAAATAGGGTATTTGCATGAGGGGTGCTACAGATTACATTTTATTATACACAAGAGTTCTAAGTTCGAAATACTCCCTGAAATTAGTTATTTCTCTGTGGAATGTTGATTTTTGTTCTCCTGACATCATAAATCCTTAAGGTTTGGACATTCAGATCACCATTCTTCCTGTAAAATGCAAATAAAGACAAATGCTTTAATATGTACGCGCAATGTATGGAACATGCAAAAATATGACTTTTGGCCTTCCAATGGTGAGGGACAGGCTGGTCGTGGCTCGCTCGGGGGTGAGAGACGGCCGTGGCTCACCACTTTCTATAAATAGTGCTCCTTTTCTTGGATTTTGTGTCATTGACTTTTCAACTTCCAGGAAGCCTCTATCAGGTAATCTTCTCACTCCTTTTTTTCTTTTCCTTTTCTTGTCTTTCCTTATCTATTTTATCATTTTTTATTTTCTCCTATCATGTCCGCATCTTAGATTACTCGAAACCCTATAATCATGATTACAGGACTTATGAAATTGCACCGGTTACTGGATGACTCAAAAACTTGGGAGGACCCCTTATTAGCCCTTTATTTAAGTCTAAGATTTCTGAAAATAGTCTCTCCAGATAAACACCTCTTGTCTACTACACTTCGATTTTGGGACCTTAGGTTTCACGTATTTCGATTTACTCATTAGGAGCTATACCCTTTTCTTGAATAATTTGCTGCCATGGTGGGCATTAGGTTTGACCTTGATGTCCAACCATATTTACCTTCTATCGTGGTCACTTATCCTAGAGAGATAGTTCGTGCCCTGGGTGTCCTTTCTTCTGAGGCCAGGAGTCTAGTGCTTCATAAGGAGACATTTTTACTAGAGTGGCTGATAGATATATTGCCTAACTTCGATGATGTCCCCACCTTCTGTTCTTGTGTGGTGCTGCTCTGTTGTCTTTCTTGATGCCTGTTGATGCATGATTGAGATCCCACAACCACGAACTATGGATTATTCAATGTTGTTGCTGGCATCCATCAGAGGTATAATCCATTTCTTTAGATTGTGGTAGAGACCATCATAGGCTTAGATGATTTTTAGCACAGGCTTTCACTCAGAGCGGCTCTTCTTCATTCTTGATAGGCAGTCTTTTGTTCCTATAGGTATGTCATTTTCTTTTAAAGGTAAAATGCCCATTGTGGGTTTTCATATTAGCTTTTCTTGTTGAAATGCGCATTCTTTTGAATTTTTACATATTTCTATGCCTTACTTTTGCATGAGAAGAACCTAACTCACCTCAGTGGCTTTTTTTTCAGGTATGGCTTCGTGAGAAGTTACACTTACTATCTGAGCCCCCTCCCCAAGTCAAAGCTACATGGATTTATCCAATGAGGCTTGTCACATATAGGCAACTTCAGTGTGAGTTCCAATCTATTTAGGATCCTATTGGCTGGCTTGGCTGTTCCATAAATGCAGATATCAGGTTTAGGTGTCCCTGGCTACCTGTTATTTTTGTGGTCATGGATGGAGAATCGAGGTGTGTCCCTCTTTATGGACTTCGTCAAGCCACTTTTTATATAACTGCCCGATGTACTCAACAGTTTGGGGGTAGGCTAGACATTATTAGGCGACCTTTGGGTTTTTATGAAGGCATCTTTACTACTTACTTTGTGACTGAATATTATCAGAGAATATGAGCTCAGCTTCCAGTAAAGACCACCATTTTTGACTAGCACTTGGGATTTCACTTTCTTCTACTCTTACAAATGGTGGGTCACCAGTCTAGCGACTAATAGTAGACTTTCTCACCTGAGGCACCTAGATAGAGAGAGAGATATGATATTGATAGATTAGATCAGTCACTTTTATGGATTTTGCTTTTGTTTTTATTAAACATATGATAGAAAATGTTACTTTTTAGATATTTGGATGCCATTTATGAATACGTGTATGACATTTCGTTTCTAATTTCGATACACATGTCCAGTACTTGACTTTATAACAATGACATATATTATTCAATCTCAAAATGAAACTTTATAAGCATCATAACTCCTATCGCCAATCAGCCCTCTTGAGTTTTCTTGATTGACTATTTTCTCTTAGCCTCTAATTTTTGCTCAGGATGCCTTTTTTTGGTTTTCACCCTGGCAAGGGGTCTAATTTTAGCAAGGCTATCATTTTTTCGATTTTCAACCCCTGAAGCATTTATTCTCTTCTTTTTCTCTTTTAGTCTTTAGCCATGGAACCTTTTTAATCTATTAAAATTCACAGGCTCTCAAAATTCGTTGCCATGGCTGTTTGATATAATAGCAGTGCCTTTGGATAATAGCTTCTTGAGCACAAAAGGTCCTTCCCACTTGGGTCTGAATTTGTCTTAGATGTCTGGAATTCCTGGCCTTATCTATTTGAACACTTGGTCTCCTTCTTTTAGAGGGTGTTTTTTGACTTTCTTCCCAAATGAATGAGCCAACCTCTTCTAATAAACTTGGTTGTGATAATACACCCTCCTTCTTCCCCCATTAAGCAAATTAAGCTGCGATAGTTTTTGCCTAGCCCATTCTATTTCTGGAATCTCAACCTCTAGAACTACTCTTAAGGACTGATGCTCGATTTTTGTTGGCAGTATTGCTTTTGTTCCATAAACCAGAGAGAATGAAGTCGCTCATGTTGAAGTTCTAGCTGTGGTCCTATAACCCAATAGTGTAAAAGGTAGCTTATCAGCCTAATCTTTATAAGTCTCCACCATCTTGGCTAAGATTCTCTTTACATTCTTATTAGCTACTTTGGCTGCTCTGTTTGCTTAGGGTCGGTAAGGAGAAGACTTGTGATGTTAAATCCCATATCTAATAAGCATCTGTCTAGTTTCATCCGAGAACTGTAACCCATTGTCTGAGACTACATGATAAAGCAAACCATATCTGCATATAAGGCTTTTCTTGATGAAGTTAGCCATGTCCTGCGCCCTTTTGAAGGATTCAGATTCTACCCATTTAGTGAAGTAATCAATGGCTACTATGATAAATATGTGTCCATTTGAGGCAGGTAGATGGATCATTCCCATGATATCTATTCCCCATGCAGAAAATGGCCATGGTGATGTGAGGTTGCATAATTTTGAAACAGGCAAATGTCTCAAATCTATATACTGTTGACGCAGTTGGCACTCATTGACATACTTAAAGCAATTAGTATCCGTTGTGAGCCAAAAAAAAACCCTCTCATAATCTTATTTGCTAAGGCTAACACATTCATGTGAGCTCCATATACTCCCATATGTACTTCCTCCATTACTCTTTTTACTTTCTTTTCACCAAAGATCCTTAATTGAATTCCATCAGGTTGTCTTTTATAAAGCAGTCCCATTACAGTGATGAATGGAGTTAACAGCTTATGAATTGTCCTTTGATCCTTCTCAGTTGCTTCCTCAGGGAACACTGACCTTTCTTGGTAATTCTGAATATCATAGTACCAAGGCTTCCAATCATATACTTCAACATCCATGACTTGTTCCTTTCCAAAGCATGATTTTTAGTTAAATATATAAATGAATGGTTTATTTCACTATTGCTTATTCCCATGTCATTATTTATCAGCTTCTCAAGTGATTTTTCCAGCTTAAATGAATGGTTTTTAACTTATATCTTGGTTAGATGCTGATGCTTGTGTGGGTTGAATACTATGAATGAATTTTGCTCAATTTTTTTTTATAAAAAATGCTATTTATTTTAGATTGCTTCAGAATAGGGCTCTAGATGTGCAATATTTTATGGTTTTAGGGTTAGAGTGTGGAGTGAAATAGATGAGTTTGGGTTGTTTGGGTTCGGAATAGGAAAGTAAACCGAACTTAAGATGAAAACTCGTGCTTAGGCTAGTTGTGAGGCTTGCTCCAAAATGGGATATTTTGCAATTAGAATAGCTTGCTCTGGAATGGGATGCTTGGGTTAAAAGGGTTATCCCAGATTCGTTCATATATTACATTAATCTAAATTAATTCACATTGGGTATGGGGTGGATGAGTGAACTCGAGAAACATGATAAGTATGCATTTGATAATATTTTTAAGTGTTTTTAGTTAGTTTATTGGGTTAGTTTTGTAGCATTTTAGTTAATCTAGAATTTAATTTGTGATTTAAGGGCTTAATTGTGTTTATTTGTGATTTTAGGTGTAAAATTGAAAGAAAAAGGAGAAGTTGAAGGACTAGAAGGGTAATTTTGCAAAACAAGAGCCAAAAGTTGAAGAAATGCATCATTTGGAGTCCAGTAAAGGACCATTCGGTGGAATTACATTGTGAGTCTACCAAATGGCTTTTTTAAAGTGGAGAAGAAAGCATCATTTGGTGGAATCACAAAATGATTCTACCGAATGGACTTGTTTGATGACTAAAAGATGGGCTATTCGGTGGAATCTGATTCTCTACTCCCCCGAATGAGTTTTGCTGAGATTTTAAAAGTGATTCGATGGTTTCAAGTATTATTCTACTGGTTCAAGAGAATTCATTTAAATAGGAAGTCTTCAGTCAATTAAATTAGGAAATTTGCTGATGCTCGGTTTAAGAAGTTAAGGTGGATTAAACTTCTTATTTTGCTGCCTCTGCTTTGTTTATAAATAGAAGATTCAAGACACAAGTTGAGAGGTTGATTTAGAGAATCTTTAGTTATTGTTTTTATGTTGGAACTTAAAGTTAGTTTACGTTTTCTGTAATTTTTCTTGTAAACTCAGTTTTTAGCTTTTTATTATGAAGTGTGAATAGTTTTTCCTTAATCGAGCTTTAATGTTAACCCAAGTTGATTATTTCTTGGCTTTAAACATATTTTTATCTTTGATTTTTTTTGGATTAATTATTGGTTTATTAGTCTAAATAACTAAAAGTTGACTTAAGCATCATTAAGGGTTTGCATGTTCTTGGATTAATCTTTTGAATCAATGCATAATTGTTTTCTATTTTGAGATGATTATGTATTGATAATTTTGATTAATATTAAGAGAGAAGGAATTGAGAATATATTGGAATTGAATTGTCTTGGAAAAGAGTTTAATGAAGATATAGGAAGTTAAACTAGATCTTTATGCTAAATGTTAAATTGTTCTTAATAGGGAATTTAATTTTCGAGAAAGATATTCTTGATCCAAGGTATCAGGGTTTATTCATCTAGTTTTTCATAATCACTTGTGTTTTTAAGAATTTATGTCATTGCAATAAAAGGTTAAGGTGGATAGTCCCTTAGTGAAAGTTGTTTTTAAATATTGATTGTTACCTTGTTTTAATTTACTCTTATTATTTATTTCAAGTCAATTTCTTTGATTTGATTTTTAATTTTCATCATAACTTCTAGGATTTCTTATCTCTCTCTACACATAATTTTCATTCTAAAACTGAAAATCTTTTCATACACACACAAGTTTTCCTTGGGTTCGATATTTGGGATCTTAATCTTTATTTCCATATATTACTAGCCAATCTAGTATACTTGCTAGATACCGATCAAGTTTTTAGCACCGTTGTCGGGGATTGTATTGGCATATGTTATTTATTTTAAGTTTTATAGTGAATTTTGTGTGTCTCTTATCTCCTTTTATTTATTTATGTTTTGATTCTGTTTGTTATTCATGCAGGTGTCAATAGTTTATGATAAGGAATCGACCAATACTGCCTATTGATCTTGAAATTAAGAGAACATTTCATAGGATTAGAAAGTTAAAATCCAACATGAATTTAGAAGACCAAAGAATCCTTAGAGATCCACCTCTTATAATAGACCCACCAGCTAGGATGGAAGACCCACAACATAGGAATGAGCAAGGCAATTATCGACCTCAAGGGAATGGGTTTAGACCTAGAACTATTAGGGATTATGCCATTCCTAGGTGGAATGAAGAACATAGGACTATTAGGATCCCTCATAACCAACCATTTGATATTAAACCTGCCACTATCACTATGGTACAAAGAAATCAATTTTTGGGTTTAGAGATAGAAGATCCTGTACAACACCTAGATATGTTCTTAGAAATACATGACATGGTTCAAATATCAAATGTGTCTACCAATGCCGTTAGACTTAAACTATTTTCTTTTACTTTTATAGGTAAAGCCAGGGATTGGTTGCAAATTCTTCCAAACCAATCTATATAATTATGGCAACAAATGCAAGAAAAGTTCTTGTGCAAATTCTTTCCACCCACTAAAGCTGCCCTTATTAGGTAAAACATAAATGAATTTTAGCAGTTATATGATAAGCCATTTCATAAGGCTTGGGAAAGATTTAGGAGACTATTAAAAATCTATCCACACTATGAATTCGCTATTTATCAATTGATGAATATTTTTTATGTAGGTGTGAATCAAGTTACACGATCTTTATTGGATGCAGCGTCAAATGGTAGTTTCATGAACAAAATACCTGAAGAAGCATTCTTGCTTCTTGATGAGATGGCAACTAATGATGCACAATGGGCTAGCTCAAGGGCCACTTTAAAGAAACTAGGAGTTCATAGCATAGATGATTTTTCCATGATAAATGCTAAACTAGAATTGTTAACTAAAGAATTGAATGGATTGAAAGTTTAAAATATTTATGTTTTGTCTAATGGAACTAATTTTTATGCAGGAAATCAAGGAGCTTTGAAGAATGGGGAAAGAGTAGTAGAGGATGTGAATGCTTTAAATCCATATAGCAATACCTATAACCCGAGATGGAGAAACCATCCAAATTTTGCATAGAGAGAAGGTAATCAAGCTTCTACATCAAATTCTCAACCTAGACCCCCTTTTAATCAAAATTTAGCTTCCAATAGTCATCCTCCATACTAAAATCTAGCACAACCACACTACCGTTCTAACCATCAAACACTACCTTATCAGCCACCCGAATTTCAAAAAACCCCACCCCCACCCCCATAAGAAAAGAAAACAAACTTAGAAGAAATGCTTGCTAATTTTATGTCCACCCAAACTGCCTTTATGTCTAGTCAAGATGCTAGGTGAAAATTTCAAGACATTTGGATGAGGAACCTAGATGCATCTATTAGGAATCTAGAAAATCAAGTGGGGCAACTTGCTAACTCATTAACTAATAGGGCTCAAGGAATATTTTCATCTAATGTAGACCAAAATGCGAAAGAGGAAGCTAAGGCAATCACTTTGAGGAGTGGGAAAGAGGTACAAGAAACTAAAATTGGTAAGAATACTTCTAAAGTGGTGGAACCAACAATGAAGGTAAGCATCTCTAACTTAAAAATTGTTGATAAAGTACCTCTTATTGTTGAGAAGAATAAGGGTAAGGAAAAGTTGGCATCTACTGCGCTTGATGAGTCTAAATTATCTTTTTCATCTCTAGCTAGAAAAGAAAAGCAAAATGAGCAATTAAGTAGATTTTAGACATGTTTAAAAAGTTGCATGTAAATTTACCATTTACCAAAGCTATATTACACATTCCTAAATATGATAAGTTTATGAAAAAATTATGCTCTAACAAGAAAAAGCTAGAAGGTATAAGAATGGTCCAATTATCTAAAAATTGTAGTGCAATCCTAATGAACAAAATCCATGAAAAACTAGAAGATCTTGGTAGTTTCACATTACCATGCGAATTAGGAGGGAATTTTGTAGGACATGCATTGTGTGATTTTGGTGATAGCATAAATTTAATGTCTTATTCTATTTACAGGAAATTGAATTTACAAGACATGAAGGAAACCCGAATGACATTACAATTGATGGATAGATCGTTGAAAAGGCCTAAAGGAATTATTAAGGATTTGTTAGTAAAAGTTGGAAAATTTATATTTCCAATCGATTTTATGGTTATGGATATGGAAGTAGATAGAAAAGTTCCTTTAATAGTTGGAAGACCATTCTTGAACACAACAAGAGCTTTAATAGAAGTTCATGGGCAAATAGTCACGTTGAGATTTAATTAGGAGGAAATGGTGTTAAATGTAAACAAAATAATGAAACATCCATCCTATGATTTTGAGGAGTCAATTTATTTTGTTGATGAAGTTCAAGAGTTTATAGAAGCAAAGCAAGAGGAAATAATTTTGGATGATGAACTAAAGAAATGTCTAATGCACCCAAAGAATGTAGATGAAGTGGAGACAAGAGAAAAAGAGATAATTTAGGATTTAAAAGGAGAACGTAATGAAGAAGGATATATGAAGGATGTAATATCCCCTCCTAAGGGAGATTCTAAACTTAAAACTCTTCCTTCACATTTAAAATATGTGTTTTTAGAGGAAAATACAAAACTAGTAATTATATCTTCTTTGTTGATAGGTTTGGAAGAGAAAATGCTGATTGAAGTACTTAAGAAGTATAAAAAGAGCTATTGGTTGGAAAACATCCGATTTAAAGGGTATAAGACCTAGTTATTGTATACATCGGATACAAATGGAGGAAAATTTCAAACCGATGGTGCAACCCCAAAGGTGACGTAATCCCATTATGCAAGAGGTGGTGAAAAATAAGGTAGCTAAGCTCCTTGATGCAGGTATTATCTATCATATCTCTGGTAGTGGTTGGGTTAGTCTAGTTCAATATGTGCCTAAAAAGGGGGGAATGATTGTGATCACTAATGAAAAGGATGAATTAATCCCAACACGTACTATGACGGGATGGCGAGTGTGCATAGATTATATGAGATTGAATAATGCCACTAGAAAAGATAATTTTCCCTTACCATTCATTAACTAAATGTTAGAGAGATTAGCGGGAAATAGATTTTACTGCTTTTTAGATTGATATTTGGGGTATATACAAATACCAATAGCCTCAGAAGACCAAGAAAATACCATATTTACATGCCCTTATGGTACATTTTCATATAGGAGAATGCCTTTGGGTTTATATAATGCCTTTGCTACATTTCAAAGATGCATGATGGCCATTTTTCATGATTTTATTGAAAAATTTATGGAAGTTTTTATGGATGATTTTACACTATATGGTCATGATTTTAAATCATGTTTAAATAATCTTGCATTGGTTTTAGAATGGTGTAAAGAAACTAATCTTATTTTGAATTGGGAAAAATGCCATTTCATGATAAAAAAAGGGATAGTTCTAGGGCATAAAATCTCTGAAAAAGGAATTGAGATAGATAAAGCTAAAATTGATGTTATTGATAAATTAACTCCTTCCACAAGTGTTAAAGGTATTAGAAGTTTCCTTGGTCATATGCGCTTTTATTGTCATTTTATTAAGGATTTTTCTAAGATTGCTAAATTACTTTCCAATTTGTTAATGAAAGATACTGCATTTAACTTTGATGATGAGTGTTTGCAAGCTTTTAACTTGTTAAAGTAAAAGCTAATCATAACACTTGTCATTGTATCATCCGATTGGAGTTTACCTTTCGAGATCATATGTGATGCTAGTGACTATGCTGTGGGAGCGGTTTTAGGCCAAAGGATGGAAAATATTTTTTATACTATCTATTATGCAAGCCACACACTCACGGGAGCTTAAGTCAATTATACCACCACGGAGAAAGAATTGCTAGCAATTGTCTTTTCTTTTGACAAATTTCAATCTTATCTCCTAGGTTTTAAAGTCACAGTATGGACGGATCATGCAGCATTAAGACACCTTTTTGCCAAAAAGGATTCCAAACCAAGACTTATCCATTGGGTATTGCTGTTATAAGAATTTGATGTTGAGATAAAAGACAGGAAAGGGGCTGAAAACTATATGGCGGACCATCTTTCTAGACTCGATCATGCCAATATTGAAAAAGGAGAACTTGTTGATTTATTTCTTGATAAATATATTAGTGTAATTTATGCTTGTAATTTTGTGACTCCTTGGTATGCTAATATAGATAATTTTCTCATAGGAGGTTATCTTCCCAAAGATTTCACTTGGCAATAAAAGAAAAAGCTACAAGCAGATGCCAAATGCTACTTTTGGGATGATCCGTACCTAATCAAGATTTGTTCGGACCAAGTACTTTTCTCCAATCAAGTTTTTTCTAGTCTACTCTATTTTCAGATGTTAAATTATTCATTGAGCTTTGTGATAAATGTCAAAGAGTAGGAAATATTTCTAAAAGAGATGAAATGCCTTTGAATAACATACTTGAAGTGGAAATTTTTGATGTTGGGGGTATAGATTTTATGGGGCCATTTCTAAACTCATTTAGATTTGAATATATTTTAGTTACTGTAGATTATGTGAGTAAATGGATAAAAGCCATAGCAACTAGGACTTGTGATGCCAATGTGGTGCTTGAATTTATTAGAAAATATATTTTACCAGATTTGGAGCACCAAGAGCTATTATAAGTGATGGAGGCAAGTATTTTATCAACTATCAATTTAAAACATTACTAAAAAAATTTGGTGTTAAGCACAAGATAACAACCCCATATCACCCTTAAGCAAATGGGCAAGTGAAAGTATCTAACAAGGAGTTAAAATCAATCTTAGAAAAGACTGTCAATAGTTCTAAGAAAGATTGGTATTATAGGTTGGATGAGGCTCTTTGGGCCTATAGAACTACATTTAAGACTCCTATTGACATGTCTCATTTTAAAATTGTTTTTGGAAAATCTTGTCACTTACTGGTCGAATTGGAACATAAAGCATATTAGGCAATTAAGTTTCTTAATTTTGATTTAAGATGTGCAGGAGACAAGAGGAAGCTACAACTCAATGAACTCGATGAAATTCAACGATGGCCATATGATAATGCAACAATTTATAAGGAGAAAATGAAACTTTGGCATGATAATCATTTGAAATTTAAAGAATTTATTCCTGGTATGATGGTATTATTGTATAACAACAGGTTGCGTTTGTTTCTAGGTAAACTGAAGTCCGAATGGTTGGGGCCTTATCAAGTTTTGTCTAGTAACGAATTTGGAATGGTAACTATAAAAAGTCCAAAAGATGGCAGGGAATATAAAGTGAATGGACATCAATTGAAGCCATACTTTAAAGGAAGAGTGAAGGTGGCTGAAGCAGTGTTGGTATTTCAAGAATAGCATCAGAGGCAAAAAGTCCAGCTGAGGACTTGTTAAACTCAGAACTAAATTCTTTATACCTTGTAGTTTACTTAATACATTAACTTTGTTCACTTTCATTTGGTTTTATTGTGTGTGTTTTGTTTTCATTTATGTTGATTGTTATGGTTTTAGTTTTAGGAAGTGCTTTGTGAATTTAGATCAATTTCTTGAGAGAACAAGAAAGTGATGAAGTTTTTAAAGTGTAAGTTGAGTGCGAATTAGCAAGAAAACCAATCCTAAGGTAGAGCTTTTAACCTTGAGTTGTTGCATGGAGCATGATGAATAATTAGCAGTTAAAAGATCAATTTAGAGAAGGAAGATTGCAGACTAGATGAAGACAAGTCAAATGTGTGCTAAAAATATTTAGAATATGGTCAAATTACTGTAATTTAGATGAGTATGTAGGCATTTGATGACAACAATTGTTATTCCAATGATTGATTATTACCATGAGTTTTTGCTTAGTTAGTGGATTATGTGCCTATTGTTGTAGCAGAGAAGCATTCGGTAGAATGCCTTTTGATTCCACCGAATGGGAATGTTTCAAAATTTAGCTTAATTTCATCAAATTGTGGCCGTGTAATCCAGTGATGGACCATTTGGTAGAATCAAATATTGATCCAACCAAATGGGACATCTTGATTCATCTGAATGCCCTATGATCCCACCGAATACCTTTTTCTTCATGTTCTTTATTTTATTTTAGTTGATTTTGATCTTTATTAGGTAGTAAAGGACTATTCGGTAGAATGAGATTCCTCATCCCACCGAATGGGTCTTCCCATTCCACCAAATCCACCATAAGTAGCCCAAATGTACACACATTCCACCAATTGCTCTTTTTCCTATTAGTTTTACACTCTCATTCTCCCTCTACTCACTTAGGCATTTTACCGAATCAAGCATTCTTGTGTATTTTTCTTCTTGATTTAGTTGCTCACCATCTGTTTCATTACACTACAAGAAAAATGCAATTTAGCAACGAAAAATTGATATTTTCTGTTGCTAATACAAAATAGCAATGGAAATTAGCAACGAAAATTTTCGTTGATAATCCAGCGGTTGCTATTTTTTAGCAACGAAATTTCATTTTCGTTGCTAAATTTAGCAACGAAAAATGAATTCCATTGCTAAATTCAACCAACTCATTTTCGGTGAATTAGTAATTTTTAGCAACGGAATTGACTTTTCGTTGGTAATTTTAGCAACGAAATTGACTTTTTCGTTGCTAAATTTTAGCAATGGAAAAAAAATTCAGTTGCTAATTTTAGCAACAGAAAAGTAAATTATGTTGCTAATTTTAGCAACCAAATTTCAATTTTATTTTTTTCATAAGCTGTATAATTTTATTTCAAACAACAGGACGTGAAATAGCAAACTGCATAATTTTGCATACTGACAAACCCAAGAACAGAGTGCAGAAACAAAATCTCTACCTAAGAAATGAATTAAAAGTGACAAGTGTGATTAAAAGTTGTTGTGTTCACTAGAAGAGCAAGTAATTAAAATTAAGCCTATATTTGCATGGAAAAGAAAAGCCTTATCTCACATAAAATTAGGTGAATGTGCAGCAGGAATACATATAGCTTCTTTGATTTAATTAGATCAACATATGAAAATAACATATGACACACTAGTTGCTCATACAAATTAAAGCACAAAAAAAGGTAACCAAACCACAAAACATATGTAAATAAGCAACAAACACATATAACTCAATAGATTATGGACACAATCAACAATTACCAACAATTCATTATCAGAAATATAGATAATAAAAATCCTAAATTAAACTAGAATTTGAGAAGAAATGAAGAAATCTAACATAAAGCCTAAATGGATTATTTTTACGGTACAAACTATTTTGGTCATAACTTTTACTACAAGTGTCAGATTTCTTATTATAATATGTTTTCGAAAAGCTCATTTTGAGACGATCATTTGTTTTGTGCAAAGCTCTTATAATGACATTTTTTGGGCCCAAAAAATAACGTTTAGGTTGTCATTTTTCAGTTTAAAGTTTTTAGGGTTTTTCAAGGATATTTGGTCTTTTCTTGTTTTCACTCATATAAATTATTTTCTTTCCCTATTTCAAGTGAAAGGAATCCATATCTTAATCACATAATTTAATAATAAATTTAAATATAATTATTTATTATTTTTAATTAAATATATGGAAAATCCTAACCATTATCTTTTATATACCAAATTTAAATCCATACCTTATCCTGACCACCAACATCCCATATGGTGAAACTAATGTTTTTGTATTCCACAGTCTCTACATTAAAACCTGCAAAAATGGAGAACTGGCTTAATTGTAAATTGAACATAAAATTTTCAGTGGCTGCTTAGCCATTTATATAAAGACCATAGTTCATTGGATAGGTCCATAAAGTTCAACAACGAGAACTGAAACTTTTCTGAGCAAAAATAAAAAGAAAGACTGAGAAGCCTCCACTCAGAAACAAAACAAGCACACAATAAAAAGAGAATAAAAAAATCAACAGGAAATAGCTTCAATCATTCTTTGACGAAATCCAGAGTATGTCTCAAAAAACTCACCAATAGTGGGAATGGTGGTTATGATCTCTCCAAGTTTTAGCTTGTACATAATAGTCATCTTAGCAAATAGTTGTGGATGTCAACCCCATATCTGCTTCTCAGTTTTGATCCCTAACTACACGATTAACAATAAAATTAGCCACATTAACCATAAACAAAAACAACTAAAAGCAGTGATCCAAATAGAAATGGCGCAAATACAAGTAGATCTAACAGATCTGGAAACTACATACATATATACATAAATAAATAATACATACATATATAAACTAAAACTGCTTGTAATAAAATAAAATGAATCAAAAAGCATCATTTAAGACTCACATTCCATTTCCATTTATCACTATATATACAAACACAACCGATCTAAGCAAATCTACCTCAGATCAAACAAGAAACAGAATCCCAAAATTCAATACTACAAACTAAAAAAAAAGCAAGAATATAAGGAGAAGAGAAAAGAGTAGCATCTAAATATATAAGTACCTCCTTAACAATCTTCCCTATTATTTCAAATGGTAATTTTGGTGTGGAAGAAACAGCAAGGCACAAGGCAAATGAAACTGAAGCTAATTCACAGTTAAAAAATGGCAAGCATTAACCAAAAAATCAAGCATAAAAATACTTACCGATTATTGAAAAATAACAGATTTGAAGAAGAACAAACGGCAAGAGAAAATGCAGAAGGTGAAGAGAAGAATAAATATGGAAGATCATGAAAAGAATAACAAAAATGACAACGAAACGAAGAAACACAAAAGATCAAGTATAAAAATACTAACCGGTCATCGAAAAGTGGCAGATCTGAGGAAGAACGGACGGCCACAGAAAATGGCTAAGTGCGAAGAGAAGAAGAACAATGCCAGATCGAAAAGAGAAGAACAGAAATGAAAGAAATAGAGTTTTTTCTTATATATATTCTTTTTTAGCAATGGAATTTAATTTTGTTGCTATTTTACAACGATTTTAAATTTAGCAACGAAATTTAAATTTCGTTGCTATTTTATGTTGAGTTTAGTGATAGCGGGAAAAAATTGGGATGAAAATTAGCAACGAAGTTTAAATTCTATTGCTATTTTATGTTGAATTTAGTGATATTTGGGATGAAAATTAGCAATAGAATTTAAATTTCGTTGCTAAAATAGCAATGGAAAGTAATTTCATTGCTAAAATAGCAACATAATTTAAATTCCGTTGCAAAAAATTATACCTTCACTAAATTCAACATAAAATAGCAATGGAATTTAATTTTCGTTGCTATTTTAGCAACGAAATTAATTTTCGTTGCTATTTTAGCAATGAAATTTAAATTTCGTTGCTAATTTTCATCCAAAATTTTTCTTGCTATCAAGTGACACCAAATTTAGCAATGAAAATTAATTTTCGTTGCTATATTTTGGCGCTCAAATCTCCCCCCTTTTTAGCAATGGAATACAAGCATTTTGTATTCCGTTGCTAAATCCCTAAAACTTCAACCAATTTTAGCAATGGAATTGATTTTATGTTGCTATTTAGAAACGAAATTGGTATTCCATTGCTATTTTACTATTTTCTTGTAGTGTCACAAGTAAGTGTTTAATTGCTTTCAATTTCATCATTTGGCATAAAAATTCATGGCTTACATTTGTAAATTTGGGTTGTGTTCTTCATGTGATTTCACTTCTATTGCTAACTATTGTTATAATTTGTGATACTAAATGTCATTGGTGATAAATTTTATGTTGATGGTCAATTTTGAGGTTGCTAGAGTTTTGAGATTTCATATGATTTTGGCTTGTGAACTTGTGCACACCATGTTTGATGAAATGTCTCAAGGAATAAATTCACTACTTAGGCTAAGATTTTCAATCTCATTACTTTGATAAATCATTCTTGCATTGATGTATATGGATATTGTGTTTCATTGATACATAATTTTCACCATCTTTTTTTGCACAAATTTGGTCAACGATATCCTTTGCTCATCTATTTTACCTAATGGACTTTTATTTGTTTGTATCTTTTTAATGAGTTCCAAGAAAGCAAAGAAAGATGACACATCTAAGACATCAAAGAAGGATAAAGTGGCTAGAATTGCAGTGCTAGCTGAGTCATCTAAGAAGTCTAAGGAAGTTGAAGCATTAACTTTTAAGAAGTCTATTCCTGCCTATATTGATGAGGATACAGCTGAATTGTATGAGTATTTCAAGAAACTCAAATATGTCAAGCCTCTATATTTAAAGGAGTTTTTCCTTGGTATTCCTGATGGAAATATGTGGAATGAGGTTTACCCTTTAATTTCTAGTATTGGATGGGAATGTTTTATTAACAAACACCTAGAAATCTATCCATTTGTTGTAATTCAGTTTTTTACTTCTTTCAAGCTGACACGCGAAGATGAGCAGGATGTTGGCACAGTAAGTTTCAAGCTAGAGAGAAAAACTTATTACATGTTGTTCCCTAAATTTGCAGCCCATTTAGGTTTTCCAGATAATGCGATAGGTGAACTACCTAATGCTACACCATAAGAGAACTGGGTGTTCATTAGAGATCCTCTAAATCCTGTCCAATATAAACCTATCAAGCTCAAGGCGTGTGCTTTAGGAAGTCATCCTCTTCGGATTCTTCACAGGTTCCTATCTATCATTTTATTTAGTTACTTAGGAAGCCCTGGGAACATTAACAATGAGGAATGTATGTTGTTGAGATGCATGGTTGAGGGAATCCAAATCAATGGGGCTTTCTTTTTGTGTCAAAAAATAGAGGAGCTACAGTGAAAGAGCACCAAAATTAAGGCAACATCATTGGGTTGGGTGGCGACCATTATGGCTAGAGCGAAAAACTACATGGATATGAGGAAGTCTACGGGAAAACCATCTTACATGGATTATGCCATGTTGGCTCAAATGAAGATATTGATTAAGAAGCCACGGAGACATTGGTCCAATAGGGTATAATATCTTCATGAACTTACCATTGGAAGAAACATCTAATTTGGAATCTGAGCTTGAAATTCCAGTACCCTCACCACAGGAACCATCTAATCAATTACAGGATTTTACCACTCAAATGAATAATAGGATGAACAGGCTGGAGGGATATATGGACACTTTGTAAAAACATGTTCTTGAAGTGAAGCATAATTTAGAAGTGTTCACTACCAATTTCTGGAAGCATTTTCCACCACCACCATTACCACCAGCCAAGTGATGTTAGTTGCTGTGGATAGCAACATTCTGAGAGGGGGGTAGAGCTTATCTAAAGCTTAATTTTGTAGGACGTTGAATCTTTCTTCTCTCTTTTTCATTTAAGCATTTTAGTTTTTAGTTTGTTGTGCTTTGTTAATCTTTAAGATTACTGTAAATGTTTGTGTAAGCACTTATCTTATAACTTTTACTTAAACTTTAGTCTGCACCAGTTGTTCTCAAATTTTGAGCATATTGAACTTTAAACTTAGAATGTGCATGAGTTAAAATTCTTAGGTTAGCAGTAGAGCAAGTAAGTTGTTTAATGAATTTTAGTTAGAATATCTTTTGAACTTGCTGTACATTTGTTAGTTTCCAAAATAGTGAGCACATTAGACCAGTTTTTGAACTTAAAGAAAAGCCAATGCATGAAAATAGTTGAGCAAGGAATTTTAGAACATTAGAACCTTTCTCATCATCCTTTGAAGCATAGAAATAACTTATTGCAACTTATAAAATGATCTAGGCAAAATTTTCTTGTTGAGCCAAATATAGATTGTTTCCTACCCTAATACATATTTTTTACCTTTATTAACCCACTTTGAGCTTAAAAGGACATGCTTAATGCATGTCACATTAATTTTTCATTGTCTCCTTATTAAGTACCATATAACCTAAAAGCTTTTATCTTCCCTTGAGAGAATTACCACTCTAGTTTTGGATAGATTAATATGATTGGTTCTTTTATGGGAATAGCAAATAAGTGGGATTAAGTTATTTTTGAAATCAAGTTTACATATTCTTTCACCCTCAATATTGATTATTGGTTATAAAAATTAAAAAGAAGAAAAAGAAGAAGAAGATTGATTGAAAATAGAAATACATTTTATGGCAAGTTTTTAAGTGTGAGGTGATTGTTGCAAAGGTTAGTTTTCTTCTTCTACTGAGGCAATTTCTGTCTTATTTTTAACAAGTAAAGAATGTGGGAAAAAGCTATAATTATGAAGTATTGATCTATTTAAGGCATTGAGTGGCTAACTCTTTTTGAATATCTTTTATCCTATATTTGTTAACCACTACCTTAGCCCTATTATAACCATTAAAAGACCTATGTGATTTTAAGTTGCTTTTAAGTTATTTTAGGGAAGAGGACCTTCGAGTTTCGGTGCTTAAAAAAGGCCTATGGTGTTTCTAGAGTTTCAAGTGCAAAACCATTTGTACATTTAGGTGTACATTCATTCTAAAGCTTGGATATGTAATTGCATTGGTGTTTTAGTTTTGGAAAGAGCTTAAAATATTTTGGTCTTGCACACACACAAGGAAACTAGCTCATATTGTCTTATTTAAAGCTATTTTGATTAAAATTTTGTTAAGTGCTCTTGTTAAAAGCTAAACTTAATTTTGAATTGCATATTTCTTAGTTAAAGTTTGATAAATTTGAGAATGTGGTTGCTTCAAGTTTGCTTGGGGGTAAGCAAAGGCTAAGTGTGGGGTATTTGATAAGTAAGCATTTGAAAATGTTTTTAAGTGTTTTTAGTTAGTTTATTGGGTTAGTTTTATAGTATTTTAGTTAGTCTAGAGTTTAATTTGTGATTTAAGGGCTTAATTGTGTTTATTTGTGTTTTTAGGTGTAAAATTGAAAGAAAAATGAGAAGTTGAAGGACTGGAAGGGTAATTTTGCAAAACAAGAGCCAAAAGTTAAAGAAATGCATCATTTTGAGTCCAGTAAAGGACCATTCGGTGGAATCACATTGTGATTCTACTAAATGGCTCTTTTAAAGTGGAAAAGAAAGCATTATTCGGTGGAATCACAAAGTGATTCTACCGAATGGCCTTGTTTGAAGACTAAAAAATGGCTATTTGATGGAATCTGATTCTCTACTCCCCCGAATGAGTTTTGCTGAGATTTTAAAAGAAGTGATTTGGTGGTTTTAAGTCTTGTTCTACTGGTTCAAGAGAGTTCATTTAAATAGGAAGTCTTCTGTCTATTAAATCAGCAAATTTGTTGATACTTGATTTAGGAAGTTAAGGTGGATTAAACTTCTTGTTTTGCTACCTCTGTTTTGCCTATAAATAGAAGATTCAAGACACAAGTTGAGAGGTTGATTTAGAGAGTCTTTAGTTATTGTTTTTATGTTAGAACTTAAAGTTAGTGTACGTTTTCTATAATTTTTCTTGTAACCTCAGTTTTCAGCTTTTTATTATGAAGTGTGGGTAGTTTTTCTTAACATTTGCTAAGGATACTTGAATCCTTAATCTTTTATTGTGATGACTTAATCGAAATTTAATGTTACCCCAAGTTGATTATTTCTTGGTTTTAAGCATATTCTTATCTTTGATTTTGTTTGGATTAATTATTGGTTTATTGGTCTAAATAACTAAAAGTTGATTTAAGCGTCACTAAGGATTTGCATGTTCATGGATTAATCTTTTAAATCAATGCATAATTGTTTTCTATTTTGAGATGATTATATATTGATAATTTTAATTAGTATTAAGAAAGGAGGAATCGAGAATATACTGGAATTGAATTGTCTTGGAAAAGAGTTTAATGAAGGTATAGGAAGTTAAACTAGATCTTTATGCTGAATTTTAAATTGTTCTTAACAGAGAATTTAATTTTCAAGAAAGATATTCTTGATCCAAGGTATCAGGGTTTATTCATCTAGTTTTTCATAATCACTTGTGTTTTTAAGAATTTATGTCATTGCAATAAAAGGTTATGGTGGATAGTCACTTAGGGAAAGTTGTTTTTAAATATTAATTGTTACCTTATTTTAATTTACTCTTTTTATTTATTTTAAGTTAATTGCTTTGATTTGGTTTTTAATTTTCATCATAACTTCTGGGATTTCTTCTCTCTCTACATATAATTTTCATTTAAAACTGAAAATTTTTGCATACACACACAAACCTTGGGTTCGATATTTAGGGTCTTAATCTTTATTTCCCTATATCACTAGCCGATCTAGTATACTTTCTAGATACCGGTCACAACGTTTTCCTTATATAGATTTTTACACTTAGTGAAAGCATAATCACCACAACTTTTAGAAATTCTTTAGCATACGATCGATTGTCTTAACTTGCACACATAATCGCTTAGGTACGATATTTAAGAGTCTTAAAAATACTTCTCTTTACTACTTGTTAATCTAGTATACTTGTTGGGGTTGCAACAAGTTTTTGGTGCCATTGCCGGGGATTGGTGTTATTTGTGATTTGTGATTGTTGTTTGTATGTGTTTTCATTTTCTTATTTTACTTTCTTGATTCTTTTCAGGTGATAGTGGTGCATGAATGGAGTGAGATGAGAGCAATTGACACCCTTTGATCCTGAAATCGAAAGGACCTTATATCAAAGAAGGAGAGCTAATAGAGACAACGATATGGAAAACGATCCTCCTCTTGATGAGTTCCCTCCCGAGAATGAACAAGTGCCGAGGGCACATGAAGAAATGCCAAGGGTACGAAGAGAAGAGGTGCCTAGACAAAGGACTATAAGGGACTATGCTGTGCCAAGGTGAAATGAAGATCATCGAATAATTGTATTACTAAAAGGAATACAATTTGAGCTCAAATCGGCCACCATCACTATGGTACAAAGGAATCAGTTCTCTGGTTCGAAAGTAGAAGATCCCACTCAACATATTGACATATTTCTGGAGGTCAGTGACACGGTTCAAATTTTGGGTGTTTCTATGGATGCAGTGAGATTGAAGTTATTTCCTTTCACTTTGATTGGAAAATCAAGGGATTGGCTACAGATGCTACCAAGCCAGTCAATATGGTCATGGGATCAGTTGCAAGAGAAGTTTTTTATGAGATTTTTCTCTCTAACCAAGACTGTAAGTATTCGTAACAGTATAATGAACTTTCATTAAATGAATGAGGAGCCTTTTCATGAGGCTTGGGAAAGGTTTAGGAGATTATTGAGAAGCTATCCACACCATAAGATAGCTGTCTACCAATTGATGACCATATTTTATGCTAGAGTTACACCTCAAATAAGGTCACTATTAGATGCAGCATCTGTAGGGTCTTTCTTAAACAAGTTGCATGAGGAAGCCTTTTGTATGTTAGATGAGATGGCGGCTAATGACTCTCAATGGACTACCCCTAGATTAGTTCCAATGAGGGAAGGGGTACATAATGTAGATGAAGTGGCATTGTTAAAGGCACAATTAGAGTTGGTAAAGAAAGAGTTAAATGGCTTGAAAGTGCAAAATGTAGCTACGGTTGCTCAAAGCAGCGGACTAATAGAAAATGGGCAAGGTGTTTAAAAAGGTGGAGTTTTAGGAGATGTAAATGCACTAGGAAATTATAGAAGGAACGATCCCTATAGCAATATATATAATTTAGGATGGATGAATCACCCAAATTTCTCTTGGAGGGATGGAAATCAGCATGTTTTGTCTTCTTAACCACAAGCAAGAGCCCCATTCAACCAAAATGTCCACCATAATCAAAGCCAATCATATCAACCTCAAGTCCACACTCACCACCAAGCTCTTTATCCACCAAACCACCATCAAGGATAAGGCTTTAAACAACCCCAACCTTAACCATATCACCCACCTGGATTCCAACCAAGGCCACCCGTTCAAGAGAAGAAGCCTAATTTAGAAGACATGTTTGCTAGTTTCATGAATAGCCAACAATAATTCATGATAGGCCAAGAAAAAAGATGGAAATATCAAGAGCAATGGAACCAAAATCAAGATACTTCCATGAGAACTTAGAGACATAAATTAGGAAGCTGGCAAATTCTTTGTTTACAAGGCTAGCTGGAACTTTTCCTTCAAATGTAGACCGTAATCCCAAGAAGGAGGCCAAGGCCATTACATTAAGAAGTGGCAAGGAGGTAGTACAAGAAGAAAAAAAAGGTAAATTACCAACTTCATCATCTCATATGGAGAAGCCAACATGGAAGCTAAGTGATTCTAATCTTAAAGTAGAGGTAGATGTAGATGCTCCAAAGATTGACAAAGGAAAGAGTATAGTGAGCCCAACCATAGAGGATCTTGACATAAATAGGTTGCCATTTCCTACTATAGCTAGGAAAGAAAAGAAGAATGGGCAATTAGCTAGATTTCTAGAAATGTTTAAGAAATTGCATATCAATTTACCTTTTGCTGAAGCCTTAGCTCGCATGCCCAACTATGCTAAATTCATGAAAGAACTTTGTTCTAATAAAAAGAAGTTAGAAGGGTATGAAACAGTGCAATTAACAAAAAATTGCAGTGCAATTATCATGAACAAGATTCCAAAAAAATTGAAAGATCCAGGTAGCTTCACTTTACCCTGTGAAATTGGTGAAATTTTTGTTGAGAATGCCTTGTGTGACTTAAAGGCCAGCATTAACTTGATGCCATATTCGATGTGCAGGAAACTCAATCTAGGCGATCTCAAAGAGACAGGAATAAGGCTTCAAATTATGGATAGATCAATTAGAAAGCCAAGAGGAGTGATTGAGGATCTATTGGTGAAGGTGGGAAAATTCATTTTTTTCGTGGATTTCGTAGTCATGGAAATAGAGGAATATAGGAAGGTGCCACTCATTGTAGGGATACCATTCCTAAATAAGGTAAAAGCATTTATAGATATTCATGGTCAAAAGATCACCCTTTGATTCAATAATGAAGAATTTATGGTGGACATAAACAAAGCTCAAAAGCATCTATCAAGTGATTTGGAGTAATCGGTCTATTTCATGGACAAGGTAGATGAATGTGTAGAAGAGACTTAAGAAAAAGTATTTCTAGATGATCCATTGAATTTGAGCTTGATGTATTCTTTGGAAAATGAAGAGTTGGATGGAGTAGAAGGAGAGTTGATAGCAGTTATGAAGAAGGACCATGAAAAGGAGGAAACAAAGCAAGAGGGAACCACTCTAAAAAAAGGGAGATTCTAAATTTGAACTTAAACCCCTTCCTTCTCATTTAAAGTACATTTTTTAGAACATAAAGCAAAGCCAGTAATTATCTCTTCTTTGTTGTTAGGTTTTGAAGAGGAGATGCTACTTAATGCTATTTGAGGTGCTAAAGAAGCACAAAGAAGCGATAGGATGGGAGATAAAGGACTTGAAGGGTATCAACCCAAGTCATTGTACTCATCGAATTCCTATAGAGGAAGAATGCAAATCAGTAGCTCAACCCCAAAGAAGGCTTAATTTAGCTATGCAGGAAGTGGGTTAGCCTCATACAATGTGTCCCTAAAAAAGGAAGAATGACAGTGGTTAATAATGAACTTGATGAACTCATTTCGACTCGTATAATTACGGGTTGGAGAGTATGCATAGATTATAGGAGACTGAACCATGCCACTAGGAAAGATCATTTCCCATTGCCATCTATTTACCAGATGTTAGAGAGGCTAGTAGGAAATAGGTTTTATTGTTTCTTAGACGGGTATTCAAGATATTTGCAAATCCTTATAGCCCCTGAAGATTAGGAGAAAATGACTTTACATGTCCTTATGGCACATTTTCTTATAAGAGAATGCCCTTTGGACTGTGTAATGCACCTGCTACATTTTAGCGGTGCATGATGGCAATTTTTCATGACTTTATAGAAAAATTTATGGAGGTATTTATGGACAATTTCACCATTTATGGGCTAGATTTTGAGAGCTATTTAAAGCATCTCGATTTGGTGCTAGGTAGGTGTGAAGAAACCAACTTAGTACTAAATTAGGAGAAGTGCAACTTTATGGTGGAAGAGGGCAATGGGTTAGGGTATAAAATTTCTGAAAAGGGGATTGAGATAGACAAGGCCAATGTAGAAGTTATAGAGAAACTCCCACTACCAATTAATATCAAAGGAATTAGGAGTTTTTTTAGGGCATGTAGGTTTCTACCGTAGGTTCATAAAAAATTTTTCAAAAATTGCAAAGCCATTATCTAATTTTCTCATAAAAGATGCTCCTTTTGAGTTCACTGATAAATGTTTATTGGCTTTTGAATTATTGAACCAAAGGCTTATTTTAGCTCCGTTGATCATATCTCCGAATTGGAATTTGCCATTTGAGCTAATGTGTGATGCAAGTGAGTTTACAATGGGAGCAGTACTCAAACAAAGGCGAGAGAAGATGTTTTATGCAATTTATTATGCGAGCCACACGTTGACAGGAGCCCAAGTCAACTATACCACAATCGAGAAGGAACTTCTTGCCATTGTATTTGCTTTTGAGAAGTTCAAATCGTATTTGCTGGGTGCAAAAATTATGGTATGGTATGATCATGCGACATTAAGACACCTCTTTGCTAAGAAAGAATCCAAGTCAAGATTGATAAGATGGGTGCTCCTTTTGCAAGAATTCGACTTAGAGATCAAAGACAAGAAAGGAGTAGAGAACCATGTGGTGGATCATCTATCTAGATTGGAGTATGATCATGTTGAAAAAGGGGAGATTCTAGGCTTATTTCCAGATAAGCATATTTATGCTTTATTTGTTTGTGCAATTTCGGAGCCTTGGTTTGCTAATGTTTCTAATTTTCTCATAGGAGGTTTTATACCGAGGGATTTAACATAGCAACAAAGAAAAAAGCTAAAAGCCAATGCAAAGCACTACATATGGGATGATTCGTAGCTTTTTTGCCTTTGTGCTGACTAAGTGCTGAGAAGGTGCATCCCGAATGAAAAGCAAGGGGAGATTATCAAAGCCTGTCATAGTGGAAAAGCTAATGGGCATCATGGACCTAATAGAACGATATCGAAAATTCTTTCTTCTGGATTTTATTGGCCCACTTTATTCAATGATGTAAAGTTATTTATTCAATCTTGTGATCGATGTCAAAAGGTGGGGAATATATCTAAGAGAGACGAGATACCATTGACCAATGTGTTTGAGGCAGAGTTATTTGATTTATAGAGGATAGATTTTATAGGGGCTTTCTCGATCTCTTATGGGTTTGAGTATATCCTGGTGGCAGTGGATTATGTGAGTAAGTGGATAGAAGCTATAGCCACTAGGACATGTGATGCAAAAGTTCTCCTAGAGTTTTTAAAAAGGAACATATTCACCCGTTATGGAGCCCAGAGAGCTATCATTAGTGATGGTGGGAAACACTTCGTTAACCACCAATTCAAAGCCTTATTGAAAAAATTTGGAGTGAGGTACAAAATCACTACCCCCTATTATGCCCAAGCTAATGGTCAAGTTGAGATATCTAACTGGGAGTTGAAGGCCATTTTGGAGAAAATAGTCAATGTGTCTAGAAAGGATTGGTACCTTAAACTAGATGAAGCCTTATGGGCATATAGGATAGCATTTAAGACACCTATAGGGATGTCACCTTTTAGGTTAGTGTTTGGCAAGTCTTGTCACCTACCGGTAGAGTTAGAACATAAGGCGTATTGTGCTATAAAGTTTTTGAATTTTGATCTTGAGAATGCAGGAAAATATAGGTCTTTGCAGCTAAATGAGTTGTAAGAACTTAGTTTTTGGGCCTATGAACATGCCAAGAAGTATAAGAACAACACGAAGAAATGGCATAATCGCAAAGTAACCAAGAAGGAATTTGTGCTCGGAATAAAGGTGCTTTTTTATGACAACAAATTGAGGTTATTCTTAGGAAAATTAAAATTGAGATGGAAAGGGCCCTATGTAGTTGTAGGAGCAGATAAATTTAGGGTGGTGACACTTAAACTCTCGAGAGATGAGAAAGAGTTCAAGGTGAATAGACATCGCGTGAAGCCCTATTTCGAGTCAACATTTGATGGCGCTTCGGTCATTGTCACTCTCAAAGATCCTTAAACATACTTAAAATTCCAGCTGTGGACTTGGTAAATGCAGAACCACCTCCTAACCTTTACTCTGAATAATGTTTGAATTGTGCTTTGTTTTAGTAGTTTTTGTGTTTAGGAGTGTGGTTCAAGGGATTATGAGTTTTATTCAAAATTTTGGTGTTTTTACTTGTTTAAATAGGGCAGGCAGCTTAGTTTAATGGCTAGGAGAGAATGAGAGGAAAATAAAATTTTTGGTGAATTTTAGGGGATCATAGATACTAGGTTTTTTCTAGTAACTGTGATGTAAGTTAGTTTTGATTCTGGATCTCGAAACATATTTAGTCACGGTTACTAAAGTTTTGTTGGTAACCGTGAGGCCATTTAATATTTAGTCCAGAAGCATAGGTCACTTTATCTCATGGTTACCATGATTTTCCTAGTAAACTTGACTTATACCTCTTTCAGTCCAGTAGCTAAAGTTAGGGTATCTCACGATTACCATAATTGTGATAGTAACAGTGACGCTATTTAAAATATATAAATAACTAAATAAATACATTTTTTTGGAAACCCTAATTTTCTTTTCAGTCCTGCCTCTTGGGGTTTTCTGGCAGTTTTTTCACTATTTTCTTAATTTTTCTCTCTCTCTCTCTCTTTCTTTCTCCGTCGCTCCTCACTCCGCCACTCTCCATCACCATCATCGGGTGCGTTTCTTTTTCTTCACTACAAAAAAATTGAGTTTACCGAAGAAATTTATCGACGGACACAATATTCGTCGCTAAAAGAAGATATTACAGATGGATTAGCTACGAAATCACAAATGTGTCGGTGAAATAAAAAAATTGCAAAATGGCGACATTTTTAGCGATTAAAATGGAAAATGGTCGGTAAATTTGGCGAAAAATAATGGCACCATTTTTTAGCGACGATTTAGTGACAAAAACACTTTGTCGGTAAGGATATCAATGATTTTTATGATGTATTCCGTTGGTAAATAATGGCAGCATATTTTGGAACATTATTTACCGACGAAATAGCGACGGAGCGAGGAAATGGAAACATGAATTTTTGCGACGGTCATTTCCGTCGGTAATCCATCGCTACTAGTTTTATTATATTTAAATAAATTTATAATTTTTTTTATTTTTTTTATAAAATATCATTTTTTCCAAATAAAGCCTAGACTAGATATTTTTTTATTTTAATTATATATAATTTTTTTATGTAAAATAATTAATATATTTTAGTTATACTCCTATTTTTTAATTATATATACAAAATATTTTATGAATATTTAAATAAAAATTTGTTATATTTTGATGTGATAAGTTCGATCCATACGACTTGTGTTTTTTATTATTTAAATTTAAACCGATCAATATATAAATGAATTCATGTTATCCTAAATATTTAAGGTTAAATTTATGATTAATCTACAATAATTTTTATTATAAAATCAAATTTTATTTTATTATTATGGATCAGGGAGAGAGGGAACAGATCGAGGGGGAAAGAGCAGATGCTGGTTCCAGAATCAAGCCTCCTTCACCGTCGTCCAATGTCCTTCAGTCCCCTTAGCTGCCGCTCCTTCACAGACGAACTGCAAGCACTACTATCTTCTTCTTTTATCCAAACTCTGTTTTTCTCTCTTTCAAATTGAAAACTTCATTTGCCGATTAGTTTTGACTTCATATGGTAAAACAAGCACCACTATTACATCCCTCGTGGCAACACAATTCTTCCAGTACCATTGGATTTTTCTCACTTGCCACCAACTAGGAGATTGAAGTGAGAATAACAAGTCATTCTGGTGTAGATCTCGGCCAACCCATAAAGCTTTGGAGCACGTGATCATCTCTAACAGATTTTTTGATGTTCTGAGCTTCGTCCTGACAGTGGCAGCACTCCTTCCATCAATTTTCGAACCAAAAAAATGGTTAAGATTTTTAAAATTTAAGATTTTTAGTTTTCGATTCGGTTTCGGCCCACGATTTGAAAAAATCAGTGATTTCGATTAACCGACCGGTTTATATATATATATATATATAATAAAATAAAAAATACCCAAACCCTATTTTAGTTCATTCTCTTCCCTTTACACAATAAGTCGTTGCCCCTTATTTGGATCTACCCCTTTTTGAATTCACTCCTCTCTTTTAGATCGATTTTCGTTCATCTCCCTCCCTCACTAGCGTTCTCGATCCCTCACTGGGGTTTTTTTTATCTCATATGTACTGGTAATTATTTATTTTTGAATCCTTTGTTCGTTCTCTACTTTTTTTGATCCTTAGCCTCTGTATTGTTTCGTGTTTTCTTCTGTAGCAGTAGCTTATAGTAGATGTTTTCCTAGATAGCTTGTCTTAAAATTGGTTTAGCTGTTAGCCAAATCCCTTAAAATTGGTTTAGCCGTTAGAGATCTGAAGTTGGATTTTTTTTAGTTTAGCAGATTTATGAAAATAATTGGGTTTTTAAGTCGTTTGTTACTGCAGATCTGACGGGCACGGTTTTTTAGTCATTTTTTAGTTTAGCATATCTGAAATCGGATTTTTTTAGTTTAACAGATCTGGCAGGTATGGTTTCTTGATGAATCTCCCTATTCATCTTTCAATATCGATTTTTTTCTCTGATTTTACTTTTTATTATTCGTAGATCTTGTGTTGCAATTGTTGGTGCTGACTATTATGTTATTGCAGCAAACATTCGAATGTCCACTGGTTACAGTATTTTAACTCGCTAGTACTCCAAAATTTGTAAACTGTACGTGTTTTTTTACTTTCAATTTCAGTCTTTTTGGGCTTAAATTGTTTGGCTTATTATGTTTACTTGATATTATCATCGATTTTCATGACACCTAATGAAAATTTTGGGGAGCAACAGTGCTTTGAGATTTTGGTTTATATTGGGTTCTAAAATGGATTCGTAGAGATTTTGATTGTTTCACTAATCACTTGTTTCACTAATAAGGCAACCAAATTTAAGAAAAATATTTTGTTAATTAAAGAGCAATGACTAGTTGAGTTTTTGGGAAAACCTATACTGTTATATATGGTAGGTGCTTTTCAGGACAGATCTGTAATATGGAAAAATTATATCTCATTTTCTTTTGATTATGTTATTACCTATTAGTTAATTATGAAATTGGTTAAGTTAGTCGGTTCCTCTTAAATTTGTACTTATGTTTTGGTTATAAAATTTAATTGAGCTTTCTACTATTTTAAAATTTTTAAGCTTGTTGCTTTAGGCCTGTGACTTTGTTGATGTTCTTCTTCTACTTGCCTATTTGCAATTATTGTATGATGGTTCTTTTTTTTTTTCTTATTTCTACTAGATTACTAGGTTCAATAAATTTGGTCTTGGTATTTTAAGTTATCCTTTTTAGTTAAATTTCTTTATCTAATTAAGTCAATATTTGGATGTAAGTTAATTTCAAAGAGGAACTTTTCATACAATTTATATACTATGTTATTCTATTTGCTAAGTTGTGAATCTATACCATTTGGCTGATACTAATATTATTGTTTTGGAACTTTGGATAAAACAGAGCATGAGTTAGGGATATGGATTATACTATTCTACTTGCTATGTTTTAGAATTAGATCGCAATTTTACCATGTTATTGGGCTAAATAGGGTATGGGATAAGGATATCAATTACCATATATGGAATTTCTAAGTGATAATATTGAAAATTTTGTAATTATAATAATTTAATTTAAAATATTGGAAATTTTGTAATTATATTCAATTATATTTTTATTTTAAAATTTTTAAATGTAAAGGGGCAAATTTTATATGAAATTGAATCTTAAGGGGTACATAAAGATGAAAATGATGATTGATGATATTTGTTTACCATGTTTAATGGATTTCTTTGAATGCTTGCCATTAATATTTTATGAATTTATCTAGATATTTTCTCCTCATGGTTGGATTTATTTGAGTGTTAATTTCTATTATATTTTAATTTTATTCTTATACATCCACTTTTTTGAAAAGCCTTTATATTCTGAATCAATTTTGTTTGATTTTCAGTTTCATTTGTTAATTGTCCTTTTTTTTAATAAAATCATTGCATGTCTGCTATATAATTTATTTCAATTCTTTAAAATAAGTAGATTTTTCATTGGAAATAAGCATTTTCACTTGTAATTGGCTATCATTGTAGTTTGACAGTGAAGGGCTAAGATTACACAAGTTAATTAAAATAATGAGTTTGTTTTAAGAAGTTAAATTTATTACGAAAGCATTATTTATCAATAGAAATTCCAATCAAATCAAATATATTTTCTTATATTATATAGCCAAAATTAGAAATATAGTGTGCAATTGCCATTTTTGTGATGAGTATTAGGAAATCAATGTTAGTTACAATTAGTAATTGTTTGTTTGTTTCATTTGCTAATAAGTACAATTAGTATCTGTTTGTTTCATTTGCCATTACAAGTCTTGCCGCTTACTTGTTTTTGATGTGCTGATACAATCCAGGTCCCTGTCAAGACTGATATAGCTTTCATTTTTTATCCACTTATTTTTATGTTCTAATAATAATAGATGATATGAGCTTGAAAAGTTCATAAATATTGTGTCTTTAGGTGTAGTTTTGTTGAGAATAGTGTTTATTATTTTGTTTGTACTTTGTTGCTTTTATATGTTTTGTGTGCTTGTGGATGTTTTGCTTGTTTTTTAGGAGAAAGGAAATGATTTGGGGCTTAAAGGAGATCATTTGGAGAAGAAGGAGATGGAGTGGGGCTATAAGGGCATTGTTGCGAGCACGACAATACAAGGGAGGTCGTGACAGCTAGGGGAGCAAGCCAAAGCCTGGGCGTGTCTTGTCGCGAGCACGACATCTGTCGCGGATGAGGAAGTTGAATTTTGAAGAGGTGCACTTTTTCATCAACAATTGCAACTTTGGTGAAGAGTCATTTGTGAAGGGACATCTCTTTAGAGATACATATATATATTGAGTTGAACAGAATTTGAGAGAGATGAATTTTTGGATTTTGATTTTGTGATCTTAAGAACAATAGTTTTCTTTAGTGTTTTTGTTTAATTTTCATGTCTTGAAGAAGAAGACAAGCAAGGGAGAAGATACTTCTTGTGAAGGGAAAATGGTTGAGAGATCCCCTTCTTCTTTTTCTTAATTTTATTTCTTTCTTGTACACTTTCAATGAATGTTATTTTTGGTATTTGATTATATATGAACAATTACTATTTTCCATTTACATAATTGATCTTTGAATGTAGAATTTGCTATTGAAATTTTATTAGTATCATTATAGGTTAAGGAAAAAGACTTTAGATGGCAATTCCTTCTCTGAAAATAATCATAATGGTCATAAATAAGAGAGTTAGCGAGAGCAATGTCTTATTGAAAGTTAATAGGAAATTCATTACCAAAGCATAGTTTGAGAGATCACATATGGAGATAATTGCTATAGGTTAGTGATTAATCTTAAAATGAGTAATTAGAGCCAACAAGTTCATTAACGATAGTTGAGAATTAGAACTTTAATTGCATGTTTTAGGCATTCTAATTAATGTCGAGAGAGTGGATTAGAAATATATTCCAACTTGGCTTACTAATAAGATTAAAACATATTAATTGAAATAATGGTATCAAATGCATGATCATTGAATTTCATTATCTTTACTGTCTTCTTTGATTATATTTAACTAAGATTTAATTAATTTATGCAATAGAGTAGTTTAGAATTAATTTTCACTTATAAGCATCGTAAACAAGATTAAAATTGAGTAGTAATAGTGGGTAATTTCAATCAACATTTCCTTGTGGAATCGATATTTAAAGTACTATAACCGGTACAACGTATACTTGCAATATTTAAACTTTTAGAAAAAGCATATCAATAGACATGTATTATCATTGTTCTGTAGTTTTGTTCCATGTATCCTATGATAACATATTCATGGATAATATCTAATTTGAACATTGGATGTTGCCCTAAATTTTATTCTAACATTTGATGTCTATCTGTATTTGAATTGTGTAGCCAGGATAATGTCTTAGTAGACTGGATTGCATTTGGAATTTTTTAGATCTTACCTACTAACATTATGAGGTTGGAAAATTATGTTAATCTGCACTTCTGATTCTCAATTCCTATAATCTCTTGGCTCATGTGTTTTTCTGGCAAATTGCAGATATGGTGTGAGTCCTCTTACACCACTGAAGGGGCTTTTTTATTCGAGGTCCCATCTTTTTTAGTTTTTTTCTTGGCAGTAAGACATTAAACAACATGTTTTGTTACATGTTATTATATTGAAAATATCCTGAACTAAATAAAATCGTTCAGAATAGTCTGCAGTTTAAGTGCCTCTAATATGATTTTTTTTTCCAGATCTCAAACATGTCTGAAAACGTGCCATCCTTTAAAAATGGTGGAGTATATTGGTTTGTTGATTTGAGTACCCCAGATAGTCTATATATCTTTCCACTTTTGACAGCATTGACTTTTTAGATAACTGTGGAGGTATGCTTTTGTTTCATCAAACGGAGTAAACTAATGTTTTTATTGTTTTACGTTTTCTCTTTTGCAATTCATTTGATTCTTCATCTTGTTTCCTTCAGCTTTATTTAGTGGCCTCTTTATATAACCAATGTGTAATTAACTACCTTGTATTTCCTCAGTGCAACATGTAAGAAGGTATGGAAGGAAACCTAGTTACCGGTACCATGAAAAATATATCTAGGGTCTTTGTTGTGCTTACTGTTCCATTGACCATGAGTTTTCCTAAGGTAATCTTAAGGGCATTGCATCTTTTATGAGTCTTTTGTGAATCACAAAATTTACATCCCTTCAATTGGCCATGTTGATGGTGCTATGAGATCATGTTTACATTGTCATGTAGCCATGCTACATGCTTACCTCCATTTATGGTTGTGCCCTCTTCTTACTGAATATGTTGGAAAATTCTGCTACATAACTTGGACCATTGAGCATGAAGAGTTTGTAAGCTAAAGTTTCAATGTGGAATGCATTATTTACTTGTAGTGAAAGTATGCTATAATTGCTTGATCATTGTGTGATAGTGAAAAAGGAGTTATCAAGTGACTTCAAATGAAGAATTATGTGTGCTTTGAATGAAAGCAAATAATTAAGTTCGTTTGGTCTTTACTTGCAAGCTATATTTTGTTATTAGATCACGTCTAACATATTCTCTTTTGCCTATGGCACAGGTGAGTCCTCATTTCTAGTTCATGAGCAGCAACTATACTTTATTATTTCTCTGTTGAATTGGATCTTCATTAGTAATCAGTTATTGGCCTTTATTTCAGTGGTTTGAGCTACCCTTTAAATTCTTTGATATTTATCTCGGTGATTAAATATCCTGGGGTGAAAAAGTTCTTGGGGGTTCCTGAAATACCTATTACTCGAGCAAATACTGCTTCGTATTCTCCTCCTTTCAATCTTTCCTCAGCAGTGAAGCAAATCATGGTAGTAAAACAAAAAAATGCCACATCATCACCTCTTAAATCAGCATCTAAGAGTTTAGATCAAAGAATATTATCAAATTCAGTTCTTAGTCAAAGGGTTAGAAGTATAGAGAAACAAGTAAAGGGGAAAAAGAAAAACAAGAAGAGGTAACAGTGTTTCAAATTTTGGCAGTCCACACATTTTGTGATAGTCATATAGTGCTTGTAATACTTTTGCATTCGAATAGAATTACAATAATAAGTAATATATGTATCATATATATATTTAACAAATAAAGTACGGGAATAATTATCAAATGGGGATCAACAACCTACCACAGACCCTTCTACTATTATGAACAGCCATGGTACATCCTAGTTAGTGCTTCAGAATTTACATAGGCTATTTTAGATAATTTTTTGTATAGCACTGCAAAACTTTATGCACAATACTGATATTGGTATTATTTGCATAGCTATTAGACTATTTTAGATGCTTTTTATATAGCACTGCAACATTTCATGTACAATACCGATATTGGTATTGCTTGTATTGCAATTAAAAATATATAATTTTTGTACAACTGTAAAACATTGTGTACTATACAAATATATTTGCACAACAGTTATGATGTATATTATTTTTGTATATATTAGAATTATCAATTAATATATATCTTTAATTTAAATTTTAGACTTTTTATATTTAGTTTATTATGTTTAATTTGAGATTTTCAAGCAGGAAATATATTATTTTTTATAAAAATAGTGAAAAAATAAACAAAAAATTTAATGTTACTGATGAAAAAATTTGTCACTGTCATTTTAATTGCATTAAATATTTATACTAAATATATTTATCGACAGTTTTACCGATAAAAAAACCGTCGCTGTTCATATGACAAATTAATCAATAATTTATTAATTAATTTTACCGACGGTTTACCAACAGAATAATTTTTCGGTAAACGGTCAAAACAACAAAACAGCCAACAGTTTTTTTGTAAAATTATCGACGGCATATTTTTAACAATTTCGTTGATAATATCCGTCGGTAACATTACTGATGGAATTTTTCGCCGGTAAATTGATACCTAAGCACGTTTTAGGGACGAATTTATTCCGTCGGTAAAATAATAAAAAACCGTCGGTAAGGTCATTTTTTGTTGGTAAAAGCACAAATTCGTCAGTAAAATATTTTTTTTGTAGTGCTTCTTCTTCACCTCCATTAACCTTCTTCCCTTTAAATTTGTTTTTAGTTTCTTTAATTTCTTCCTCTTACTTTACTTTCTTTGCTTGTTTATTTTAGTTTTCTTTTAGTTTTGTTATGTGTTTGTTTCTAATCTCTCTCCGATTTTCTCTTTTTGAAAACCCATCTTCCCTACATCTCTTTTCTCTGATTTTCTTCTTTTTATTTTGATTTCATTTTCTTTTAGTGTTCTTTTCTCCTTTGCTTTTGTGTTTTGGGGTGGGATTTTTATTTTCTCTATTTGTTTTGTTTCTTCCATTGGTTGTATTGTTTTTTTTTAATCTAACCTTTACTCTTTGTTTCTCTATCTTTGGTGCTAGTTATTCATTTTCCAAAGCCTTAAACAAGTAAGTATCTCTCCCCTTTCGATTGTTTTTAGTTATTCTTGGTTTTTAGTTGTTGAAGATTTTTTTTAGTAGTTCTTGTTGGGTTTTGAGGTTATGATTTTTATTTGTTCAAATTATTTATTTATTTATTTGTGTTATCTTTATTTGATTTTTTGCATAGTGTCATGTCTGTTTTGTTTTTCCTGTCAATTTTTACCTTAACCCTACTGTATTATCATCAAATCCTAACCAAGAAAATCATTTTTGTTTTATGTTTAAGGTTTTAATTTGATGTTCAATATTATTTGCTTGTTCTTTTCCTATGTAATTTGTTAAATGTCTAGTTTAGTTAAATTCAATGCCTCTTTCTCTTTGATTTTCTTGTTTTGGCTTGGTGAATGGAAGCGATTGATAGGTTAGTTTAACCTATATCCCTTGGCAATTTTTATTTTTTTTATTTGATTGATTTTTTTATTATTTATTCTATTTTTATATTTATCTTACTTATTAACTATATTTAGTTTGTGAACTCAATATGCCTAGGATAAATATCTGTGTTTTTGCCTTTTACTTTTTCTTTTGTGTGTTTTCATTGATTTTGTTAGTTTGCAAGTTCTTGTGTTTAGTTTAGTTGTTTAAGTTCTTCATTTCCTATTTCTTTCCTTCCCACGCCTTCCCAACACATGTCTACTTCACTTTTGCTTTTGAGTGGAATTGGACTTTCAAGAGAAATTTAGTTGACTGATAATGCTCATTTGGAAATAGGAACTTTTCGTTTAGTTGATACATGTGGTCAAAAATTAAACTAAATTGAAATGGTTCTCATGTGAGATAAAACATGAATGGAAGTTGGCTTTGTAGATAACACAGCAGTTTTGAGTTAGTTTGATGAATTAATATTAATTATTTGACTCTTTAATTCTTGTTGCTTGTCTTTGGGGCACTTTCAAATGCATAAACTATGATGAATCTATCTTCAATTGTCTGTCTTTTGGAATGAATGGAACACTTATGAGAATGTGAGTTGTTAATGGCATGTTATTGGTGGTTGCAGCAAAGAAATACTTTTGAGCTTATTCTTAGGGAATTTTTCTTTTAGTGTTGAAATGCATGCTAGAATTAGCCTTGCTGAATTCATATCTTACCAATTCTATTCTTGGGGTCTTTTCAAGGACAAGTTTTATTGTTATTTTGAGTTTTTATGCTGTGAGATCACTTGAATGCCATGATGTTTGTTACTTTTGAAAAACCATGATAAATTGATTTTTTCTAGTAAAACATATGGATAAATGCATGAGCAGTTGGAGTTGGAGTAGGATTCATTGATGGAATTATTTGAGATTCAGTTTCTTACTTTTTAGTTCCTATTGTGTTATACTGGAGAGAATATTAATTGATGCTTTTATTGTTGTTGCTTGAGCTCTTTTTGAAAGGAAGGACTGCTGTCACAAGTTGGTAAATGATGAACAATCTCTCATGTCCTTCACACTTTGTTCTTGTGTATGCATTCACTTCAGGGTCAAACAATTTCATTCACTTACACTTTATTTTTACCACACTTGTTAGCTTCACTTTTTAAATGCTATTTGAATCGCTACTTTATAGAATTATAGGTGTTTAAACATGTAAGCATGTGTGTTTGTCAAGTTAGTCATGCAAGTCTGTGCATATCTGTGCTTTCATGTCTATTATCGAGGTATATAGGCTGAAACGATTCGACCTGTGGGCTACTGGTTTCCAAAGGATGACTCGGTCATCGTGGTTGAGTGCCACATACCTTGAGGCAATTTGTTCTATGTTATAAGTGCATTTATCCACCTCCACTTGCATTAACTTCTCTGCATTTTCATGCTCAGTCCTACTTTTGCAATTCCTACCCACTTTTCTGATTATTTTGACATCGAAGCATACTTGTGTATTTGTTTTCATTGTGTTATCTTTATCAACATTTTTTATTGTCAGGCACCCTTAGTTTTCTTTTAGGGCATGCTATAATTTTATTGCACTTCATTGATGATATCAATCATTTCCTTGAATTGCATTGCTTGCTCCCTTTTGAAATATCTGTTGCCACCCTGTCATTCCTTGTGCTTATTTGAATTATGTTTAATTCATGAATGTATGCTGCTTGTGTATTAAGATTTGCTCTTAATTGCATATCTCAGTTTACTGCAGCTGCTCTTGTGTAAGAAGTATTTAATGTTTTTCCCTAATGTTTGTAAAATTTTAACTTTGTTTATGTTGTTGTTGTTGATAGTGGCACCTAAACGAGCTTGTATTTCCAACCCTTCATCCTCTCAAGCTCAAGCAATTCTGCCCATCTCTAGCCAACCTTTACCTCCTGAAGACCAGGCTGAGGCTAGTCGACCACCTCCCTAGCTCCTATGAGGCAGAAACAATAGAAAAAGAAAGGACCTAAGGTACCAAAATGGGTGCCTGAGAAAATGAAAATAAATTACCAAATTTTCTCCAATTACGAGTATCTCCCTTTCTGCCTACTTAGACAAGAGTTTATTGGAGAAGCTGGAAATTAAAGGGGAGATAGAAAACCACATAACAACTATTGGGTGGGAGAAGTTTTTCACCTGTAGGGACTTGGTTTACCCCAATCTGACCAGAGATTTTCTTGCCATAATCCAGTTTCACTTTGGGTATGGTGAGGTCCCAGATATGGTTACCTTTTACCTAGAAGGCAAGTTTTATGAGGTAACCTTAGCAAAAATCACTGAGGCTTTAGGATTTCCACCTGATGGAATTTTTACTTATGAAGAGTACACTTGGAGGCCCATATCTATTCGAGACCACAAAATCTCACTTGTTAAAGGATCATCCTTTTAGAATTTTACATTGGTTTTTCTATATGTCCCTTATGTCTCATGTGCAGAGTGCAAGTCAAGTCAACCTCCCTGAGGCGCTCATCCTCTCTTTTATGGTTAGGCAATACTGAATCAATAGAGCTTATCACTAGTGGAACAAGCTTCAAGAAATCCAGCAACAGTCAACAAAAATCATAAAGATCTCTCTAGGTGGCTAGGTTACTATGATTGCCAAGTATTTTGGACACCCACTGGATGAGGAGAAAAATGCCCTTCCTGCAGCTGCTTATGTTGACTACAAGATGCTGAAAAATACAAAAATTCTCATGAAGGATGAAACTACTGAGCATGGATTCCAACTGACTGATCGAGAGGAATACTTGAGAAAGATGGAGAGAAGCTTATGTAATCCTCCTCTTACCCCTAATTAAGATGTTGTAACCATCTCATCTGCCCAGTACACTACACTTATAGATCGGATGGATACTCTGGCTGCTAATCAAGAGGAATTCAAATAGCAGCAGTAGCAAATTATTAATGCCTTGGCTGCTTTAAATGCCAAGCTTGATTTGCCTACCCCACCTCATGTTTAATGCAGGAAGTTACTTCTGCCTCACTAAACTCTTTTTGTTTATTTTTGGCTTGATTCTGGCTATGGACTGCAAGCTTTAAAGTGTGGGGTAAGGGAGCTATTATTGTGGTAGTTGAACATTATTATTTTGTAGATAATTGCTATTTTGTGGATAATTGTTTAACTTTTGAACTCCGTGAAGATTGATTAGTGTTGACTGTGGGAAAGAAACTTTTTGGTGAAGTATTTTGTTGTGCAGGTTTCCTTTTTTGGAAAGAAGTAGAAGTGGGTTTCAACTGTTAAAATATTGTGAAATCTCTTGAACCATAACTTTGTTTAGTTTATTTTTCAGCAATTGAATATTTTGTTGTGTTAGTAAGTTTTTCAATTTGGGAATCTTTAGTTTTCAATTAAAGTAGTTCTTTTAAATTCAAGTTCAATTTATGTTTATGTTTGTTTTATCTTTTAATTTAAGTAGTCTTTTTCTTTTGTTTTAATTGCAATTTTCCCTTTTAACTTTTAAGTTAGAATAATTGTGTTTGTCGAGTTGTCATTTATTTCACAATTGGGCTGAGTTACTGGTTAATCTTGAATTGAATCAACTTAAACTCGATTTTTTAAACTGTTAGTTTAGAAAGCCTAAGTAGCCAAAGAGTAGTAGTATTGTTCAATGAAGTTTTTCTTTTGCATTGATCTTGATTAATTATATAGCATTCAATTTCTAACTTAATGAGTACAATAGGCAAAGTTTTATGAAATTAATGAAAAAAACCCAGTGAGTGAGAGCAATTGAGTGAAGGAATTTTGGAATAACTAGAACCTTCCTTGTCACCTTTTGAAATGAATATTCTAACTCAGGCAAGATTAGGATATGATCCAGGCAGTCTTTCTTTGGTAACTAATTTTTAAATGACTTTTGACCTACCCTTGGTAAAGTTTGCCATTGTTAGCCCCTTTGAGCTTAATTGGTATACTAAAAGCATACTATTTATTTTTTTAGTACACTAATGCTGAACCATATGACCTAAATGCCTTTGTCTTCCCCATTTTGGAATTGGCCACTCTAGGTTGGGTAATGAGATCTGCATATTAGGTTTGATTCAATGGTTGCTTGTTAGCCAAGAAGTGAAGGGAAGTTAAAAAATTTTTAAGGGTTTGTGAGCTTAAATTTCTAAAAAAATTTAGGACATGGATGATAAGAATTATTTCTTTTGGTAATCCTCTCAGTAATTGAATAAAGGTTTATTTCAAAAAAAAAACAAAAGATAGGGATAGGCTGCAAAAATGCCATTTAATTCATACTGCAGAAAATAAGTGTGGGGGTACCTAGCGTTTAAGGAAAGTGTTAATTAGTTGAGCTAGGAGATTTTAGCTCTTACTCCCTGAGATTTTGAGAACTCATGTCCTGAATTTCATCTTCCCAGTTGATAGTAATAGGGCATAAATTTTGAAGAGTTATTTTTCTTAAGAAAGTTAGGTGATATTTGTTTTTAGGTAGTGTGGTTGATTCTATCTTATTGACTTTATCAATTCTTTAGAGCCAATACCTTTACCCCATTACAACCTTAATGTAAGACTTGGTGATCCTATTTTGTTCTGAGTTGTTTAGTGGAGATGACCCTTATGGTTCAGGTGCTAAAGGAGAGGCTTATGGTTGTTCTGAGTTTCAAGTGCGAAACCATCATACTTTTATATTACTTGATTGATGGAGTTCACTAGTAGTTTTGGTTTTGAGAATATATAAATCTATTTTGGCCTAAAACACACACACATAAAAGAAATTATTTAATATAGATCGATTTGAGTCTTTTTGATTGACTTCTTCATCTGAGTGTCCTCCACCGAATGTTGCTCTGGCCTCTATAAATTTTCTTGTTCTGAATTGGAGTTTGAGTTTTCAAGATTATGGATGATTCATTTACTTGAGGGCAAGCAAGGTCTAAGTGTGGGGTAGTTGATAACTCCAATTCAGTGTTTAGTTTTAGATTAAGTCTAGTATAGTTTTTAGTGTTTTTCCAGTGTCTTTTGCTTTATTTTGCTTGCATTTAATAATTTAACCTCATTCTCAGTTAAGTTTAGCTTTTATGTGTTTTGGAGAGCTTTTGATGGAATTTTATACTAAATTGTAAATTTTATAGGTACCTCGCGGTTACTAGGTTTTTCTTGGTAATCGTGACCTATGCTATATGTCAAAACGCACCGTTTTGGAGTACGTCACGGCTAGCAGAGCAATTGTACATAAAAGGGTGTTCACCATAACCTATGAAGCTCTTCAATTTAGAATCTAAATGAGGAGTAGCTCACGATTACTAGGTTTTTGGTAGTAACCATGAGGTAGTCATGTTTCCAGTCCATAATGTAAGAGAGAGCTATCTCACAATTACCAGGCTTTTGGTGGTAACCGTGACCCCCTGTCAAGAAGTAGTTTGGACCTATATCACGGTTATTAGAAAATTCTTAGTAACCATGACTCAAGCCAGTTAAAAGAGGAATTTTTAAGTAGGTCATAGTTAGCAAAGAATCTCTGGTAACCATGATCCATATCGGCCTATAAATAGCAGATTTTTCTGCAAAGTCGAGAGAGTTGGGTTTTCTTCAATTTTAGGGTTTTATTTCTTCCTTCTTTCATTCCTTTGTTCATTTTACATATATAGATACATAGATTTACTTGCAAATAGATAGATTTATAGCAAAATACATAGATTGAACATAAATAAATAGCTTAGATACTTAGATTTACATAGTTTTCAACTTATTTCCTTTCAAGTATTAGAGAATAAGATTGAAAGAATTGGGATGTAGCCGGGTATTCTTCCACCATGAGTTTTAAGGTTTATTCTATCCTTTTCTCTTCTTATTTTATAATGGATAGTGAGTAGTTCCTTAGTTGCTTGGGGGATCTCTGAATCCCCTACCTACAATGTGAATATTGAACATATTTTTAGTTATATATATGAATGAATGGTTTATTTCACTGTTGCTTATTCCCATGTCATTAGTTTTCAGCTTCTCAAGTGATTTTTCCAGCTTTGATGAATGGTTTTTATCTTATATCTTGGTTGGATGTTGATGCTTGTGTGGTTTGAATACTATGAATGAATTTTGCTCAGCTTTTTCTATGAAAAATGCTGTCTATTTTAGATTGCTCCAGAATGGAACTCTAGATGTGCAGTATTTTATGGTTTTAGGGTTAGAGTGTGGAGTCAAATAGATGAGTTTGGGTTGTTTGGCTTCGAAATGGGAAAGCAAACCGAACATAGGATGAAAACCCATGCTTAGGTTAGTTATGAGGCTTGCTCTGAAATGGGATGTTTTGCAATTAGAATAGCTTACTCTAGAATGGAACGCTTGGGTTAAGAGGGTTATCCCGGATTCGTTCATATATTAAATTAATTTAAATTAATTCACATTGGGTATGGGGTGGATGAGTGAACCCAAGCAACATTTCCCTTATATAGATTTTTACACTTGTTAATTTTTCATAATTTAGCTCTTACTTAAATTACTACTAGTTTAATTTCAATTTCTTTCCATTGCATATTTTAGTATTTAAAGTCTCCATTTTAAATAGCTATAGCACAATCACCAAAACTTTTGGGAATTCTTTAGCATACGACCGATTGTCTTAACTTGCACACACAATCCCTTGGATACGATATTTGAGAGTCTTAAAAATACTTCTCTTTACTAATTATCGATCTAGTATACTTGCTAGGGTCGCAACATTAGTGTAGACACCTTAACCCGAGGTAGCCTAGATCAGGATTAGCCGATGTTGAGGAACCATTTATAATTTTGATAGGAAGCACAAATCTCGAGTTTTGGCCTTGATTTTCACATTCTATAAAATATTTTTGTGGGTTTTCACTTCAATATTCCTAGAGATTTGAAAATATTTTGAAAACCTTGAATTTTGGCCTCTACTAGTATAGATGATCATCTACCATTAAGAGATAGCCATCTGTGGCTATTTTATTTAAAGCATCTCCTAGCAAGTGCCCCGATCTAGGCCATCCAAGATTGTTGGTGGCTGGTGACAGACGATTGTTTGTCAGTGAGTTAAGGCGAGATAGGTTTATGTCAGATTCAAGAGGTATTTTTGTAGATTTTGAGGAATCATGTGAGGGACGACTATCTGTCATTGATAAACACCCATCTGTGGGGATTTTCTTTAGATTTTCCACATTTTTCCAATTTTGAAATTTTGGTTGAAAATGAGATTTGATTTAGTGCTGATTTTATGGGATTAAAACTTTCAATTTTGGAGGATTAGAGTTAGAGTTAATCTCTAACCCTTCACTAGGTATTTAAAGAAAACTTGTGATTTTAAAAAAGGGGAACTCTGACTTTGGAAAAGAAGAGGCTAATTTTTGAGAGAGAGAAACTCATTTCTCTACTTTGGGAAATCAATAGCTTTAAATAACCTTTTTTCACACTAAAAACAAACACCTTTTCTTTATTTTGAAAGTGGAGTCAAGGATCAAGGCTCTAAGCATTCTTTCCAGAGTTATAAAACTTTATTTCCTGAGGGTAATATTCCAGGCTCCAACCTCTTTATCGCTCTAAATTCACACCATGTTCATGTAGTTGTTCAAGTTTATGTTTATGGTGCTATGGTGTATGTTCTTAATGTTGTCAAATCTGTTCTCTACTTGGTGTTATGCCATAATGATTTAGGTTGTTTAAAATGTTAGAATGGCAGGTTAGGATCTTATATCTTCGATTAAGGCATGAAAGTATCTTGATTTTATTCCTATTTTGGCATATTTTCTTATTGATTTAGCATGGTTTATATGTTTATCCAATGCTATAATTAGATTTGTCATGTTTTAAGGTCATAAAAATTGCATGTTTAGGAACTTAGGTCAAATTTCCTTTTCTTTTGGTTGAATATCCTACATTCTATCTCTTCCTTAAGTGACAGATAGGAAGAAGACCCGACAGACGATCGTCTGTCATTGTGGTAGATAGGGCGTCACAGTGTCTTCTTCTCGTCCTGTCCCTTCCCTTTTTTGGGCCTTCTATCCTCTTCCTTAGGCATCTGTGGCCCTGTTTTGGCCTTTTTTAGGTGTATTTTAGGCTATTTTCCATGTTTCACGTGTTTGTATGCTTAGATATGTTTTAATGTCATTCTTGGCCTCTGTTCTACCTGATTTGGATTATATTCTTTTATAATTTTTTATTCCAGTATGTTTTTATGAATATTATATTTTATTATTTGATTTATCTTGATTTATATGTTAATTAATTTTCCCTTTATGTGTTCCTTTGAGCCATTATTCTTTATGCATTTGTGGAGTATTTTGGTAGATCGGTATACTTTGGAGGCTATCCATCAAATGGTTCCTCTTTTTTTCTTTCCTTTTATTTTATTGTATTTAATCTTCACATTATGTTTTTGTAACGCCCCAAAACTCGAGTCGGCTGATAGTTGGTGAATAGTACTTTTAATATAAATTGTAGGGATAAAAATTTATAAAAATGAGTTCATCGGGGGTCTTATTTATAGACCTTTGGATTAATAATTCAAATTAAAATACATTTTGGGAATAAATAAGAAATTAATAAAATCAATTTATATGAAAGGCTAATAATAATAATAATAATAATAATAATAATAATAATAATAATATTAGAAATAATATCTTTAGAAATCCTAGAATTATCTAGATGGGAACTATCAGGGCCACAAAAATTATAGGTAAAATGAATAACTAAAAACAAAAAAAAAAGGAAAGAAGGGAAAATAAAAAAGGGAGAAAATGGAGAGGAGGGGAAGGGAAAGGGGAGCGGAGACCCGTAAAGGGAGAGGAGCCGATCACCAGCCATATCGGCCACCCTAGATGGCGATGACTCGCACGCGCCATACTGTGTTCTCCACCGCCGACGTCACCTTTGGTGGGTTATGCGCCGTTTTCTCGATTTTTCTCTTCAAATCGAAGACTTTTCCCTTTCTTCAGGTGACTGGCAATGATGATCAGTGATGCAATCAACACCAGCGAGTCCTCAAGGGCGAGGTGAACATCCTGGTACTTTTTTTCCTTGCCCACTTGCCGGCGATGATTAGATCGAAGGAAGAAACTGCCTGATATTCCAATTCCATTTTTTATCAAACGACAATGTGTTGGAGCATGTGATCACCGTTGTTGGACTTCTCTCGATGTTGGCTACCTTCAGGTGTCATTGGTTTCACGTCGGCAAAGCTCCGGTGATCGCTCTAGTAAGCATAGTGATAGTAGAGATGCAGATAAATGCAAAAATTGACACCAATTGGTATTTGACTACCAAAATTACCCCCATAAGTTCTTTGACTAAATTTTAAATTTTTGTTAAGAATTGTTTTATTTTCTTAGTAGTTAATGTTTGCTTTCTGTGTGTTTCATTTTGTATAAAATACTATTTGTTGACCCTGTCTTTAAACTATTATATTTGAGAATTGAGGGGAATTGTTTAAGAAACTATAATCTGTCTTGCAATCAATGGATTGATATTAGAATTACATTAATAGATTATATATGGGCTAAATTGTATAGCTCACAACCCTATTGAACTAGTAAACTCATTTCCTTTTAAATTAGGGGCATTATGTTTATATGCAAATGTGAGAATTTGCTTGGATAAATAGTAAAATAATATGATCAATAAGATTTCAAAAATATAGTGGGATAAATGGGAGGCTTAATGAATAAAAACTTATATTATGTGATAGATATGTTATTCATGGTCTAGTTGTAGAAATATGTGTAATTGTCCTTGGTTAGACCATTATTTTTGTTAAGATGGTACGATAATATGTAATGATTAAGGATAAAATGGAGAATTTACTTTATAATGGCTGGAGAAGAAGGTGAATTTCTTCGCGTTCTTGCTAGAATATTATAAAATGGGGTCATATGACTTACTTTAAAATGGTAAAGATGCTAATTGGTAGGATTAGGATTATTAAACTTGGAGTTAATTTAAGCTTAATATTAGATTTAAAAAACATTGGTGGAAATTTGTTTGCTTGTGTTTTCTTTAAATTACAAATATTGACCCTTCTTTATAAAGCTATAATACAAGGTTAAAACTATGATTCATGAATTTTAGCTTAAATATATGTGCATGTGTCCATTTACATAAACCTTAGAGTATTATGTTAAGAAGTGGAACTATGTCATGCTTAAATTAAAAATGTCTTATTTTTTATTCATCGATTGAAACTAGGTAATTGAAATATCACAAATATGTGAATAAAAATAATTGAAATTCTGGCTTATAATAAATAATTGGATTCTTTTCTTGTAAAGTCTGTCCTTGCTAATTAATTTAGATGCATTAGGCCAAAGATTTATTTTTTTTTCACTAGCTTAGTTTAATTGGTCTAAGATTATAATTGATTTGTTCTAGATAAATTAGAGGGTTAATTACGATATGAAGTTACAAACATATGTATGTATACGTTAGGATCTAGGAAGTACCTTGTATGATTTAAATGTGAAACATCGGGAAATTAATTAAATGCCCTTAAAAAATTGGTTAAGCATGCAATTCAAAGGTAAAGGAAATAAATTAGCTTAACCTTAATATGCTAATAAATTACAAGGTTTGATTAATTGAATTTCTTCTCAGTGGATTAGTTTTGTTTTATTTATTTGGTTAAGTTTGTGAGATTTAAAGAGATGTCACTATTCTAGTTGCAAAAAGTTGTTTCGTCCTTGCTAGTTAATATTCTAACAATTTTGAATTGTCCTTTTCAAAGATTAGGATTATAATAAGAAAGTGTATTGCTTTAAAGTGTCCATGGAAATAAATTTGATGGCAGATGCTAAAAAGGAAAATGAATGTCTGCTTTACGTTGTTATATGATGTAAAACTATGAAAGGGAGATGGAATGATGACACCATACTTGCCCTTAGTAAAACTAGATAGGAATTGGAGTAATGGGATAGTTTGGCATGCCAATTAGGAAAGTTTAGCAATACTGCATCTTAATGCGATTATCGAATTGAATGGCTTCGAGAGCTCGGTCCACATATGTGTATATATATAAATATATAAAGTGATGGGTTGTATGGTTCTGAGAACTTGGTCCACTTATGCATGTATATGTATGTATGTATGTATGTATGTATGCATGCATGCATGTATGTACGTATGTATGTATGTATGTAGGTACGTAAATATATAGTTAATGAAGAAATTATAAATGTCGATAACGATAAATAATGTTAAATGTACCGTATGGTTCCGAGAACTCAATCCCATATTTGATTCACATTTATCCAGCTTGGCATACGATTTCGTTGGATTTTACTGGGGGAAAATATCAAAAATGAATGAGTAATTAAAACACTTATAAAAATACTATAATGAACACAATAAATAATTTATTTGTACTATAGTTAATTATAAACCACATGAATTGGTATAACTTAGTATAATTAGAAATATACATGCATATATACAAATATGTGTAGGTAAGCAATTTTGTGGAAATGCTTAAGATGTGATGTTCGTGCCTAATTGGTTTTATTTAGCGAATAATTTATGTGAAATAAAGTACCAACCCTGAAACTAACCATTTAATCTTACTTAAATTAAAAAAGTTAAGTAAATTTTTAAGAATTCCCTTATATAAATTACATGTGAAGTTTTACTATTTATCACTTATGCTTGTGTGCATTATAGGTTGGGAACGTATAACTTGTATACGTATATAGATATTTTATGATTTTGTACGTGGAAATTTTAAGGTGTTATAAAACTATTTTTATATCTATGCAACTAGAGAGGTAAATTTGTAGTCACCACTAAGCTTTTAGCTTAGTGCATGGGTTTTTTTTTCGTGCGTAGGTTAAGGACCAAGGAGATTAATCTATATGCAAGAAAAGTAGGGATTGGCTGCAACTGGCTATGTCAAGGAGTTAGATCGGAGTGTGGCAACTAAATTTAAATGTACTGTTATTATCATTTATTTTGGCATGTACATAGTTAAAGCTTGGTTTGTAACAATTATTGAAATTTTATTGGTATAAAAAATTTGTAGTTGTTATTGTTACATGATGAAATTTTATAGATATAGTTGAGGATAAAGATTTCTATGTAATGTTGATTTGACAGGTGGAGTTTGATTTGATTATTTATTGAGGAGGATGAGAAACTTGTGTTGGAGTTTGATTGAAGTTGTGGAAATAATTGTATGATTCTAGAAATGTTTTTGATAAATTTTTCTATAGGAGGTGGTTAATAATTAGGGGAAAACTCTGCCAATTCTTTTAGAAACCAAACAATACCTGTTAATATGATAAGTATTTAGATAGTAAATTTCATAGTTAGCCCTCTTTAAGGAATATTAACCCAAGTATGACACTTGATATCCAGGTCTTTTAACTGATCGGGTATGGGATGCTACAGTTTTATAGTTGGTTTTAGTTAGCCCTCTTTAAGGAATATTAACCCAAGTGTGACACTCGATATCTAGGTCTTTTAACTGATCAGGTATGGGATGTTACAGTTTTATAGTTGGTTTATCTTATGTATTTATTTATTTATTTTTATGCTTTACTCATTATTTTGAATATATTTTATTTTTTGGGGTAGTGGGTAGTAATGATTTTTGTGCGTTAAATGATAAAATTTTGCTTAAATCATTTTTGTTAATTAATTTGGTTTTCTTAAATAAAATGGATCCATGTCTAATTTTTTACCCCCAAAATCTGAAAATGAGGAAAAGATCATTTTTGTAAATATACATAAAGAAACCAATGTTCCAATCTGATGCATGTATTTTACATTTTTAGTTGGACAATTGGCTTCTGTAATAATTTAAGTAGGATTTTTTTGATTTATTTATTGCTTTTATTTATCGCTTTCTAGGATGCTTGTCATGTTTATTTAATTTAAATTTTACTGCATCGTGTGAGAAATGAGATGGTGGATTAATAATTAAAACCTAATTATAAGAAACACCTAACCGAAATGCCAAGTAAGAGTGATGTCTCGAACATCAATCCCTGTTTAAGCATCAAAAAGTTGAGATTCATTTTCCAATGTTCTATTCGGTGATGACTCCACGAAACCTGCCTCTTTAAGCCCACATTAAATGCCTTCATATGTTGACCATCAATAAAAATTAGGCCTAAACCCCTTTTTTATTGTGGAGTGGCCAATTTTTTAGTTTTAGTGAGCCTCATCTGGTCTTGGACCTTAAAAATGGGCCTCTGAGAAACCAATCAGATATTAGCAAGCTCTGACACTTATCACAGTGGTGACTCCCCTGGGAACTTAGAGACCTTACTCCTAAAGGCATCTCAGTTAAGTCACTTATAATTGGGTTTTTGTTATTGATCCTATTTCCTTTTGAAATTGCATTTTTTGCATTTATATTATAGCTTTAGAATTAAATTAGGCATCCCTATTTCAGTCCCGGTGCTATCCTAAAGCACACCCTACACTTACTATAGAGATATGTTAAGGAGACCCACCAACTCAAGTTTAGTGCCAATTGGTATATAAAATGGTGACCTAGTAGTCATTATGCTTGTGATGAGCTAGACCTATTGGCAGGGATCATGCTTGGGTACCTCAAAAGTTTCATCACCCAATTGGAGCCCATGTAATGACAATAGCCACTTTCCTAGGTTGTATAACCATAACAACTCTTGCTTGCTATGTGGGCCCTTATGTATTGAACAAATTCAAATAAATTAGGAGGATAATAATTAAAGGCTACCATGCCTTGATAGGCCCAACCCGATTTATTCAAATTGTTTAAATGCATGCTGGCTAAAACTCATACGCTTGTGCTTTCAATTAAGAGATGTTATGCTACAAGTTTTCCACCGTACACCATATGCATCCATTGGGTTCCCTGTTGACCTATGGGCTAAGCCCACCTAGGAAAGAGATTGCACTACCTCCTATGTGGGAGTAATAAGGTTGAAACGTTATGTCTTACTCACATGTGGCTGTGATTGGCATCTAACAACACATTTATACATTCATGCATATACCATGTTCATGTATTATCATGATACATCATCCCTAACGCTTGACTTTTGTAGCTATCATAGATTCATTCAGGTGGTCTAGAGGGTTAAATAGTTGCCTTGTCCTGTGATTTATGTTTGAGCTACCGGGGTTGAGATTAGAGTTAGGTTCAGATTTAGGGTATGAGATCAGTTTAAAGTTCGGTTCAAGTGAGTATTTAGAGAGCAGTCAAGAGACCACATCAAAAATGGATGATGAGCTACCATAAACTAAGGTTAGAAGAGTTATAGATGAAGCGGTAAGAGTGACGTCCTTGAGGGAAATGCTAGCTACCTCCATTTCTGGGCCTACAGTTGCACGAGATAAATTAGATAAAAGGCTAGATAGGCACTTTCAAAAGTTCAGAGAGAGGATGTTAGCTATGATTGGTGGTTTGGTGGCTTCTTCAGCACTAAATCTTAAAACTCGACTTAGAACATCTATTCGCAGGATAGCGAAGCCAACCCATGTTGGGGATGCTACCATGACAAATGGTCCAGTGCTTAGACCACCACTAGTGGAGCAAAGTGAGAAAGGAGGTATGATCCTGAGAATGATTATATTGAGGAAAATGATGAAAAGGAAGAGCCTTTTATGATAACTGTGAGGAATAAGGGCCCTAGTGCTAAAGATGCTACCTTTAAAAAGATGGAAGAGAAAATAGAGGCTATGGCCCGAGTGTTATCTGCTGGTAGGTGAATGAACCCTGAAGATAGAGACTTAGATAAGGATAAGCCACTCCCTTAAAGGTTTAAGATGCCAGATTTACATTGGTTTGATGTCACTTTTAACCCCTCTACACATGTTAAATAGTACACTCTGATTATGAAGGGAATAACCTTGACTAAGAAATAAAAGGTGGAGTACTTTTGCTTGAGATTAGTAGACCCAACGATAGATTGGTATCATAGTTTGGATAGACAAACAAATGAGGACTGGGACTTGCTAATTGAGGAGTCCTAAAATAATATGATTGCAACATTAGGATGGAGGTCACTTTGAAATGCCTCAAATTATTACAACAAAATCATGACGAGTCCTTTCACAAGTACTTGATAAGGTGGAGGAATAGGGTGATGGAAATGAAGAGAAAACTTGATACAACATACCATATTAGGCTCTTTATTAGGAATACAAGTCCCTACCTGAGCGATGGCTTAAAAATGAAGGGGCTGAAGGATTAAGAGTCCCCAAAGGACATAGCAAAAAAAGTAAAAGGTGAGTATTTAGCTAAGAAGGCTAGTAATGACAATGTAAGGAGCAAATTTGGCAATAATAAGGCTTCTAGGAGTAATAATAAAGTTAATAAAAGTGGTAATATGGCTGAAGTATCTACTACAAAGGCCAATCAGGAGTATTACTCCAACCTTAAAAAGCTTTTGTCTTGGGTGTTGGACCAGTTAAGTAAGAAAAGGAAGCTACAACTATTGCCAGCAAAGCTTGCTAAGAGTGAGGGGTTACCATACCATAGAGAAGATCAGTATTATGCCTACCATCATAAAATAGGGCATCTCACAAATTATTGCCGCACCCTGAGAAACAAGATTCGAGATTTGATAGATAACAAATAGATTTTATATGCTCAGAAGAGAGAGAAGAAAAAGAAAGGAGGATACAATGCAGTACCACCTCCTATGTTCATGATTGGGTCCAACCTACCGGATTGGTATGTGATGAAGGACTTTTATAGGAATGAGTATGTGGCTGTTATTGTTGCAGTGTAAATTTTATTTCCCTAGTCTTTAAGACTTAGAGTGAGTAGGGTGTCGAATGCTAGGAATCATTATATAAGAGTTACTTTATATTAATCGAATATATACTTGGATTGATAGCCAAATATAATTTTTGAATGAATTGGTTATACTAAAGTCCTAAATCATTAAACTAAATAAAATAATCTTAATTTATAACTAGCAATACAATCAAATGAAGCTATTAGAACTACAAGACATGAATTAATCAAATAAAGATTCAACAAACACATATGCAAGTAATGATTAGAAAATATGGCCTATTATCCCTAAGTGCGATTCGCATTGTCAAATAAGGGCATTCCCATTTAGAGTCCATAAGCATTTTCATGTCATTGTGGAGATAGATGAAAACTATTAAGTTCTATGCCTATTCTTTTATCCCTCAAAGTGAAATCCTTGTCTCCTAAGTGATTTCTAGCCTTTAAGTAAATTCAATTATTTTTCCACCAAAATGCCCTAATTCTTATTGTAAACAAATTGATTAATACATTATATATGGTGATCAAGCATACATAACAAGTTAAACATCCAATTAAACTTAAATCATTCATACATTAAAACAAGATATTGTTATTAATAAGGATCAATCCATACTTGAAATTCTAATTAACTAATTAGCCTAAATACATATTGTTAAAGCAATAAACACAAAGAAGAGAATGATATCAAACAATAATCTAAACAGAAAGAGAATAAAGAATGGTTGATGTCTCATCTATGCTTTTTTAGAAAAATACTTGAATGTTGAATGACCTCTTTTGATCTTTTTTCTTCCTTGGTGTATTCTTTTTCCTCATAATCTTTTTCAATTATTTTGGTAGTTACTTGGTAGTTTTTCTCCATCCAAAATGTTGTTAACTTCATGTATTGATAGGCCCAAAAGTGCCCCAAATGATGCCTTTTCAGAGAGGTTATAAACTTGAATAAGGATGTGAAAGGTTGTAATTTTTCACTTTGGTGACAACTTAGCATAGCCTGGCTCTATAACGAGTCAGCACTACTGGGCACGAGTCGGCACACTTTAAACTTTTTCATGACTCGGCTCAACAAGGCATGAGTTGGCATCCTAAGTCACTGTAACAAGTCGGCACCTTCTGTTACGAGTCAACACAAGCTCTAAAATCTCCTTAAAGTCCTTTTTCTTCAATTTTCAAATAAAAATCCCTCAATCATACTTTAAATCATCCATTTGGACAAAAATAGCCTATAAAAGAAGGAAAACATAAAAGGTAATATAAAACATAATAAAATAAATAAAACACATGTATAAAACCTAACAAAGTGATGCATAATTAGATAAAATGGCTATGATAAATTGCATAACATCGAATTCCCTACACTTACACCTTGCTTGCCCTTAAGCAAGAATGTAAAAAAATCTAAATGGAATAGCTAACAAAACATTTATCTTCTAAGAATGAAAATAGTTTCCCTAAGATCATCTTTAATATGAATGAGTACTTAAAATAAAATAGCCAACAACTAATTTTTAATGCTCAATAATGATAGAGTAAAAAGTTGCATAGCATGGTCAATAAATTTAATGTACTATCTCAAGTTATTAAAATCAAAATCAAGAACATAGAGTCAATAGTCTAACCAAACTATTCAACTAGGATGGACAATCTTCAAACCTAGAAGTTCAAGAACAAAATATAGCCATTGGAACAAGGTTAACCTCACACATTATCTCACAATTCTCATGGCATTTTTAGAGACTTAAAAATTTCTAAGTACTTTCCAATTTGGTGGGTGCATTTTATGCTCCATCCCACACTTTTTATTTGATTTAGATTAGTGGGTGTATTTTATGCTCCATTCCACTAGACTTGTTTCTTTTATTTCATCTCTCTCTCTTTCTTTTTTTCTTTCAATGCTTTTGTGTGTCCTCGTCTATTATTGAAAAGTGAGCATATGTATATTATGGTTGTAGTTTCTATAAGGCTACCTAAGTCCTTAAAACTAAACTTGAATCATGCCATCCTAACCTTAAGTATAGTTAGAAAAGTGACTAAATATCCTATAGACTTTCAAAATAACAAGAGATAGTAAGAAAAACTTAAAGCATATACGACATGAAACTTAAGATTCCACCAATTAAGCATAAAAAAGCTATTGCCATACCATTAACATGCACTCAATCATAGTAAGATAAATTTAAAGAAAACTAACATAAATATAAAGAAGATAAATGAATATGTATCAATATAGCATAGCACAATGCATACAAAACAAAACAAAGCAAAACATAAACATGACAAAAACAAAAATATGAATAAAAACTTAAAACATAAAACATCCCTTCCCCCACACTTAGAATTTCACATTGTCCACAATGTGAACCAAAAAATATAAAAGGAAAGTAAAAAAAAGACCTCCCTCATTCATCCTAAGGAGAAGGTAGAGACAAATCGACCATATATCCAGCTTTAATAATGTATCAAATTTGTGCTCTATGCTCCTTTGCCTCCTAAAAAAGATGACGAGTCATTGTCTCTATTAAAGTCAATTGATGTTACATTGATTATTGATTTTCTATCACTTGCTCCCAAACCCTTGAGGACCTACTAGAGGAATCGCGAGAGGGGCCATGAGAAGCACCATATGTTAGGCCATTAGCACCTCTATAAGAAGTGGATGGAATTGTCAGGCCCCAACATAAGCCCTAGGAGAATCCTTGTATGTTATAATGGTATTAAGATTCAATTGTGCTTGATTATTTGATATCTTATAAGTTGGAACATATATGATGTTGTCTTAAATGAAAGAGGGCAAAATAGTCATTTTATATCAAGACATACTTGTGTATAATTGGAACAAAAGTGTGATTTAATGGTCAATTGCAATAAAAGAAAGGAGGATGGGTTGAAAAAATAAATAAGAAAGAGAAGGGAGTTAAGTGAGATTTGTCTTGTGGGCTATAGGATGAGATTATTCTCCACTCAACTCTCTATAGAATTCTCATGTGAGGAAAGAAAGAGGAGGAGAAAATCTAGGTATAAAAAGACTTGAGGGTCGTCCATCCCAAAAGGAAAAAGGGGAAATCATATAATCACTCTTCTCTCTCTAAAAATCTGCCATTTTCACTCCTCTTTCTCTCTCTTTAGTAGAAACTTTAAATTTTTATTATTACACATGTGAGGAGAGTTTGATGAAGGATGTCTTTAAGAAGAGAAGTAAGAAAGGATAGGGAAGAAGAAATACAGAGAACAAGAATTTGAAGAAGGTGTTTTTAAAGTTGCATGTTAGGTATGGGATCTATGAAAAATTCTTGGTTTGCATGTGTGTGATTCCACTAAATTGAGATGAAACTCTAGCTAAGATAAGAATATTAAACTACAAATTTTACATGTCTAAATTTCTAGGTTTAATTGAGTAATTCTATAGATTGCTCAAAAATAGAGCTTTAGAACTCTATTATGTGTAATTCTAATTGAAAGGAAACCAAATTCATTTGCTTAAGAAGTTCAAGCTTAATTTTATTTTTAAGGTAATAAAAGAAACTATGTTAAAATCATAGTATTGTTTCTCATCTTTCTTCAAAAGTATGTTGGTCTATTTTACAGAAATTCTTGAATTTAAATGTTTTAACAAGGTGACCTTGAGAGTAAATGGTATTTAGAAATAAAGAGATACATAGGTCTTAATGGTATAGTGTTATAAATAAAGTTTTATTGAGTTCTTGTTGGCTTGCAAGTTCAATTCTAGAATTTTTACAGTTGAATTTCTTGAGCAAGTTGAATAATTTTAATTGGGTCTTTAAGGCACTCGATCGAGATGAATATCATCCCTACTGAGTTGTTTTCTTCTATTTGAAAAGAGATGAGGCATGTGGTTAAGATGAATTTCATCCCTACCGAGTTTATGTCCTCTGGAACTTACATAAAATGACTTCAAGTAACTTAGTTAGGATGAATTTCATCCTTACCAAGTTTATTTAAAATTGCTTCAAAAGCTTCCTGCAAAAATACTCAAAACACATTATTCATGATTCTTTGATACTGAAATGTTACTAGTGATTAATCATATGATTTTAGAGTAGTTTAACCAAGAAAATGAAAGCATATCATGTTATAGATCACATGTAAAAATGATGGTACTTTATTATATATATCAATCAATAAACCTAAAGCTAATATATCTATTTGAATGACTTGTTCATAAATGGATATGATTATAGATGTTGAATTAGAATAGTATAAATATGTATAAAATGCCTATACCATCATGAAGAGACATGATTAAAATGTTTGTAATGGGATAGTATATATGTGCCTAAATGATTATACACTTAAAAATATACATGATTGATATTGATTTCTTGGTATTACTGAAATGCTTTGAAATGTCAATTTCACATGTACAAAAGATATAATGAGAATTACAAGGGTATATGAGTATGTATAAACATAAATATATTATGAATAGGTATCAACCTCAAAATAGGAGTGACATAAATAAATAACTTTATTGGTTATATTATTTTGATTAGATGAACTTAACATGCTAATTTATTTTAGACATGTAAAGGTATGTTTAAATATAAAGATGCATAGGTGTTGTACATAGTGAATTGTATAGATATGCACTTATGAAATGTTAATATATATATATATATATATATATATATATATAGAGAGAGAGAGAGAGAACATATCATATAAGTATGATAGTGAAAGGTACAAGTATGAAAAATATAAGCATATTTAATATGTATTTCTAAATCATGGAGTATGCTTTAAAGAAAAGTGAGATACAAATATGAATACACATATCATTTGAATAAAGAAAATCAGGATAGCATGATGATAAATATCACTTTCTTATACATATGATGAGTTAAATGCCTTCGTATTGATTACAAGTACATAATGCTTATACTCGAACATGTATATGATATAGTGCTCTTAGAATGTTTATACACAAACTTATACATATTAACATGCTCATAGTTATACATGTGTGTATATATGTATGTGCATGATTAGAAAGAGAAAAGTAAAGAAAGTTAAAGTAAAGAGGATAATATTGCCTACGTCTATGTCTAGGTCGTGGATAGATAGGCATGCCTATAAAGGTATATTGCAGCTGCTATAGTTTGACCCCGTTTAGGTTATAACATTGTATCAATCCCGTTTGGATAAAAAAATTGACTCCGTTTGGGTCTACTTGACCAATCTATAGTGCAGATCTGACCTCATTCGAGTCCATAGTCTGATACATTCATGTATCCTTGTTGTACCTTAGGGTACCATAACGTCGCTCGTTATCCATTTTTTTAGAAACGTGCAAGCTTACTATAGGATATAAGAAAATTAATATGAAAAAGATTATATAATATTTCATAACTTGATCTAAATGATATTTTTGTATTAATCCATGCGTAGTGAGAGTAAAATATGAAATTGAATGAAGTTGTGTTTTAAGCATGCAAATGCAGCATTTTAATATCACATGTATGTAATTATCATAGTAATTTTATAATGTTTTCTATACTTATGACCATAAGTTATATGTATATGAACAAATGCCATTATTGATGTTTTGACATTAGTCTTGTTTGTAAACATACATTCTCTATGATTATATGTTGCATATTGATATTGATAAATGATATGTGAATTGTGACTCATTAAAAATATATACATTCAGATGTGAACTTATAGTTTGTGTATACAATTGGTTTGATCTATAGGTTGGATATAAACTATTATTTCTCTTTAGCTTCATCATTTTTATTAGAATGGTCTTTTTTTTGCCATTATTAGGCTTTACAACATTATTACTACTATCATCAATAACATGCTCATTAATTTCACTAGACTTACCTCCCAATTCATCATCTTGATTAATTACTTTCTTACTTTTCATCACATTATTTTCAACTTCATTACACCCTCATGGTTATTACTTGAAAAGTCTCCTTATGTGGGAACTTGGGTTGGCTAGTTAGCTTTCTAATAGGTTGAGAACTTGAAGAAGCTTGTTAGGTAATTTGGGTTTCTAGGATTCTATTATGAGTAGCAGACTGCTCAAGCTTTACAATAACTTGCTTGAATTGCTCCTTATTATGTTTATTGGTGGTAATTTATTGGTTGATGAATTATTCTATAAGGGTCTCAAGATGTGATTTGGGTTGTGAACGATTAAAGGGTGGCTTTATAGGAAATCCGGGTGGGTTTTATGGTCTAGGCATAGGGTTATTTGGAGGGTTAAGTTGTGACAATGTATTGGATCATGAAAATAAAGGGTGTTTTCTCCATTGAGGATTATAGGAATTGGAATTTAATCCTCTCATTTGATTCAAACCCTTTAAATGAAATTAGCCTCCTCATTAGAACTCATTGTGTATTGTGCATAGGAATGAGATCCTCCATGCAATTCTCAACCAACAATCGAACTATCAATAGAATTAACTTGAGATTTACTTACCAGTTTAGTGAGAGCATCTACCTTTGCTGTCAATAAATTGATTATATCAAGTTTCAAGACTCATCTTACCTTAGCCATTGTTGGTTCATCTTCCATGTAACCTTATGATGCAAGTTCCTCAAGCAAAGTAATTGCTTCCTTGGCTAAATTATCCATCTATTTGCCACTTGAGGCTGTATTAACTATGTTTCAATTCTCATCCATAACGCCATATTAAAAGAATTAAGGAATCATCCAATCCAGCAAACCATGATGAGGACATTGCCTTTGGAGTTCCTTAATTCTTTCCTAAGCTGCATAGATGGTCTCACTTGTATGTTGTCTAATTGTTGTGATTTCATTTCTGAACTTGGCTGTTTTGTGGGGTGAAATTACTTGCGAAGAAATGCCTCACTTTAATTATCCCATGTTTTGATGGAATCACTAGGCAAACTAGCAAGCCATAATTTTACTTTTTCCTTTGCAGAAAATGAAAATAGCCTAAGCCAAATTGCATCATCTGTCACTCCATTGATCTTAAATGTTGCACACATATTGAGAAAAGCCAATATGTGGGCATAGGGATCTCTTCTTGGAGACCTCCAAATTAGTTATTTTACACCATTTGAATAATACTTGGCTTGATTTTAAAGTTATTTTTTGTAATTTTTGGTGCCACAATTACTCTGAAACTTCCCGATATGTTGGGCATAGCAAAATCACCCAAAATATGCCTATCTTAATCAGCCATGATATTTGAACTTTGGTCTTCCTCTTCTTGCTGTCTTTGATCCCTACACAAAGCATGAAAAGTTCTATCAATTTTATGATCAAATAGAAGAATATTATCATCATTATTACTTCTACACATAAAAGAAAGAAAACAAACAAAACAAAACCATACTACTACAATCTAAAACACACTTATAAAAGAAAAACCATGAAAAAGGCATAAACTAACCTTTTTCTACCCTAAGTTAATAAAAACAAACACTTAGTGATTCCTTAGCAATGGTGCCAAAAGCTTGTTGCAATGTAAATTTTATTACCCTAGTCTCTAAGACTTCGACAGAGTGAGTAGGGTGTCAAATGCTAGGAATCATTATATAAGATTTATTTTATATTAACCGAATAGATACTTGGATAGATAGGCAAATATAACTTTTGAATGAATTGGTTATACTAAAGTCCTAAATTATAAAAATAAATTAATTAACCTTAATTTATAACTAGCAATACAATCAAATGAAGTTATTAGAACTACAAGACATGAATTGATCAAATAAAGATTTAGTGAACACATATGCATGCAATGATTGGAGAATATGGCCTATTATCTCTAAGTGAAATTCTCACTATCAAATAAGGGCATTCCCATATAGAGTCTACAAGCACTCTTATGTCATTGTGGAAATAAATGAAAATCATGAAGTTTTATGCCTATTCTCTTATCCCTCAAAATAAAATCCTTGTCTCTTAAGTGATTTCTAGCCTTTAAGTAAATTCAATTGTTTTTCCACCAAAATGCCCTAATTCTCATTATGAACAAATTGATTAACACATTATATATGGTGATCAAGAATACATAACAAGTTAAACACCCAATTGAACTTAAATCATTCATACATTAAAATAAGATATTGTTATTAATAAAGATAAATCCATACTTGTAGCTTTAATTAACTAATTAGCCTAAATACGTATTGTCAAAGTAATAAACACAAAGAAGAGAATGATATCAAGATATAATCTAAAGAGAAAGAGAAGGAATAATGGTTGATGACTCCTTTATGCTTCTTCAAAAAAATACTTGAATGTTGAATGACCTCTTTTAATCTTTTCTCTTTCTTGGTGTATCCTTTTTCCTCATAATCTTTTTCAATTATTTTGGTAGTTACTTGGTAGTTTTTCTTTATCTAAAATGTGGTTAACTTTATGCATTTATAGGTCCAAAGATGTCCCAAATGATGCCTTTTTAGATAGGGGTGTAAACTTGAAGAGGCGTGTGAAAGGTTACAATGGTTCACTTTGGTGTTAACTCGGCACACTAGTGTCGAGTTGAGTGAGTCAGTACATATCAAACTTCTTCATGATTCGATTCAACAAGGCATAAATTGGCATCTTGAGTCAGTATAATGAATTTGTACCTTCTGGCATAAGTCAGCATAGGATTTAAAATCTCCTTAAAGTCCTTCTGGCACGAGTCAGCACAAGATGTAAAATCACTCAATCATACTTTAAAGCATCCACTTAGTCAAAATAGCCTATTAAACAAGGAAAATATAAAAGGTAATACAAAACATAATAAAATAAACAAAATACATGCATAAAACCTAACAAAGTGGTTCATAATTAGATAAAACGGCTATGCTAAATTGCATGACATTAGTTACTTATTACACCCCTAAAGTAACAAAGTCAGTTGAGGAAAATCGGCTAATTTTTATGATTGATTGCTGGGATTCCAGCAAGAGTGGGGAGGAAGGGGCTAGAGTACCCATTATTGTTTAGAGCTCAGGAAGTGAGAGCGATGAAGAGGTAAAGAGAGAGAGAGAAAGTGTGAGGTAAAGGCAGTCATTAAGAGTGGAAGAGTGGTGCTTGAAGTCAAGAAGCAGCCAGCCCTTACCACTATACCCACAGAAAAGGAAGTAAAGAAGAATCAAATCATCAAGCAATTAAAGAAGATCCAAGCTCATATTTCCATTTGGAATTTGTTGAGGCAATTTTCATCACACAGGCAAAAGTTAGTGGAAGCATTATATGAATCTACTGTGGCCACTACATTTTACCATCTAAGCTATTAGAGTTGGTAAAGGGAGGAACTGGGGAGAACGTTGTGTACTCAAATGTGGACCTACCCACTGAAGAAAGGAATCACAATCATCCTTTTTATATCAAAGCATAGGTGAACGGAAAGCATACAACTTGTGTGATGGTAGATGATGGGTCTTTAATTAATATGTGCCTATTATTTGCAATCCTTGCCTTTAGTTTTGAAAGCATGCTGAATAATTCTGACTTGACCATTTCTACTTATGATAATTTAAAGAGTTAGGCTGTTGGGATATTTAAAGTTATGGTAAAGACAGGGCCAGTTAAAACTAAAGTTGAGTTTGTGGTATTACCGATTCTTGCCAACTTATCTACAATATTAGGTAGGCTACGGTTCCAAAAGTTAAGAGGTTTGCCTTCTATGCTGCATCAGATGATCAAAATACTATATAATGGTCAAGTGGTCACCATTAAAGCTATAAGGGAGAATTAGGTATCAGTGCTTGAGATTATAAAGTAGCCATTTAGTGGATTTCATGTGTTTATAATTAATAATGATGAGAATGAGAACAGACTTGATGATAAGCCCACAAGTGATCAATATGCTGAAGAAGAAGCACATCTTGCCTAGAGCTAGGCTGGGTAAGAATTCTCAAGGACCTCAAACTGTAATCACCACAAAGGGTCAGAAATATACGAAGGGCTTGGGCTGCACCGGTTCAGAAAAGAAGAGTAAGGGGAAGGGGGCAATAAGTGAAGTTCCTCATATTTCTAAAAGTTTGTGCTAGTCTCAGGAGTCTGCCATTATTATGGGAAGAATAAGTCTCATATGATTGGAGACAAGATTGATCCTAGTTTTGAGCTATTTATGATGTCTTCGATTAGGAACATATTATTATCGAGCCAATTGAGGGTTTCTAGGATGAAGAGATCCTTTTGTATCACTCAGTTTAGGACTAAAAAGTGCTAGAGGAGATAGTTACTGAGAAGCTATTTGCCGTTCAAAGTAAGGGTAAACAAAAAATGGGAACTAAAGCATCAGAGATAAAAAAAAAAAGCTAAAGAGACATCTGACGCTAAGCTAAAGACTGGAGATGAGGTTTTTATTGGTATTATTTATGCTCTTGAACTTTTTGATGAGAACAATTCCATTTCTTTTGATTATATTAATAATATGAATGATTTTTCTTACTTGCATGATGTTTTTTTTGATTTTGATATGCATAATCATTATCATGAATCATTTATATTTGACAACAATTTAACTAATATATGTTCAGTTAATCTTGATATGAAAGAAAATGCAAAAGAAATCTTATTAGCATCGAACATAACTCCTGGAGGGAGAGAAAAATTTGAAAGAATATTAAAAAAGTATGAAAGAGCCTTTGTCTAGACCTATAAAGACATACCGGGAATTAACCGAGAGATAGCAGAACATACCATTGCTCCTTATCTAGGTTATAAACTAGTTAAGAAGAAGCTTAAGAGACTTAGGCCAGAGTGGACTGAGAAGGTCAAAGAAGATATGAGGAAGCAAATAGAAGCCAAATTTTTAGTGGAAGTTCAATATCCAACATGGCTAGCAAATGTAGTCCTTATAACTAAGAAGGCTAAAAGAGTTAGTATAATTAATTTTTCACCATCAAATAATTCTACAAAATATTTCTAATAAATCCATGTGTTTAGATAATTTTTCAAAGGTCTCTAGCGTTATTTTTAAGTCCAGTCACCAATTTTACGAAAATTCAAAGTGGTCAAAAAAATTATTTTTTACTTCTAAAAATTCCTTTAGGTTATTTATAATAGATTTATATGATCAAAATAATTTTTGAAGGTCTGTGGAATATTTTTGGGCTCAGTTAAATTTGTGGTCAACCTTATTACGGTTCAAAAAAATTCTTCATTGTCTATTTTGAGGGCTTATTCGATCTCAATTTCACCTCAAATTATAACATTGGACTCGATTTAATTAGTATTTTCTAATATTACAACACATATGATGCAAGTTAGAAACATCCTAGAAGGTCGCCCATCCTAGTATTTCTCTCACCAGACCACATTTAACTCTAGAGTTTTTATGGGATCCAATACATTAATACTTGTATAATCACTCTCGATATCACTTCGGTGATATTATTCATGGCCTAAAAAACACAATTCATAAAGATTGAATTTTTTTGCCATTACATGTAGAGCTAAAGCATTTGGTTAGTCGAACCGTTGATCACACTAAGTGATCACTTCAATAGGATTGAGTGATGGGTCAGAGTATTGGCCATGCCAAGTGGTCACTTTGACAGGCTTTGGCTTGTTTGGTCGGAGCGTTGGTCATGCCAAGTGGTTACTCTGACACATTAAGGGCCGTTGGAGTCCTCATCACATATATTTGGCCTAAGGATTTCCACTGATTGATACTTGGGATAAATATGTAAGAATTATTGTTTACAAATATGTAAAATTATTATTAATGAAAAATGGATAAATATATAAATAAGGGACAAAAGAGGGCAAATATGTAAATTAATGGTGAAAAGTTGATAAACATGTAAACAAGTGATTATGAATGGTGGAAATGTAAATAAAAGAATAAAGATGGCAAAAACATAACTAAGTGAACAAGTGGTGACAATATGGAATAAGTAGTGAAAACTGGCATAATATGGATAAGACGAAGAAAAGGATGATAAATGTAGAAAAAGAAAAGAAATAGGGACCAAATGGTAATTTTACATACACCTAGGAAAAAGAAGGATTAAATGATGATTTGGTGTCTAAGAATATAAATTTTGATTAAAAATGATGAAAATAGAAGTAAATTAAAAATTAGGGACTAAAAAGGAATTTGGCACACATAAACACTTAGAAGGTAAAAAAAAGAGTAAATAAAAAGGATTATGAGGACTAAGGGGGGAAATTTTAATATTATAAGAGTTTATTATGCATGAAAATTAAATTATGGAATAGAAATTAAAATTTATTAGTATTATAAAAATAATTGGTAATTTAAAGAAGAAATAATGAATTGAAGGACAAAATCGTAAATTGGTTGTTAAAAGGAAAAACTAGAGGGGTAATTGTAAATAAGTAATAAAAAAGGATATTTTTGTAAAATAAGGATAAAAATTGGTACTGAAATATAAATTTGGAAACTAAATGAAAGTGATGGTAAGAATGGAAATCTCAAGGACTAAGTTGCAAATTTAACAAGGATAAAGACCCTTAAGAGAAAAATGAAGGAAATTGTAGTCAGCAGAAATAAAAATGAAAAAGATAGCAGCTCAAATTTGATTAAATAACTTGTGATAATGAAAATAAGAATAAACCAATTTAGTAGGCAAAATATGTAATCTTTAAGAATTAAAGGTATTAAGGCATAATTAAGGATACAGTTTAATATAAAAATAAGTGAAGTGCTTAAAAAATAAATTAGAAATTTAATAATGACACAATTATTGTGATAGTAAATAATTATCACATGCATGAATAATTAGTGAAATAATTCAATATTTGGCAAATTCAGTGCTAAACTGAAGTTTAAGGGTAAGAGTGCAAACATAGTAAAATGAATAAAATAAAATAAAATAAAAATTATTAATTTTGAAATAAAATATAAAGTGATGGTAAAACGTGAATAAAATGTAAAACAAATAAGGGATAAATTGGAATTTTGACATAACGAGAGATTTAAAGACTAAATTGAATTAAAAATAATATTAATAACAATAAGATTAAATAGATATGATAAGAGTAAAATGGTAAATTTGATATAACAAATTATATTAGGGATAAAAATGCAATTCTAACAAGGATGAAGTGCAAAAAGGAATAATAGTAAAATTAAATAGTGAGAACCAAGCCAAATAGTAAATAAAGAATTTAAGTGATATAGTTAAGATTAAAATGGAAAAATAAGGGGTAAAATTGTACTTCGGCGACAAAATAGAGAAACTAGTGACAAAATCACAAATAAAATGTTAAAATTAGGGGTGAGCATGGACTGGTTAACCGGTCTATGAGTAAAAAAATTAACCAGTCCATTAATATCGATTTTTTAAAATTACTAACCATTAACTAGTCCGTCATATTCGGTTAACCAATCCATCTCTTTCTATTTTTCGGTTTGGTTAATCAATATTTTTCGGTTAACCATTAAAATTTATAATATAAAAGTATACAAAAAAAATTTGACAAATTTAAATTAAATTTTAAATGTGCAAGGTAATTTAATATTAAAATTATGAAACAAACATAATTTACTAGCCAAAATTCATATTCTATAAATTAATAGCTAATATTATAAAATATGTTTGATATTTATTGGAAATTAATATACTTGATTTTAAGTCAAATAAAATTTTGAATAATATTAAATGTTATAACATAAACTCTAAAATATAAAAAAAAATTGTAATTATATGCTATTAAGTAAAATATGAACACCAATATATGATAAAAAAAATAATATATATAAAATTTAATTGGATACTATATACAAATATTACTATATAATTAAAAATAATGACATAATATAAATTTAGTTTAAAGTATTATATAAATTTTATAAGAAAATTAAGGTGTATATATATATATATATATATATATATATATATATATATATATATATATATATATATATATATATATATATATATATATATGAACCGGTTAATCGTGGACTAACGATTAACTGGTACTTAAAAACCTAAACCGTAACCATTAATCGAAAATGTAAAAATTAAAAATCATAACCGAGTCCATCAAATTGAGTAACCGTAAAAATCGATTTGATTTTGAACTAATTTTACGGTTAACCATATTTTCAATTTTTTCTCACCCCTAGTTAAAATGATACTTTAGTGGCAAAAAAATGGAAAGCAAATGAAGAAAAGTACATAATAGGGACAAAATAATAATTTCTCACATGAGAAATGAAATAAGACTAACAGATTGGTAATAAAAATGAGAAATCGATAAAACGAAAAGCAAAAATGTGAGAATGAAGTTAAAAGGGATAATAATAGTAATTTGGTAGTAAAATAAACAAATAAATAAATAAATAAGATATTAAGAAAAGAGATATATAATAAGGAATCAGGAAATCTAAAGATGAATGGAAATTTAATTGGGTCATGTAATAATATGGAAATAAGGAATGGAGAAGAATTAAGAAGATAGATGTATATTAGTTAAAATAAAGAAATTAATTATAGATATGTAAAGAATAAAATAATAAAAATATATGTGTTCATGCATGTGAATTGCATTAGTCAGGTATCCACCACTAAGCATTTTATACTTAGTGCATAGTTATTTACTGCATGCAGATACATAAAGGAACAAATAGGAGAAAAGAAGGGACTGGCACTGGATACTAAAGGAGCAATACATTAAAGAAGGGAATCTTGTTTCTATGTATATGTGGCATGTATCTGCATGATGAGTAAGTTTATAAAACTAAAAGTGAATAGAGTTATGTTAAAAATATGTAAGATTATTTTCGTGAGATTTATATTTTATATGTGTACTTTAGAGGAACAACATTTGAGTTGTGTTATGATGATTATTGTGTATGTATCATGTTTGTTGACATTGAGGTGGATGATAAGGAAATTATTTGATTGTATAGTTAAACAAGGTGATACTTGTGACAATTCGATACTTTATCCAATATACGAGTATAGGGTGTTACCAAAAGTTAGGCAATCTGGTCAAGTTGATCTAAAATGTAGATTTTTTTTTGCATGGATGTGTAAATGATATTGTTAGACAACCTAGCAAATTGGTCCTGGAAAGGTTGTTTCCTTCCCATTGTACGAGTGTGCAATTAATTTGCACGAGAGTACAACTCAAATATGGCATACAAGTTGGCAAATAGGCAACAAAATGCAAATATTCCCTAATTTCATGGTTGTTCCTTGCAATTAAAAAAACATAAAAATGACCTTTATGCACATATTTGGGAATATTCTTCATTATTTAACTCTTTTGCTTTCCTTAAACACCCGAAATAAGCACAAATTCTCAAAACTCTTTTTGGAAAGTTTGTAAGAAAACATTAAGGACCTTAGAATCCTCAGTTCCTCATCTTTCAAAGAGCAATCTTCCTTATTAGATAACCTAACAAAAGCCTCCTTTAGACCCTGTGTCTACATTTTCCCTCAACTTTGGGAAGGCCAGTACACTAAGTGTTCAGGTGAGCCAAAGATTAGAGTAAAGAAACACAGATGCTTACTTGAGGTGGCAGCCTTTCAGTTGCTTCTTGATAAGGCTTATAGAGGGTAGTGGGTGGAGTGATTGGTGCCATTTTGTTGGCAGTGACCAGATCATGCAATCTCTATTTGCCTCTTAAGAGCTCTTATGGATCGGTGGTGGATGGAGTGGTTGACTCTAGCTTGTAGGCATGTCTTGACTTCAGTTATTAAATTTTGAATTTTGATGCCCTTTAAAGGGACTTAGTGCTCCTGAGAGACTGTGAATGCCTTTTGAAAAGACTTGGGTAAACCCATCTTTTGTGGCCATACATTCATTTAAGGCTTGTTATCTGTAGTTGTGCCTTGGTTTGAAAGGAACCCCGCTGTTTGTGGCTATGCCTTAGTTTGATGTGAACCCCGCTATTTGCAGCTATGCCTTGATTTGTAGAAACTTTGAAAAAATGGATGATTGACGCCAGCTTATCGGCATGTCAAATCTCAATTATATGCTAAAATTTTGCAAAAATTTCCTATGTAATAGGGGCACTTGGAAATGAAGTCAATATCAAAATCAATCACATGACTGCTTGCCCTTTACAGTGAAATGAGTGTCGTCATGGTTGATAGTCATGAGGCTGCATTGGTCTATGCGAAGACAACTAAGATGTCTTCTTTCTATGGGTTTGCATGATTCCTTTTTTTTTGCGTAACTACTAGAGTTCTATGAGGAATGCCATCTTAATTTGATTGTCTAGCTTTTGCAGTGTTAAAAAATAGTTGCATGAGATATTCCTCTATACTCAATAAATTATGCGAATGTTGGCACAATACTAGATTGGTGAATGCATGGAGATGGTTGCCCCTTGCATATTACGACAATAGAGTTATTAGATGGTTATTTGAAATTGATCATATGAATGATAATTGTAAGAAATTATTATTATTATTTTTCATGTCATTGTTTATTCTTTTATAGATCAATGTTGGTTTTGATTATTTATTGTGTTATACTTTATGATTCATGATATTAACATGTCAAGTTGATTACGTGAGCAATAAGCATTTAAGCAAATCCAATCATATATAAGAGAAATTGATAACTATTCACATCATATAATGAATGAAGGGTGATGTATGTCATGTTTAATATAAGCTTAAGGCAGAGAAAAAGAAAAATAAAGATAAAAGTAAAAATAATAGCTGTAATAATCCATGTACTATACGGTAAATAGCAAGTGGGAATAAAATGTGTCAACTCCCTGAATTAAAAGCTAGAACCCTAGTGCATAGACAGCATGACCCTCTATTAGTGGTTATGCCCTAAGCCAAACATCTGGACCTTTATGTAATGTCACATTTCATTTTATAAAATTGTATTTTCTTCATGTTATTATATTATTGACATGTTATATTATAATAATGTTTATAAATAACAATCTAATGTTATTTTAGCTATCTCTAGTCGTTTATCATTAAAGGAATAATGATAAATTAAAACTAGTATAAGTTCGATTAATAATCATGGGATGATTATATATGGTGATATAAATCAAACTTGTAGGTACTTGTTAGAGAATAGGGCACTGGATACTATATGGGTTAATGTCATTAGTGATCTCATAATAGTTATATTTTCTATCCCTAGAGCTGAGATTATCACAGTATCCTACATAAGGAATATTATGTTTTAACATAATCAAACATTATCTTTAATCGGATTATTATAAGGATTATCATTGGATATGATGAGAATTATGCAAAGGATAGTGAATAACCAAATGGAATTTGTCCCTTTCTTATGAGAGAGATATCAATTGGGCCGCTCAATAAATGGGACTAAGAAATGCATGGCCGTGCTTAAATGAATTAATGGAGTGATCAATGCCATTTGATATTAATATCACTCTACTCAGTGATCGAGAAATTATATGTTTGAACTATATAAGTTTGACATAGACCATGACTTATGTTTAAACAAAATATTGTGTGACAAAAGAATTATAACATGTTCTATTAATTAGATTAAAATTGAATTATTGATATTCATATTATTTGGATAGTGATAATGTCTTGCTAGATGCACTTATTATAAGGACCTAATCATGGCCCTAATTGGATTATTGTTAATTAATGAGGACCATCGTTAATTAAGGCAAAATTTGATTATTTTACAATTATTAAGGGTAAGTCCCAAGAGGGGTATTTTGGTAATTTCAACATGTAAGTATATGAGTTAAGTTAAATTATAATTAAATAAAATGATATAATTGAAGTGAATTAGGAAGTCTTAGGGTTAAGTTGAAAGAAATTGAAATAATGGGCGTTTAATGGTGTATAAGGGTATAGTGGGAATTTCTCCTAGTGAGATATTTATCCCACTATAAATTAGGGTTTTTAGGAGAGGGAGATCGGCATTTTTGAGGAAGTTCTCTCTCTCTCTCTCTCTCTCTCTCTTTATGGTCACCGTTTGGAGAAGGATGCTAGGGTTTGTGAGTTAACATGAAAGGTAATGTTTTTCCTGAAAGATTTCTTCTTTATCTTCTTTTTAATTTATGATTTTTGGTGATGAGGTATTACAAGATCATGTTGTTGTCACCATGCATAAGGAGAAGAGAAAAGCAAACAAATCAAGTGAAAGAGAAGAAATGAATCATGAGTAAAGGAGTTGGATTTGAAGCTTTATTAAGGTATGGAACTATTATGTTGATTTTATATATGGGACGATGGTTTTTCGTTAGTTGTAAAAGGATCTATAGAAATTTAGGGTTATATTTTCTGGGTTTTTAATCGGGAGTTTGAAGATGAGTTTTGAAGAACTGAGATCGGATCTATTTTTCCTTGTGAGTGTCATTGCCGAGTCGTGATGTTCTTCATGAGTCATGCATTCTTGTTCGACTCGTGAAGCCCTTCACGAGTCGTGCACCTTTTACTTCTGGGCCACTCATGAATTCATTCATGACTCGTGATTGTGTTGGTTCTTCCTTGGCTACCGACTCGTGAATGCCTTCATTAGTCATGCACTCATGACCGAGTCGTGAGCCTTGTGTGACTCATGAACTCCCTCTCTCTTCTTCACTCGTAAGCTTGGCTACCGACTCGCAAATTCCTTCATGAGTTGTGCATGCTCATCTAAGTCGTGAGCCTTGTGTGACTCATGAACCTCACTTGTAATCGTGAAAATTTGAATACAGAGGTAGGAATTTAAGAGTTTCATATGAAATAAGAAAATCTACTTTAAGACTCAATAGACCCATCGAGACTATTTTGCTTATAAGTTGAGCTAGAGAACAGCAAATTGAATGATTCTTTTTGGGTTTAAAACTAGACATCCATACCTATATTTCATAAGAAAAAATAAGTTCAAAATTGGTTTCTAACTAGGCCATATTTCAGCTTGAATTCTGGAACAATTTGCTGCCCTATCACTAGGAGCAGACTTCAGTGTTTTGTAAATATATGAAAATATAGAAATGATATCAAGATGATTTTTGATATTTTAGAAACTAGACATATAGTGGAACAAGTTTGTAGAGACCATTTTTGCTGAAAATGCCTTTGGTATGTCAAAAACCCTTACAAGTCGAACTCAAAAAACTGCCTAAGACTGTTCACGACTCGTGACACTTTGTTACTCATGAACAAGTGCACGAGTCGTGAAGTTTGCTCCCTTTCATGAGTAGTGACATCCCTCATGACTCGTGACACTTCCCTACTTCATCTAAACATGATTTTTAAGCCCTATAGTGTCACCAAAGCTAGTCTAAATGCTTTTAAGTAACTTTAAAGCATTTTAAACATAAAATAAAGATAAGTTATGACACCAAGCATGTGATTAAATGAAATGATATATGGGAATAAAATTAGTAAAGGAACACTAACATTAGAATACATGAAAATATTTACTTGTATTTGATTTTATTATAATGAGTATACACATGTGATTTTGGCATTGCCAAAAAATATTGCACACTAATATTCCTCTACACTGACATGAGAATACTATGACATAATCTAATGACAATAAGATAATAGTTGCAAGGTTATAACTTTAAGTTGAAAGAGTTGGGACATTGCCTTTTTGGCTTAATCATGAGACAATATAAGTTAAATATGCTTTAAGTCATAATGGAAGGTAGTGATTAGCCTTAATATAGAGAAACATGCTTGTTTGTATACTTGTGCCATGTATTTTACTATGTAAACTCCATACCCACAAGTAGGGTGCTAGCATATAAGATGGGATAATATTGTATAAACATACTTGAGGGTAAGATAATATAAGATAAAATGTACAAGTATGATGACTTGATACATATATGATCACATTAGGGTATATAACTTGTGGTCCATGATCTAATAGACTATGAAAGTGAACTAAGGAATTAATTAAGAACAAGTGTTAACCTTAGGATGTAATTTAATGTATTCATCATATTATATCGCTTATAGTTGCTTAAATATGGTTTAAGTGATTATGTGTTGATATGAATGACTATAAGATGGTGTGGAAGCCATTCTCGGTGAACAGTAACAAGGTATGTCATTGAGAACTATTAATGAAGTAGATAAATGCTATATCTATTATTGATGTATCCATGCTGTGATAGGTGGTCTGACTTAATATGTGACAGGTATAGATAGCAAAAACACGTATTGCCATGATTCAAGTTGCATTTGTATGTTTATGGATATACATTTAACGTTATGAAGATTTTTAGTTGCAAGAACTATACTTCCATAATTGCTTCATTGGCTTCATGCATAATATCAAGTATGATGAGATGGATAGATGGAAGTAATAGTCTATTGTGTTTGCTTTATCATGTAATCCACTACTATATATATATGAATGATGTTGATGCAACTATGTGGTGACATGACTTGTGTCCATATGTAATGGAGCCTAAAGCTCAACATTGATGTATGATAAAAATGATATGCATTCCTTATGAATTATGGCTTGAAGCCAAATAATGAATTAAGTAACGAAGAATATGATGAATCAAAGATGTTCTTAAAGGGTTAAGCCTGCAGGTCTTAGTTCAGTTGTGGATTAGATAGGCATGCCTAGAGGGATACAGTCGCAGCTACCATAGTTGACCCAGTTTGGGTCTTGTTCCTTAATGGAACCATCGTTCGGCCCTTTTGGGTCCATAGTGTGTTCCTTGCTTGAACCATTGTTCGACCTCGTTTGGGTCTATTGTTTGATATCTTCGAATATCCATAGTTTGATACCTTTGGGTATCCATTACTCCCGTTATCCACCCTTTGAACTAGTTCTTAGGCAGGCTATTAAAGATGATAAAATGTACGCAAGATAAAGGAAAGCATGCATTAATTCCTTCACTTACATAATGCAAGCATGATGAATGGCCTATTATATTGCTTACCCTGATTTCTTTTGGCTATAAATTGTTTCAATGAAATGAATTTATCGGAATGTATATATATATGAGACTTAAATTGCCATGCTATGGAAGAATGCACACAATATTATAATAAAAACTGTTTGGGCTATAGCATATACAATGAATTTCATCTGCATTGGGATTTATGAATGTATGTATGTAATAATTGGACCTTCGCGGTAATCATGACATGTAAAGGCTATGCTCTATGATTGTATGCAAGGCTGATTAATCAATACCTATATGTGTTTACACATGTTTGTGCACTCGAATAACTATGATATAAGCCAAGGACGGTGTATGACATAATATAATGTTGGTTGATATTTAGTTGCCATAATAGGACAATATTAAGGAATACATGGTTATGAACGGAAGTTGTAAGTTATAATTGTATTTCATAATTATGATTGTAATGATATATACGAAGTAATCATGCCTAGCGATCTATTTTATAGAAGCTACCTGACTCATGCACTTCTTATGCTGTGAAAGAACATTAAATGCATATTTTATGTAACTAATGGGATTAAATGCATATGATTGGAGGTTGTACCATCAGTAATAACGAGGTTAGAGTTCATGAATGAAAGAATTAAGATGTTTATAAATTATGCTAGTTTACCAAGTAAGATTTTTAGTTATTAAGGTAAATTAAAAAGTCTTTGGGAACTAGCCAAGTTTAAGCTATGCTCTATACTACCGTAAGTATACTAGTATTGTTGAGGTTAAAGACTCCTCTGAAATGTAATTATGAAATTATTATTACTGTAGACATATATTACTTTAGCTATGCAGGTTATAATCTATTGGTGATATATTTTGGTAAGATCTTATCCATAGAGTTTTGTTCCCCACTAAGCTTTATAACTTAGCATGGATTTATTTATCCTTGTAGGTTTCAGGGTAAGCTCCAGTGGATCAGTAGTTAGTGCCTAAACAACCAGTGAAGATAAGATCGGACGGACGAAAGTTGCCTTTGAGGATTTCATTATATGATGTTGGCCAATTATGTTAGGCCTTCTTATGTATAAGTTTGATTTAATTTATTGTGACATATAATTATGGCCTATCCTATAATTACTATTATTATTTTTGCCTGAGCTTTACTAGGTTTATGATGATGATGATGATGATTGATGATTATCCATGGTTAGTGGATTAGGGTGTTACACTTATCACTTGTGGGCCCACGATGGGATTGTGGCCCACTACCAATATAATATGAAACTATTAGGTATCACACATTGAATGTTATGAACGGAATAAATTTTTATTTGAGCGTTTTGAATTTTATTTTGTGACAAATTAAAATTCAAAAAAAAATTAAAGTTAAAATTATAATTATTATTTTAAATAAAAAATAAAGTATTTCTTATTTTAATGAGAAATATAGGCCCGAAATTTTCTCTATCATATTAGGGTTAGGTTACCTACATATAGTGAATGTACATGTGTTTAAACCCTAAGTTGATGAATTAAAAAAGGCGGTAGCCGTTACTTTTGTAGAGAGAAAAATATTCATTTTTGTAACCTTAAAAAGAGAACAAAAATAAAACTCTAGTCGCCAAGGAAAGAAGCTAGCACCTCGAGTGATTCCAATCATCGCAATTGAGCGTAAATATAGGTAGAAGGTTTTCGTTTCAGTTGAGGCAACACCTGAAAAATTATTTTTCTGTGCTTCAAGAAGTTGGTAACTATTATCTTCTTCTTCTTGAATCAATTGGAATGCATGGATCTTGGTGGGTTTTAATTTTTCCTCTGCGTTTTTTATTTATTTTTCTGTCGAAACCCAATAATGGTATCAAAGCTACTTGTGAATTCAATCCATTTAATTATCGTGTTTTATACATATGTGATGTATATAAAATCGATTACATGAGATATGAATGTGTAATATGTATTCAATTGATCTGGTGGTATTCTGTATCTATCTAATCGTAGTGCCTTATACATTGTTAAAGTTATTATTCGATAATTTAATACATCAATTTAATATAATTAACTGAGCATGATATGAGATGACTTAATTTTATTTGATGTATGTATGTATATTGTCTTTGCATGGTGCATAGCATGGCCAATTAAGACCCTTATAATGGTGTTTTATTTATTTATTTTATGGGTTTGTAATTTTAAATTCAATCTGTATGTCGTTCTTTTTGTTGTAATTTTATTTTAATAATATTTTTAGTAGAATATTTTAATTTCATTATTGTAATGAAGACAAAGGAACCTCACGAAGACTATAAGGGGAATCAATCCAATTCCATAACGATAGAGGTGCAAAGTGAAAGTTGTTGATCAAGATAAGTTCATGTATTTTCACCTAGGATTGACCTTTGATCTGTATATTGGCTTATGAAGATCATATAGTTTTGGCCATGCTCTGACATATTTTATATATTATGCATATTATATCAGTATGTGATACGATGAATGATTATATATGTGTATGAGATGCCATGTATGGGATGATGTATGATATATAAATAAATAGACATCATAACTTAAAATTAAAAATTCCCTCACCATAATTTTAAGTCTTATACCACTCATAATTAAAACACCTATAAAGACTAAGATCACCAAAATATGGGTTATGCCAAAGCAAAGTACACTAGGTTATCATAGTATGACAGGATGGATAATGGTGCTACCCATATTTTTAAACATGGTTAGACTTAATTAGACTGTCAAAATGGTTTTAGGCCTAAGGGCATTAGATGGGATTATAACATGTCGAGACATATGATGTCAACATCCCATAAAGAATCTAAAAGTTGCATGAGATGTAATTGGTGAGGAGTTATTTACCTAAATAACTTAATTTTAAGTGTCATGCCAAAGCTGACTTATAATTAACTGAAATATGGATCTTAGCCCACTAAATCATTACAATTTTCGTAATTAATATTGAGGTGAATATTTTAGTAGTAGTTATAAGATATACCCTAAAATGAAATTAATTCTAATATTAATATTTATTTTTCATATTTGTAGATCAATGGCATCAAATAATACTTCCACACTATCACTGCGATCAATCCTTAAGAAAGACAAACTAAAAGAAAATGGCACCAACTTCTTAGACCAGTTCAAAAACTTGAGAATTGTTCTCAAGCAAGAAAGAAAGCTATATGTGTTGGATAACCCTGTTCATGATGCCCCGCCTGTTGATGCCCCAAAGGCAATTATGGAGAAACATAAAAAACATGCTGATGATTATATTGATGTGGGATGTCTTATGTTAGCCATGATATGCCGAGAATGTTAGAAGGATTTAGAGCATATGGAGGCTTACAAGTTAAGTACTTATCTCAAACATACATTGCAATAACAAGCAAGGTAAGACAAGTACGAGACTACCAAAGCATTGCATTTTTATGAAATGGCCAAAGGTGCATTAGTAAGCTCTCATGTTTTGAAAATGAAAGGCTATATTGATCACCTTGAAAGGATTGGATTTCCCCTCAATTTAGAACTGGCCATGGATTTGATCCTTAATTCATTACCTTATAGTTATGACCAGTTTGTCATGAACTATAATATGAATAATATGGAGAAATCCCTTGTTGAATTGCATGCAATGCTTAAAACAGTTGAGCAAAGTATTAAGAAAGGCCTAGTCATATTCTTATGGTTAATAAAAGAAAAGGGATGAAAAATAAGGGCAAAGGTAAGGCAAAGGCATAAGTTGTTGGCAAGCCTAAGACATAAGGTGGACCTAAACCCAAGGAAAAAGTTCTAAAGGAGGGGATTGGCTTCCATTGCAATGAACCTAGTCATTGAAAGAGGAATTGCAAGCTCTATATAGATGTATTAAAGAAGAAGAAGAAGAAGAAGAAGAAGAAGAAGTAGAAGAGTAGTGAGACTACATCTTCAGGTATTTATGTAATAGAAATTAATTTATCTACTTCTACTTCCCGGGTATTAGATATTGGATGTGGATCTCATATTAATACAACTGTGTAGAGACTCAAAAGGAGTAGGTAACTGAAAAAGGGTAAAGTGGATCTATGAGTTGGTAATGGAGCAAGAGTTGATGCTCTAGCTGTAGGCACTTATGATTTAACTTTGCCCAATGGGCTTTTGTTAGTTTTGAACAATTGCTTTTATTTTCCTACTTTGAGTAGGAATATTATTTTCGTTTTTTGTTTGGATGATGAAAGTTTTTCTTTTCTTATTAAGAATAAGAAATGTTCTATTTATTATGAGAATATGCTTTATTGTATTGCTAATTCATATAATGGCCTTTACATCCTAAATCAAGGAAGATCTAATAATCAGCATATATATAAAATAACTACAAAGAAATCTAAACCCAATGATTTGAATAAATCATATTTATGGCATTGTTGCCTTGGTCATATAAATGAGAAATGCATATCTAAACTCCATCAAGATAGACTTTTGGAATCATTTGATTTTGAATCATTTGAAAATTGTGAATCTTATTTATTAGGCAAAATGACAAAGGAAAGGAACACTGACTTATTAGGCCTTATACATACTGATGTATGTGGCTCATTAAGCATAAATGCTTATAGAGGATTTTAATACTTCATTACTTTCATTGATAATTTTAGTAAATATGGCTATGTGTATTTAATGACACATAAACATGAATCATTTGAAACGTTCAAAACTCTTTATATCGAATATGAATATTATTTTAGATACATTCTTCATAAAACAAAAATTTCCTCATCGAGCTCTAGTTGCAGTAATCCATTGCACAATAATCATAAAAGTTGATTGGATGATAGTTAACAATATACATGTACCATTCATATGGCCGCTAATTTGTTCCCATTGCAAAATTTTTTAAACTCCTTATATTTTTTTAATACTTGCCACATGTCACTTTAAGAATGGTCATTGTTAACAAGAGACACGTCTCTCAAAATATTTTATCTACATGATGGGCCCACGTCTAAGAGACCGTTGTTGGAGTAGTTGAAGACAATTAGCAGAGATGGTTTTAATTAGCAATGAGCATGAACCAATTAATCGGTTCATTAACAAAAAAAAAAAATAATTAATCCATTAACATCTATTTTTCAAAATCATTAACCATTAACCAGTTTGTTATATTCTATTAACCAGCTCATTGGTTTCGACTTAGTTAACTAATATTTTTTTATTAATCACTAAAATTTATAATATACAATTATAAAAAAAATAGGTAAAAGTAATTCAATTTAAAATGTGAAACATAATTCAAAATAAAAATAACAAAGCATACATAATATACTAGTCAAAATTCATGTTCAATAAATTAGTTGCTAATATTATAAAGTGAATTTGATTCTTGTTGAAAATTGGCATATTTAATCCTAAGCCAATGAAAAATTATGGATAAAATTAAATATTAAAACATAAACTCTAAAATATAAGAAAATGTAATTAAATGCTATCAAGTAAAATATAGACATCAATATATATATAATAAAAATTAACATATATAAAAAAATTAATTGGTTATTTCATATAAATATTATTCTACATAATTAAGAAAAATGACATAATTTAAATATAGTTTAAAGTATTATATAAATTTTATAAAGAAATAAAAAAAATATAATTTAAAGTATTTCTTTGTATAAGTTTTATGGAGAAATTAAAAAAAAATTAAGGTATATATATTGTATAAAAATAAAAATTGTAAATTCTTATTTTTTCTTTGGCCAAATACATAATTTAGCATGTCAACTTGTTACCAAATTTCATTTAGGTAAGCACCTCGAATCTCACTAAGACCGATTTTTAAGTACTTGATGCTGACATGGCAGGGGGCGTAATTTTCACGCACAAGACAACGCATTAAGGGGTAGAAAAGGAGAAAAGAGCAACGGTAACTATTCATTATCTCCCCCTCTAAAACGACACTATTTTTCTCTCCATTTCGTCTGCAAAAACACCCAAAATGATGCACATGACCTTATACTGGGGCAGGTAACCCTCCTCTTCGATTCTTGGAAGACCAATCCATGGCCCAATTACCTCCTCTCCTTTCTTGCTTGCTTCCTTTTCTCTGCTTTTTACCAATTTGTGGAGGATAGATGCATATGATTCAAAGCACTTGCCACCACTCCATCACAACCGTCGTTGATTGGCGTTCCTCTGTTGCGCTCCCAGCTCCGATATGGTACCTCAAAATTGTCTGCAGCCATTCTATTAGGATTGAATTCGGTGATTGGGCATTTCTCATCCAACATCTGAAATTCTTAAATGCTCTATGAATTTTGCATTTTTTCTACCCTATTCTCTTGCTCTACTTTATGTGTTTTTTATTTTTGGTGTTCTCTTTCTGCTTTGGGTTATGTTGGGGATGCGGGAATTCGGCCTGGGTTGTTCTGTTTTTTATTTCTTAAGTGCCACCGTTGGCAGAGGTAGGTTTATTTTCTAGTTCCTGGACCTGCTCTGTTTTTTCGGCCCCTGTATGTGTTTCATCTTGTAAGATCTTTCACCTAATAATTATAAAAGTTCTTGGCTTATCAAAAAAATGATTCATGAAATCAATGGGTTTCTAGGAGCTAAATAGGAATATTGATGATGGAGAATTACAGTGAAGAGAACAGGGAAGCAGAGGTTTTTCTTGATACCCACAAGGATTGAGGTAACTTATTAGAAGAAATGGGTCACTGCTAACATCGTTTTGATTTTAGAGAGAGATAAAGTGTGAGTTACAGTGAGATGAGATGAAAATGGACAAATGTCTGAATTTCATTGGAACTAATGCCAAGTTAGCATACGTGCAACGCGCGCGTTATAACATTTTTTAGATTGTTGTGAGAAGGGTTTATTTATCTTAAAATTGAAGAATACAAGTGTTCGATGGATTGTTGTTTGAATTGAGGCGTTTAAATGAAAAACGGTGTCAATTAGGGTGTTAAGTTATGTATTTGTCCTTTTTCTTTTCATAGATGATAAGATTTAGTTGCGCTAGTCATACCCAAATGGGCATATACAGTCAAATATATGGCTACTAGTTCAAGAAAGTCGGGAGGTTTTATTTTCTTTTCTTTTAATGATCAGAAAAAAGTCAGAAGTCGTTAAGTTTCTGTTGTGATTAAAGATATTATATTATATGTTATTTAGAATAATAAAACAAATTATTAGTTAATAGAAAATTTAAGTTAAATGTTTTACATCTCAATAATTAATAATTGATGACTCCTCCTTTGATCGACTGTGCAACAGAAAAAGTATAATAGCACTAAAGCTTCTTCTTGGCTCCAGTGCTTAAATGAGAAGAAGATGATCCATAAAGATAACTTATCTTTACTTGTAATTCAGAGTTTAGTGGGATATGGATGTTTATTGAATATTCAGTTCACAACAAGACATTTTTGTGTTTCAAAATCAAATTTGAAAAAACAAAAATATAGTTGAGTAAACATACCTCAATACAAAATAATGAATGAATTTTCCATGACCCCTTTAATCTCCTCTACTATTCTAGTACTTCAAATCACAAAACTCACCATTCTTATTTTAACCAAGAATATTTGGTATTTCACCACTATCATCACAATGGGATTGAACGAACTTACAGAGGAGGAGAATTATGGCAAATGGGAAGAAATGGAAGAAAAAGTTTAAGAAAAATAAAAAGAAAACAATTAATTTACCATGCAATTAAACAATCTAATTATTTTTAATGTAAATGACAAGTGACAAACATTTATTGAACCACTCATGAGCAAAAAAAATTAATCAGTCCATTAATATCGATTTTTTAAAATCATTGACTATTAATCAGTTCATTATATTCAATTAACCTGTCTATCGATTTCGGTTTGGTTAACCAATATTTTTCGGTTAACCATTAAAATTTATAACATAAAATTAAAAAAAAAAAGATAAACTTCAATTCAATTTTAAATGTATAAAGTAATTTAAAATAAAAATCACAAAATAAATATAATTTACTAGCCAAAATTTATGTTTAACAAATTAATTGCTAATGTTATAAAAGAGATTTAATATTTGTTGGAAATTAATATATTTAATTGTAAATCAAATAAAATTTTGGATAATATTAAATGAAAAAATATAAATTTTAAAATATAAAAAATATAATTAAATATTATTATATATGATAAAAAAAATATATATATAAAAATTAATATGATACTATATATAAATATTACTATATAATTAAAGAGAATGACATAATATAAATTTAGTTTGAAGTATTATATAAATTTTATAGAAAAATATAAAAAATTAAGGTACAAATATAAAAATATAATTTAAATATATTTTAAAATATTATTTTAAGTAAGTTTTAGAGAAAAATAGAAGAAAAATGAAAAATTTTTAAATAATATATATATATATATATATATATATATATATATATATATATATATATATATATAAACCGTTTAATCATTGACTAACTGTTAACCAGTATCCAAAAATCTAAATCGTAACAAAAAAAAATAAAATATAAAAATTAAAAACCGTAATTAAATCAATCATATTAGTTACTCGATAAATCAATTCGGTTTCGGACCGATTTTACGATTAACTATATTTTTCAATAGCTTTTTGCTCACTCCTACTTTAAAACACACTTCACTTTACTTTTACTAAAATGAGTTTTACGTGAAAGTAAAAGCTGATTATAAATATATTTATCATTATGTCAAATTTTATAATATATATATATATATATATAATTTAAAATAAATTTGAATTTAAATGGATATGGTACAATTAATAAAATGTAATATTAGAATTCAATTGGCAAAATGTGACAAAACTAAAGCCAAAATGAACCAAAGTGTAATAATTTTGTATATTAATATACTAAAATTTAATAATTAATTAATAAGTTTAAAGTAATAAATTATTAAAGTAATAAGGTAAGAAATATTCATAAAAAATATATTTATGTATTAAAATGTAAAGGTGTTTATTTTTTATAATTTAATTTAGGTATTAAAATGTGAAATTGCTGTTGAAGCTAGGGATGAGCATGGACTAGTTAACCGGTTTATTAGTAAAAAAATTAACCAGTACATTAATATCGATTTTTTAAAATCACTAACCATTAATCAGTCCATCGATTTCAACTTTTCGATTTGGTTAACCAATATTTTTTGGTTAACCATTAAAATTTATAATATAAAATTATTAAAAAAATAGACAAAATTCAATTCAATTTCAAATGTGTAAATTAATTTAATATAAAAATTATGAAAAAAATATAATTTAGTAGTCAAAATTCATGTTATATAGATTAATAGCTGATATTATAAAATAGATTTGATATTTGTTAAAAATTATAATATGTTTGATTTTAAGTTAAATAAAATTTTGAATAATATTAAATGTTATAAAATAAACTCTAAAATATAAGAAAATGTAATTACATGCTATTAAGTAAAATATGAACACCAATATATGATAAAAAATAATATATATAAAAATTAATCGGATACTATATATAAATATTACTATATAATTAAAGAGAATGACATAATATAAATTTAGTTTAATATAAAAAATAATATATATAAAAGTTAATCGTATAGTATATATAAATATTACTATATAATTAAAGAGAATGACATAATATAAATTAATATATAAAAATATATTTTAAATATATTTTAAAATATTATTTTATATAAATTTTAGAGAAAAATTTTAAAAAATTGAAAAAATAAAAATAATATATATATATATATATATATATATATATATATATATATATATATATATATATGAACCTGATAATCGAGTACTAACGATTAACCGATAACTAAAAATCTAAACCGTAATCATTAATAAAAAATATAAAAATTAAAAATCATAACCAAGTCCATTGGATCGGTTAAGCATATAAATTGGTTTCATTTCGAATCGATTTTACAGTTAATTATATTTTCGGTTTTTTTTTGCTCATCCTTAGTTGAAACTCAAAGGAAAGAAGAAAAAAAAATATATAAAATATACTAAAATCCAAATTTTAAATTTTAAATCTTATTGTGTTCTTTGGTATACCGTTCGATATACCAAATTTCAGAATAAAAATTATGTTTTGTAATTTAATATATCATCCGATTTACCGTCCGGTATATCAAATTTCAAAGTGAAAATCATATTCTAAAATTTAGTATATCGGCTGGTATACCAAATTTCAAATTTTAGAATGCGAATCATGTTCTAAAGTTCTAAAATTTGGTATACTAATCGATATACCAAGTATACCAATCGGTATAGTAAATTTTAGAACAAAAATATATTCTAAAATTTAGTATGCCAGAATGTATACCAGGTCTACTATACCTAGTATTTCGGAACGTATACCAAATTTTAGGATGCAAATTATGTTCTGAAATTTTGGTATATTAAGTATATCCACCGGTATACCAAATTTCAGATTGCCAATATGTTCTGAAATTTGGTATACCAGATATACCAATCTGTATATCAAATTTCATAATGTAAATTCCAGAATACATTCAATTAAATTCTATTTAAAGGTTATTTTAAATTTTAAATTATTAAAAATTATCTATAATTCATATGATTAAGATTCTAACTATTTTTCCAATTGACCGTGATTTGAATTATACTCTCTCCATGTCTAATGATGTAATTATTATAAAAACGATCAAATTACTAAGAATTCAGTTAATCAAATTACTAAAAAAACAATATCTGAACGGATGGATGTTTCAAGGAAGCTTTTTTTTTTTCTTATATATGATTTTAAGATTTAGTTATCCGGAATATAATTTTGAGCAACAAGACAACAACCAACCAACAAAATAACGATGATTAGTATAATAAAAGAATAGTTTTCACCAATTTATGCAGTAATGATCATAAAAATGAAAAAGAAGTGCCTGCTTGTTTTCTAGTTAGTGGTGCATTTATGAAAACAGTATATATGTGCATTTCAGTTTATGGCGGTATTGAGTTTAGAGCATACAGTTTAGTACTTTCCTGATGAAGTTGGAGAGTTTGGTTAATCTTAGGTATTTATGATGACATGGAAATGAAATAAAGGAAATTCCAAGTAGCATAGGCAATCTCCAGAAGCTTCGAACTATAGATATAATGTCTTCAATAATAAGGCAATTGAAATTCTAAATATTAAGCAGCTGAGGCATGTTTTAGTGACTAGGTCCGCTAGAGTTCCAAAGGAGATTGGAATTTTGATGAATCTTCATACTTGGGAAGGTGTGGGGTGCGGTGAAGGAGTTGCTAGTGAATGGTGTAGGTTGACCCAACTTCGAGAACTTATGGTTGAGCGTGTATCTGAGGATCATGCAGAAGAGCTATTTGCAGCTATCATAAAGATGGAAAGCTTGTCTCCCTCTCATTGGTAGGAGAAACAATTTGCGATGAAGTGCAGAATAGTGATGATGAAGAAAGCGGTGATCTTAAAACACGTATAAAGCAAGGAGATGAAGAAGAAGGAAATAAGAGAGAGAGAATTTGAGTTTTAAAAAGGGGTATTTTAAAAAATAAAAATTTAAAAAAGGGATATTTTAAAAAATAAAAATTTTAAAAAAGATAATTTTAAAAGGGAAAAAAAGAAGAAGATATTTTTGAGTGAAATTTTTTTTTTTTTTTGGATATTTTTGTGAAACTCCCATGTCAGAAGGGGGTTTTTGCGAAACTCCCATGTAAGAAGGGGGAATCAAGCCCCAATAAATAAGACCTGATGGAGAACAAGAAGCTCTAGGTAGCTCACCGGAGTAAAATAGTTATCACGGAACTTAGCAAGCCATTCATTATATTTCAGCCCACAGTTGGTCAGTTAAGGCACTTGCAAGTGTCAGCATGCTCACTTTGACTATGAAGCGGATCCAATCATAATACATTATCATTGTCTTTCTTGATCATAAGAAAAATAAAGAGAAAACAAGCCAAAATCTCATCAAGAGCGTTGCTCTAACAAGGCAAATTACATGTCCACGATTTTGGATCAAGTTATTTATTAGCTGATGATGTGTGAACCAAAGAAGAATAAAAATCTAATCAAGAGATATATAAACTTACTTAATTGGGATTTGTATTAAGATTATCACACGAATACTTAAAACTTGTTTTCTCATGTTAAAATTACTGACAACATATGCATTGTTACGTTAAAATTAGTGATTAAAAAAAAGTATATCATAACCTATTACCACTTTAATTATTTTTTGTGTTTTTACTTTAAAATATTGTATTAATGGATATAACTTTTTTATGTATGATTTCCTCTTAAATATTGATGATTAATTGTGAGTTGAGGTGTGATTCACATCTTACTTTGCGTTTTTACAATAGGATATGTGTTGATGATTTAATCTATTTTGACTTCATCACTTGAGGAATTTTCACTTATGATCAATTCATGACATATATATAGTTGCAATATATATATATATATATATATATATATATATATATATATATATATATTCAATTATTCATTAACTATGCACCATGTTCATAATTAATAATCCTAGGACCGATGTCGTCATTTTTTAATTTATTTATGCTTTTTATTTTTGGAGCATCCTAATATAATCGTTTAGATAATGTCATCTCATATGCTGTGAAATTTTATTTTCATTTTTTCTAAAAAAAAAATAGATTCACCGATGGGTAATTAACAATAAAATCTAATTTTTAAAAATTAAAGTAAAATACTTAATTTTAATTTAATAAGTCGTTATCCGTTTACCCTGACTAATTTTGCGTTCGCTTCCGTGACACGTGATATATATAGTTATTTATTTATGCAATAATGATAGTAGTTAATAACCATTAATCTTTTAAAAAAAAACCTTTAATGAAAAAATTTTACATTTACATCTACTTTGACTTTTTAAATTCTTTTCTCTTTTACAGATATACAAGTGTAGGCCTTAATTAAAATATAAATATAAATAATGTATGTAATTCATGTAATTTTCTTAGAAATAAATTCGATACCTTCAATTATATAAAAAAAAAAGTTAATTACTTTATTGAATGTAGAGACAAAACTATTTTTGTTATAAAATTTATATATAATTTTTTATTTTTCTTTTGATAATACATATATGGAGAACGGACGATGGAGTATTTAATAGGGTTCTTCATTATGAAATTTTTACCGTTGGACTTTAATGAGATAGAATAGAAATTGAAGATGAGTGAAATTGGATTCACGCTATGTAAAAGCATGTCAATGTCTTGTCCTACGCATTTATGCGGTTCTTATGTATATTAAATACAAGTTTTAATGGTAAAAATTTATTAATGAAAGTTCGGATTTGGTAATGGTAAAAATTTACTCTTGATTTTGTTAGAAGTCTGCCTATTACTCCCTGAATTTTATTTTTGTTTGTACATGCAATTTCTTATTATACTTAAAAGTTACTAAATACATTTTTTTATTAAAATCACATGAATTTAATAAAAATAAACTGCACATACCAAAAGTATTTAGAGGGAATAGTTATATATATATACATTTGTTAAGTTCAGACAAAACAATAAATTATTTTTGTCAATTTCAAGTATATAAAATATTATTCATAAATTTAAAGTGTATAACTAAATTTTTTGCTAAATGTAGGTATGTTATTGTAAATTATGCCATAAAAGAATGCAAAGTATTGTTGAATTCAACTCTTGGAAGGGTAATCACCGACTAATAATAGAATTTGGCGAAAGTCCAAGAAATTCAAAAGTTTAATTAATTAAGGTTACAGATTTGGAAAGTACACATTCTTGGTTGAAAAATTGACATTTGTGGCTTGGCAAAATTATTCGGTAGCAGTAGGGTCACTACCATCCCATTTTCTACCTCACCGACATCATTTTTTTAACCTAACACCCTTTCTTCTATTATATTAATTATCCTCAATAAAAAAATATAAATAATATTAATTAATTAAGGCCACACTATGCCATTAATCAATAATCATGATCTTCCATTTACTTTCATAGATAGTTTAAGATATGTCTAATGCAATCTTATAAAATCTTCTTATTGTCTCATAACATGTTAAAGGATCAAAATTCACCGAGATTTGATGGGAAATCAATTCATATAATATGTGTAAACTAGTCAATGACTTGTATTTAATTCATTAAGAAAATTTGTCTAACCCTAAAGTGAGAAGTAGGTTTTTCTCTTAAAAAAAAAAAAAAAGTAAGACTACCATTAATTCTTCTTAGATAAACCAAACCTTCTTTTGACTTGTTCAACTTAAATTCCAAGTCTCCACCGCCGGTTATACACAATCTAGGAGCTATACCATATAACAACAAACTACTAGTTGCTGTTTTTCTATTTTCATTTTGACTCAATGTATATAAATATGCTTATTTTTTACTTAATAATTCATATTTATTATGAATACATGTAATTACTCCCTTCATTTTTTTTATCAATCACTTTTATTACTTTTATTAGGATTAAGAAATAATAAATAGACTTAAAGTTAGTATTAAATTACGTAATTAAGACTAAATTATCAAATCTGATTGGTTCTAACTTTATTGGGAAAGAAAAATAAATTGAAAAAATAAATTAAATTACATTGAAAATCTAAAAATGACAGATAAATAGATTTTGAATTTTACTCAAAAGTGACTGATAAAAAAAACGGAGGGAGTATCAGTTTTACAAATATATAAATTTATACTACATTTAAAAAATTAAACGCATGATACTCAACTGTATTAATATGACATCACACAATATTAAATTTAACAAAAAAATCAAATCAATTTTATTTTGATTTAACTGTTTATTGTTACCCAAACATATTAAGTATTACACATTTTAAATTTCTAAAAGTATTATGAATTTACATTTATTATTTATAATAATAATAATAAGTTATTATTAAAATTTAAATATTTAAATAAATTATAAAATATGATACGATGCCTGTGCATCTGTATCGTCAGATCGTACATATATTTGATCGGACAATGCATATATACCCGCATCATACTATCATTCTCAAATATGCCCTTCTACATATAACATACTAAAATATTTTTCCCATTCCCTTATAAAAATGTATTAAAATATTTTTTTCTCTTAATCAAATGTTTGTTTCCCCTACTTGAATATATATTAAGCCTTGTTAAATATTTGCACCATAGAAAGCAATGTACCTAATTCTAATGAAATTATTTAACTTGAAGTTGTAGTTTCTTTTTGAGTCCACTATTAAAAATATAACCTTTTATAATTCAAAAAGCCTATTCTTTTATCTCTCACAGGATGAACGTAACACTTTCTTTATTTTTTTTTTCAAATGAACCATTTTGTAGAAATATTAAAGTGGTTCGTTGTTTAACTACATACACTAAAACAGCTTGTTGTTTTAGTGTGTGTAGCTTCAGTTTTCTATTTTATACTAAAACAGCTTGCTGTTTTAGTGTAATTTGGCCTATTGTCTTTTTACACTAAAATAACTTGTTGTTTTAGTGTGATCTAGCTTGCTCTCTTTTTACACTAAAACAGCTTGCTATTTTAGTGTAATTTGGCCCGCTGTCTTTTTACACTAAAACAGCTTGCTGTTTTAGTATAATTTAGCTTGTTGTTTCTTTAGTTAGTAATACTATGTCGTTTTCTTATAGTTAGGATAAATGGTGATTATTGTTAAGTTAATTAACTCTAAGTCATTAACCATGGTTAGTTAGTATTTTTTCTTGTATAAATATAGTTACCTTTGTTTTTCTTTGACGTGATGTACAAGTAACAGAGTAATAAGAAGCTCTGTTCTTCATTGAAGTTTTGCTTTAGCTGGTTTTCCTTTTACTTTCTGGATTTGTTCATGGTATCAGAGCCTTAAGATCCAGATCTGAGGTGTCAGCAACATGGCGAATCTTGATGAACCAGCAGTAGTAGATTCTACTTTGAATGGTGGAAATACTGAAAGTAATCGATCGAGAGGTTATTTTCTAAAATGTGATGAAGATCCTTTGAGATTGCATAGTTCGGATCATCCTGGTATGACTCTTGTAGCAAATCTGTTGACTGGTAACAACTTCATAAGTTGGAGTATGTCAGTGATGAATTCCTTGGAAGCTAAAGATAAGCTAGGGTTCATTGATGGTTCGATTATCGTTCCAAAAACTAGTAATGAATACAAAAGATGGAGGAAGGTAGATTGCATGATTAAGCAATGGATTTTGAACTCTATGACCAAGGAGAGCTGATTCTTTCATTTATAGTCCTAACTCTAAAGTTCTTTGGGACAGATTAGAGGAGAGATTTGGAGATAAGAATAATAGTCCTCAATTGTATCAGATTAGATGTGAACTGAGTTTTACAGAGCAAGGTAATAGTTCGTTGGCAGTTTATTACAGTAAACTTGCTCAAAGTTGGGATGAGATGAATCGACTAGAGCCTCTGACTATCTGTTCCTGTAACGGATGCAAATGTGAGATGAGCAAGAAACTAGAATGTATTGATATGAAGCATAAGGTTCTGTAATTGTTGATTGGATTAAATCATTCCTATGATAATATTCGTAGTTAGATTTTAGCCTCTGAACCGTTACCTAGTGTAGACAAGGTTTACTCCATGATCTCTAGGGTTGAGAGGCAAAGACAGATTCAAACGCAACATTCTGAAGTATTATATGCTTCTGCAATGATGATACAAAGTCAAACTGGAGCGAAGAATAACTAGAAGAAAAAAGATGAAAAGAAAAAAGAAGATAAATATTGTGAGCATTGCAAGGCTGAAGGTCATGACAAGGACACTTGTTTCAAGCTTCACAATTATCCTGACTGATGGATGTTAGAGAGTATGCCCTAGAGCCCATGTAATAGGGATATTTTTCATATGTATGAAATTTATATTCTTAATAAAAGGCATCATTCATTTATTAATGCTATGTTTGAATACATGAGTTTGTAAATCTTAAATTAATAAATGAAGTCCGAGATATTATAAACACAGTGCAAAGGCAATCATGAAGGTGTTCATGATGTGAGATGTCTATCGCATGCAAATGTGTTAATATCTAAATATCCCTAGTCATAGAATTAACAAGATAGGACATTGTTAATTTGGACAGACTAACACATGTTATGCTTCTTGAATGGTTCAAGCAGTGGTTCTCATAACTGTGATTATGGATGATAATCAAAGCTAACATATGGATGCTTGTTAGAGAAATAAGTTCATTAGAGACCTGCAAAGAGAATCCTCATATGGATATTAAATCTATGTCAATGAGGAATCTCTTCATAGCGGTTGTGCAAGTATCCTTAGACTTGAGATCACCAAAGTTATCTTAAGTAGCAAGTGGTATACTTTGACTCCATAACTGATTACTTCCAACTGGGAGTGAACATAGTTAGGAGATTGGGTATATCATGGCCTACTTGAAGATAGTTGAGTGATTGACAAAGGATTCACCATCCCATATTTAACAAGGGAAGTTATCTCGCATGATTCTATAATTGCCTTGTTCAGAGAATTTCTGGCTAGAGTAATATGCCAAGATGGATAGAGATCCATGGAGGGTATTTTGGGAACAATGGTTAAATTAATAGAACATACATAATTAGATTTATATGAGTTAACAGAAATCCATACTCATAATCTAATTGAGATAAAAGTGGTGAAAGGAGTAATTGCACGGTAACTGTTTCTATGGAAGGGTACAGTCAAACCACATGACTTTCCTGACATTTGGGTAGTCATGATGCCTAGCTAGAGGCCAATCATGACTTGTACAATGATGTACCAAAATATCAATAGAGATTGATAAAATAATTTAAAGGAGTTTAAATCATGTGAGTTTTGAATAGAACTCACAATTACATATTATACTGCCAACATGGACAGGAACCCAATAGGTCACACACATATAGAGAAAAGGGTAAAATGGTAAAATAACAAGGATAATAATATTTGATATTATTATGAAGGTAGAGAAGAGAATATGATAATGATTAATTAAAGAGTTTAATTAATTATGATCAAATAAAATTGTCCGCGAAACTTTTGAGAAATATTTCAGCAAAATTGGTCCTAATTGAAATAATGTATTTCATGATTAATTATTATCTTATAAGTGTTGTAGGACTACTATAAGTGTTATAGGACTGGTATAATAATTAATAAGTCCATTGGAGCAATTATTAAGGGCCAGAGGAATGAAGTAGTTGGCGAAAGCCCTTCTGTAAGGGCCAAACGCCTACCTCAGAACAGAAGGCCTTAATGGCCTATTTAATGGACCAAATTAAATTATATATGTTACATAAGTATTATGGAACCCACATATTTAATTTGGTTGGATTTGGAATTCATTTGGATATTTAAATCCAATTAGTTGCACAAAGGGCCTAGTTTGTGGGTTTTGTGCATAGACTTTTATGAAAAGGTTTAAATTGGATTTAATTAAGCCCAAATGATTATAATTAATTCCAGAGGCCCAATTAATAATTCTCCAGCAATTTTAAAGAGCCCAATCTCATTAAGAAGTTTGAATTTTAACCTAACTATAAAAGGCCAACTAATGAGAATTAGGGTTAAGTGATTAAAACAAAAAAAAGTTTTTTTCTCTTAATCTCTCTCTCCCTTTTGCGCCAACTCTTAAGCTAGCTCTTGGGAATTTCGGCCAACCCTAGTTAAACACCAATTTGTTGGTTCAATTTACCCCTCTCTAGTGTGGATTACTCATTGGAGGTGTTCAATTTTGGACACTGTGGTTTGCGACAACCCGGTGCGAAGTAAAATTAACTGTTCAATAAAAATCAAAGGTGATTTTTCTTATTCTCATATAGTTATATTGTGTATTCATGGCAAGATCAGATCTAATGGTTAAAAAATTTTAAAATTCCGCTCATGTATGTGATGCATGTGACCGTTAAAATCCAACATGGTATCAGAGCCACGGTTTTGCCATGGATATACAATTCTATATTTTTCTGCGGAATAAGTTTTGTTTTGTTTTGAGTTATTTATTTCATGAACTTTAAAATATTAGATTTGATTGTTCATGAATGAGAAATATTGATTTATGGTTGTATGTATGATCAAATAAATTTGGTGGAAACAAAAACGAAACTTTTGAAAGATTGTGATTAGGGTTTGGCGTGAAACCCATTTGGGTTTGGCGTGAAACCTTAGGTGATGTAGGGGCTGTTCTAATTTAATTTCTTATGAATCCATTTAAAAATCATTTAGATGATATTTTATGTGTTTAATATGTGATATTAAGCCGTAGGATCGAACGAAATTAAAATCGAACAAGTTTTGCATGAAAACTAGTTTTGTCGAAAAGTTCAATAAATTGGTATTCTTCGTGTGTTCTTGATGTGCTCTTGGTTAGAACGACTTTTGATCTTCTAAATCTGATATATATGATATATTAAAGTGTTTTTAATTAATTGGATTAATTAAAATGGGCCTTAAATTAATTTGATTAATTTTAATTTATTAAAACCACTTAATGAGCTTTATTATATTTACGGACTTGGTTTAAATTAGTGAATGACTTGGTGGGCTCAAGGAGCTGATTTAAATTAAACATTATAAACATTAATTAAGTTTATTAATGGGTTTTAAGGGCTGGAGTGGGCTTGGCTCATTCCAAAAGGCTCAAATGCTCCAAAAGACACAAAACTAGTTTGTGTGTGAATACAGTTAGGGTTTTTCTTCTATGGGTTTCGGCCTACATTTGTTTTAAGCCCAAAATTGATTGTTTTAATTATTTAATATGATTAATTAATTAAATAATCAATTTATAATTAATTAATAATCAATTGGATTGATTATTAAGAAAAGAACACATGCATGCAAAAGGTTTCCTAAAATGAAAGTTTCCAAAATGGAAAAAGTTTCCTAATTTGATCACATCATTAAAATAACTCAAAATATAGTTTCAAAGGTTGAAACAAAGTTAGTAATCCATTTCTTTATGCATTAGAAAGGCATATAAGGGTGTATGATTGGCATGATGGATAGTTATGGACAAAGCCCAATGTGATTGAGCATTATGCATGTTTTGGCCCAATGAGGACTTTCATGTCCCGGCCACTTGTTTTTGGTTTGTATTTCATTTCAAATTGTAATATGTAATTAGATTACTTAGATTAGAATTAGAAATAGAGATGGAGACCATTTTCAAGGAGCAAGATGAGCCGGATGGAGATCCAACAAGCTTGAAGATAATGTAATTATTTTTCTTGTTTGAATCATGCATACTACCTAGGTGTGACCTTTTGATTTTCCTCTTGGCTGGGGGAAATCAATGTAGTAAAGTCCATAACTATACCATATTTGTATGCTTATATTTATGTGATAGATATAGGATACATACCAATGTATGCCAACCATGTATGATGAGACTTAATTAATTAAAACCCTCAAACAAATACTAAGGTATATAAGCCTTCCATTAATTTGAGGAGAACCAGAGTTCTTTATAGTGTGGGTTTTTGACCACAGTCAAGCTCACATTATATCAAATATATTCAAATCTAATTAAATGGGTCATCTTAGCTAGCCCATTAGTTTGTTGACCACAGTCAAGGCTAATGGTTCTAGAGGCAAGATTAGGGAATGCATATATGATATGCATGCATCAAGAGTTGATAACCTAATGATCCAATAGTTGTGTAGAGACACAATTGGTATAGAGATACCTACCTTTCAAGGGTATGAAATTTGGCTTATTGACCATAGTCAAGGTCAAATTACATATCAAGGATTGGATATTGGCCCACTAAGAAAACCATCGGGTTTTCTTGGATTATATAGTGAGGGCTATTAATTCGCAATAAAATAGTGGGAGTAAATGGATTAATTAAAGACCTTATTAATGCATACATATATATGAACATACTCTCATATCTTTTCTTTTTCACATTTAGGTCATCATCATGAGCACATCAAACATTAATATACGATCAATCTTGGATAACAAGCTGGTTGGCAACAACTATTCTGACTGGATCAGGCAAGTGAGAATTGTTCTCAGAGCTGAAAAGATCCATTATGTCTTGGATAAAAATCCACCACCACTTCCATCAGATGATGCCATTGATGAGATCAAAGGAATTTATTGAAAATACATGGAGGATAGTGAAGCAGCAGCATGTCTGATGCTGGGTGCTATGTCCTCGAAGCTTCAGAAGCAACATGAGATGATGGATGCTAGAACCATCGTTTTGCATCTAGAGGAGCTTTATTCTTCTCAGGCTAGAACTGAGCAATATGAGATTGCTCGAGCTCTATTTAGCTGCAAAATGGTGGAAGGCACTTCAGCTGCTGCTCATGCATTGAAGATGTATGGGTATATTGAGCATTTGAGTAGACTTGGCTATGTTATGGATAATGATCTATAGATAGATTTAATCTTGTACTCGTTGGCTCCAAGTTATGCACCTTTCGTGCTTAACTTCAACATGAACAAGATCCAAGTATCCATTCCTGAGTTAATCAATATGCTCAAGACAGCTGATGGATCATTTAAGAAGGATCCAAAAAGTGTCATGGTTGTCATTTCTGCTAAAGGCAAGAAGCAAAAGAAGAAGAACATAACCAAGGCGCAGCCAAAGAATGGTGGGATCTCCAAGAAGAAGGTTGCCAAAAAAGAGAATCCCAAAGAAACTTGCTTCCATTGTGGAAAGGATGGTCATTGGAAGCGTAACTGCAAGGCCTATCTAGATTCTCTCAAGGAGAAGAAGCAAGCTGATGCTTCTACTTCAGGTATTCATATGATTGAAATTAATACTTATTCTATTGCTTCAAAACAATCTTGGGTATTAGATACCGGATGTAGATCTCATTTATGTAATGATCTATAGGGGCTTAGAAGCTTTAGAAGAGTTAAAAAGGCAGAGATATGTTTGCAGTCAGCTACTGGACAGAACATCTCTACAACAGTTGTGGGGACTTACTATTTGCCTATTCCTAGTGGATTAGTACTGGAATTAAATAATTGTTATTATGTTCCAGCCGTATCCAAAAGTATTATTTCTTTTAGTCGTTTGATGAACGATTATGATATTTCTTTAAAGGACAAATGTTGTTACATTTTTAAGAAAATATGTTTTATGCAAAAGCTATCATTGAGAATGGTATATTTGTTCTTGATTTAATTAAAGAAGTACATAATGTGGATACCAAGAGAATGAAACATGATAATCTAAATACCTCATACTTATGGCATTGTCGTTTAGGCCATATAAATGAAAAATGCATGACCAAATTACACAAGTCAGGTGATTTAGGATCATTTGATTATGAATCATTTGATACATGTGAATCTTGTTTATTGGGAAAAATGACAAAAGCTCCCTTTATTGGTAAAGGAGAACGAGCTAAAATGGTTTTGGACTTAATACATTCAGATGTATGTGGTCCAATGACTACACATGCCAGAGGAGGTTACTCCTACTTCATTACTTTCATAGATGATTATTTCAGGTTTGGATACATCTATCTAATGAAATATAAGTTTGAAGCATTTGAAAAGTTCAAAGAGTTCAGAAATGAAGTAGAGAAACAACTTGGCAAAAGTATTAAAACACTTATATCAGATCAACGTGGAGAATACTTAAGTCAAAAGTTTCAGGATTATCTTAGAGATAATGGGGTTTTATCTCAATGGACTCTTCCATATATACCACAACACAATGGTGTATCTGAAAGGAGAAATCGAACACTATTAGATATGGTTCGATCAATGATGAGCCGAGCGGACTTGCCTAAGTCCTTTTGGGGATATGCACTAGAAACTGTTGTTTATGTATTAAATAGAGTTCCTAGTAAATCGGTTGATGTTACTCCATATGAGATGTGGAATAACAAGAAACCCACGCTTTCTCATATGAAAGTATGGGGTTGTCCTGCTTATGTGAGGAGGATAATGTCAGACAAACTGGATGTTAAGTCTGACAAATGTTTATTTGTGAGATATCCAAAAGAAATGTTTGGATATTATTTCTATCATTCTTTAGAACAAAAGGTGTTTGTTTCAAGGCATGCTGTCTTCTTAGAAAGAGAATTTCTCCTACGAGAGGATAGTAGGAGTAAAATTGAACTTGGTGAAGTTCAAGACCCACAAATAGAAAATGATCAACCAATTGAACCCGAAACTGAATTTCATAATGATGAGATTACAGTTGAACCTGATTATACACAAAATCCTAGAAGATCTACTAGGATGCGTTCTATCCCTGTGAGATATGGATTTCACATTGATTCGGATAGAGGCATAACTGTAGTAGAGGACAATGAGCCTACAAGCTATTAAGAAGTTTTGAACAGTTCAGAACGTGATTTATGGCTTAAGGCTATGCAGTCTGAAATGGACTCCATGTATGAGAACAAAGTATGGACTTTAACTCAACCACCTGAAGGGATAAAACCCATAGGGTGCAAATGGGTCTTCAAAAAGAAGACTGACATGGAAGGTAATATAATTACCTATAAAGCTCGCTTAGTAGCAAAAGGTTATCGTCAAAAAGAAGGTATTGACTATGACGAAACTTTTTCTCCTGTAGCAATGCTTAAGTCTATAAGAATACTTTTAGCCATTGCAGCTCATTATGATTATGAGATTTGGCAAATGGATGTGAAAATAGCTTTCTTAAATGGAAATCTGACTGAGGATGTGTATATGATACAACCTGAAGGGTTCATATTTGGAAATGGTGAAAAGGTATGCAAGCTTCAAAGATCCATTTATGGATTGAAGCAAGCTTCTAGGAGTTGGAACATACGATTCAATGAGACAATCAAAGAGTTTGGTTTCTCACAGAATGAAGATGAACCTTGTGTATATAAAAGGGTCAGTGGGAGTGCAATTATCTTCCTAGTTCTATATGTAGATGACATATTGATCATGGGAAATGACATTTCTCTTCTCCAATCAGTTAAAATTTGGTTATCTAAGCATTTCTCCATGAAAGACCTTGGAGAAGCATCCTATATTCTGGGAATAAGGATCTATAGAGATAGATCCAGTAGGTTGATAGGTCTTTCTCAGAGTACATACATAGATAAAGTATTGAAGAAGTTCAATATGGATCTCTCTAAGAAAGGGTTTATACCCATGGTGCATGGGAAACACCTTTTTAAGTCTATGTATCCACAGACACTAGAGGATAGAGAGAGCATGAATAGAATACCATATGCATCTGCAATTGGTTCTATCGTGTATGTTATGTTATGTGCACGTCCAGATGTAGCATTTGCTTTGAGTGTCACAAGCAGATTCCAATCCAATTTTGGAGAGGAACACTGGACAGCTGTCAAGAATATTCTTAAGTACTTGAGAAGGACTAAGGATATATTCTTGGTATATGGAGAGGGCAAATTGGAAGTAAATAGGTATACAGATGCCAGCTTCCAATCTGACAAAGATGATTGTAAATCAAAATCTGGTTATGTGTTCATAATGGGAGGAGGAGCAGTTAGTTGGAAAAGTTCCAAACAAGAAACAACTGTTGATTCCACGACGGAAGCTGAGTACATTGCTGCTTCAAAAGCAGCCAAAGAAGTAGTCTGGATCAAAAAGTTCATAACCGAACTAGGAGTGGTGCCTAGCATTGTTGATCCGATTCCTTTATATTGTGACAACAATGGAGCCATTGCACAAGCAAAGGAACCATGGTCTCATCAGCGATCCAAACATGTTCTCAGACGCTACCATCTCATAAGGGAAATAGTAGCTAGAAATGATGTGAAAATAGAAAGGGTTCCCACATATGACAATGTGGCGGATCCCCTCACTAAAGCACTTTCCCAGATAAAGCATGATCACCATATAAATAGCATGGGTCTGAGACATATGAGTGATTAGCTCTAGTGCAAGTGGGAGATTGTTAGAAAGTATGCCCTAGAGCCCATGTAATAGGAATGTTTTTTATATGTATGAAATTTATATTTTTAATAAAATACATCATTCATTTATTAATACTATGTTTGAATACATGAGTTTGTAAATCTTAAATTAATAAATGAAGTCCTAGATATTATAAACACAGTGCAAAGGCAATCATGAAGGTGTTCATGATGTGAGATGTCTATCGCATGTAAATGTGTTAATATCTAAATATCCCTAGTCATAGAATTAACAAGATAGGACATTGTTAATTCGGACAGACTAGCACATGTTATGCTTCTTGAATGGTTCAAGCAGTGGTTCTCATAACTGTGATTATGGATGATAATCAAAGCTAACATGTGGATGCTTGTTAGAGGAACAAGTTCATTGGAGACCTGCAAAGAAAATCCTCATATGAATATTAAATCAATGTCAGTGAGTAATTTCATCATAGCGGTTGTGCAAGTATCCTTAGACTTGAGATCACCAAAGTTATCTTAAGTAGCAAGTGGTATACTTTGACTCCATAACTGATTACTTCCAACTGGGAGTGAACATAGTTAGGAGATTGGGTATATCATGACCTACTTGAAGATAGTTGAGTGATTGATAAAGGATTCACCATCCCAGATTTAACAAGGGCAGTTATCTCTCATGATTCTATAATTGCCTTGTTCAGAGAATCTCTGGCCAGAGTAATATGCCAAGATGGATAGAGATCCATGGAGGGCATTTTGGGAACAATGATTAAATTAATAGAACATACATAATTAGATTTATATGAGTTGATAGAAATCCATACTCAGAATCTAATTGAGATAAGAGTGGTGAAAGGAGTAATTGCACGGTAACTGTTTCTATGGAAGGGTACAGTCAAACCACATGACTTTCCTGACATTTGGGTAGTCATGATGCCTAGCTAGAGGCCAATCATGACTTGTATAATGATGTATCAAAATATCAATAGAGATTGATAAAATGATTTAAAGGAGTTTAAATCATGTGAGTTTTGAATAAAACTCACAATTACATATTATACTGCCAACATGGACAGGAACCCAATAGGTCACACACATATAGAGAAAAGGGTAAAATGGTAAAATGACAAGGATTATAATATTTGATATTATTATGAAGGTAGAGAAGAGAATATGATAATGATTAATTAAAGAGTTTAATTAATTATGATCAAATAAAATTGTCCGCGAAACTTTTGAGAAATATTCTGCAAAATTGGACCTAATTGAAATAATGTATTTCATGATTAATTATTATCTTATAAGTGTTGTAGGACTACTATAAGTGTTATAGGACTGGTATAATAATTAATAAGTCCATTGGAGCAATTATTAAGGGCCAGAGGAATGAAGCAGTTGGCGGAAGCCCTTCTGTAAGGGCCACACGCCTACCTCAGAACAGAAGGCCTTAATGGCCTATTTAATGGACCAAATTAAATTATATATGTTACATAAGTATTATGGAACCCACATATTTAATTTGGTTGGATTTGGAATTCATTTGGATATTTAAATCCAATTAGTTGCACAAAGGGCCTAGTTTGTGGGTTTTGTGCATAGACTTTTATGAAAAGGTTTAAATTGGATTTAATTAATCCCAAATGATTATAATTAATTCCAGAGGCCCAATTAATAATTCTCCAGCAATTTTAAAGAGCCCAATCTCATTAAGAAGTTGGAATTTTAACCTAACTATAATAGGCCAACTAATGAGAATTAGGGTTAAGTGATTAAAACAAAAAGAAAGTCTTTTTTTCTTAATCTCTCTCTCCCTTTTACGCCAACTCCTAAGCTAGATCTTGGAAATTTCGGCCAGCCCTAGTTAAACACCAATTTTTTGGTTCAATTTACCCCTCTCTAGTGTGGATTACTCATTGGAGGTGTTCAATTTTGGACACTGTGATTTGCGACAACCCGGTGCGAAGTAAAATCAACTGTTCAACAAAAATCAAAGGTAATTTTTCTTATTCTCATATAGTTATATTGTGTATTCATGGCAAGATCAGATCTAATGGTTCAAAAATTTTAAAATTTCGCTCATGTATGTGATGCATGTAACCGTTAAAATCCAACAGTGGAAGGAGTTAAAACAAAAAAAAGGAAATACAAAAGGAGGCTACAAGAATAAACAGATCAACATGGCAGAGTCTTCTTTCGATGATACAGAAGAACCACAGAACCGTAAGGATAGCAGTTCATAATTGACTGCTATAATCCAGCAGGAGCTAGTTAAGTTACTGAAAGGAAAGCAGTTGGTAGGTGCAGAGTTTATGAACTTTACAAAGGCAGAATATGCAGGTAATTCTATTCTCTATTCTTTTCACACGAGAAAGAACCTTATGCCTGTTGATAATGATGTGTTTGGGAAATGGATTGTGGATTCTGGAGCTTCCACTCATATATGCAGTAAGAAGGAATTTTTTCTTGACATGGTTGAGGTTGCTAAGCCTACATCGGTTCATCTACCAAATGGTAAAATTACGAAAGTAAAGTTTAAAGGAAGTTTCCAATTTGATTCTGCATTAGTGCTGGGAAATGTCTTGTATATTCCTGCTTTCACTCATAATTTGCTGTCGGTGAATAAACTCTCAAAGTCTGCTTCAATAATGTTCGATTTTTATCCAAAGCATTGTGTCTTATAGGACCTGAAGACTAAAAGAGTGGTAGCAGTTGGAAAGGTTGTGAGCAACTTGTACTTGTTAGATAAAGATGCTTTCCAGGGAAGTGCCGGTGGTGTTAATGCTGAGACTGTTTTTCTAAATAATGCAGCAATAGATAACAATTGTAATAAAAATAATGGGGTGATTTCCTCACTTGTATGGCATAAAAGGCTAGGACATCCCTCTTTAACTATGATGAAATATATGAACTGTTATAGAGGTGGATTTGAAGAAAACTGTTGTGAAGTTTGTCCATTAGCTAAACAAACACGGTCATCTTTTCTAGTTAGTCAAACTATTATTAAATCCATGTTTGAAGTTGTTTATGTTGATATTTGGGGTCTATATAAGCAACCTTCTGTCTCAGGAGCTCAGTATTTCCTGACTATTGTGGATGAATTCAGTAAATGCACATGGACCTATTTGATGAGATATAAATCTCAAATGTACAAGATATTTCAGTCCTTTGCTACCGTGGTTAAAATCTAATTTGCTGCCAACATTAAAATAGTGCGGTCAGACAACGGAACTGAATTTGTTAGTTTCAGTTTTCAAGAATTATTGAAGGAGAATGGCATTATACATCAAAAAAGTTATGTCTATACACCACAACAAAATGGCACTATGGAAAGGAAACATAGACATTTACTGCAAGTTGCTCGATCTTTGCTTATTCAAGCTGATTTGCCTAAACGTTTTTGGGGAGATTGTGTTTTACATGCCACTTACTTAATAAATAGGTGGCCTACTGTTGGTTTATCATGGAAGACTCCATATGAACTGTTGTTTGGTAAAATACCTTCCTATGATGCTTTGAAAGTTTTTGGATGTCTATGCTTCTCAATTATTGTACAACCACACAAGGATAAATTTTCACCAAGAGCTAATAAGTGTGTGTTCTTAGGGTTTTCACCAAGACAAAAGGGGTATAAACTGTATAATGTTGAAGAAAATTGTTATATCGTCTCTAGAGATGTGGTGTTTAAGGAAGAAATCTTTCCTTATCAGTTGTCCAACAAAGCAAAAGTTACAACAACATGATCATTACCATTTTTTTCTATTTCAACTGATGCTTCTTGTCATGCTCCAACAGTAATTTCAGCTCCTTCAGTCTTTCCGGATACACCTGCAGTTGATTCGCAGGCAACTCTTGAACATGTTGCAGTTGGTACACATGGAGAAGATAATGTTCGTGCTAGTATTCAATTGAGAAGAAGTAACAAAGATAGACATGCTTCAGCTTGGATGGCTGATTTTATTGCTAACAATGTGTGTCATTCTTCAGGTGTAGTGCAATGTTTGTGGGTTAATGACAAGCAATACACTCCACAGACATTTCCTTTTTACTCATCACCTATGTTTTTGAAGATTATCTTTTTTTCTTAACAAAGGTAAATAGATGTCAAGATCCAAAGTATTATCATGAAGTGAAAGGGGTTCGTGAGTGGGAGGATGCAATGCAAAAAGAGTTAAATGCCTTGGAGAGGAACGGGACTTGGGAATTGACATCTCTGCCACCTAATAAAAAAGCCATTGGTTTGAAATGGGTTTACAAGACAAAGTTAAAGGCTGATGGCTCGATGGATAAGTATAAGGCTAGGCTAGTTGCTAAGGGTTATAACCAAGTACCAGGGGTGGATTTTACAGATAGTTTCTCACCAGTAGCAAAGGTGGTCACAGTGAGAATATTCATTGCCCTGGCAACAGCGCGTAATTGGAGTCTTTATCAGCTTGATATAAATAATGCTTTTTTGCATGGTTTTATTGATGAATAAGTCTACGTGCTGCCCCCTAGTGGTTACATGAAAGCTAAGGTTGGAAAGGTTTGTAAGCTAAAAAGGTCGTTGTATGGGTTAAAATAAGCTTCTCGTCAGTGGAATTTGGAATTGACATCTCAGTTGCAGAAGTTTGGTTTTCAACAGTCTGCTCATGATCATTGTTTGTTTGTGTATTGCAAAGATTCTATGTTCATGACTATTTTAGTTTATGTCAATGATATGTTGTTAACTGGAGATTCAGAGGAGATGCTTGCTGCAGTTAAACAGTTTCTTGATGATAAGTTTACTATTAAGGACATTGGCCATGCTAAGTATTTTCTTGGTTTGGAACTAGCAAGATCTGCTGCTGGACTTTATGTGAACCAAATAAAGTATGCTCTTGATTTACTTCTTTCAGTCGATTTGTTAGGTTGTAAACCTGCTGCTACTCCTCTTCCTAAGGGGTTGAAGCTTTCTTATTCTAGTGGAACTGCTTTGTCAGAGGAGAAACAACAGCAATATCGGAGGATAATTGGTCAATTGCTTTATTTGGGATTTACTAGGCCTGATCTTACATTTGCTACTCATTTTTTGAGTCAGTTTGTGAATTAGCCTACAGATGTTCATTGGAATTGTGTTATGCATATTCTCAGATATTTGAAGAGCTATCCTTCTTTGGGTCTTTTCTTTCCTGCAGGAAATGACTTCATAATACAGGTTTATGCAGATGCTGATTGGCCTGCCTGTGTTGATAGCAGAAAATCAGTTACTGGTTTCTGTGTTTACTTGGGTGGTTCTTTGGTTGCTTGAAAGTCAAAAAAACAAGTAACAGTTTCTAGGTCATCTGCAGAAGCTGAATATAGGAGTATGGCTGCTGTAGTGTGTAAACTTCAATGGATTTCTTATGTTCTTCATGACCTGGGAATTCCTTTGTAGCTTCCTATTTCTTTGAAGTGTGATAACCAAGCTGCTTTGCATATTGCAGCTAACCCTATTTTTCATGAGCGTACGAAGCATATAGATATTGATTGTCACATTATGAGGAATCAGTTGAAGGCTGGTTTATTGATGCAACGCATCTGTCTTCTTCTTTGCAAGTGGCAGATTTATTCACGAAAGCGTTAAATGGTCCTTTGTTCAACAAGCTAAAGTTCAAGTTGGGCTTAGTGGATTTTCACCAAGCTCCATCTTGAGGGGGGCGTGTAGAAATATTGAAGTGGTTCGTTGTTTTACTACATAGCTGTTTTAGTATATGTAGCTTCGGTTTTCTATTTTATACTAAAACAGCTTGCTGTTTTAGTGTAATTTGGCCTATTATTTTTTTACACTAAAACAGCTTGCTTGCTGTCTTTTTATACTAAAACAGCTTGATATTTTAGTGTAATTTAGCTTGTTGTTTCTTTAATTAGTAATACTATGTCGTTTTCTTATAGTTAGGATAAATAGCGGTTATTATTAAATTAATTAACTCTAAGTCATTAACCATGGTTAGTTAGTATTTTTTTCTGTATAAATATAGTTAGCTTTGTTTTTCTTTGACGTGATGTATAAGTAACAAAGTAATAAGAAGCTCTGTTCTTCATTAAAGTTTTGCTTTAGCTGGTTTTTCTTTTATTTTCTGGATTTGTTCACATTTCCATAAGGATACCCATGAATATTATTTATTTGTTTGTTTATTTATTTATTAGTATTGAAGAAAAATATTATATATTATTATAGTAGAAGAGGATTGAATTAACCAAGGCACACATTAAGAAAATCGTACGTAATCAACAAATTAGTAGCCTACTGACGTAATTCACATTTTCTTATCTATATCGCTAGATTACAATCTTGATATATTGTATATTATGACTCTAATTACTACTCGCTCCGTTTTTTTTTATCAGTCACTTTTGTTACTTTCATTAGAATTAAGAAATAATAAATAGACTTAAAGTTAGTATTAAATTACGTGATTAAAACTAAATTATCAAATCTGATTGGTTCTAACTTTATTGAAAAAGAAAAGTAAATTGAAAAAATAAATTAAATTATATTAAAAGTCTAAAAGTGATAAATAAATAGAATTTGAATTTTACTCAAAAGTGACTGATAAAAAAAAACGGAGGGAGTATATAGTATATACCTTCCCAAGAACAAACGAAAACATTTAAAGCAAAAAGTTCAAGTTGAGGCACTCGTAGTTAATAAAAGACTAACTAAGAAATTTTGTGGTTGGTTGGGACCTATCTACCCTATGCTTTTATTAACTCCTGGATTTTAAACTTATATTAATTAAATATGATATTAAATTTATTATGGACAATTAATTTACTTAATTCCAACAATGTCACGCACATCAAATTGCCACATCAACATCTACTATTATTCCATGTATTCGTTCCGTTAAATATGTTTATTATGTCATGTTTAATCAAGTTTAGGTACTAAATTGAAGTGTCAAAATTAAATATTAGGACAAATTATAATAATAGACCTAAGGTTTCGGAGTAAGATGTGATGCCGCATCTTCAAGTATTGCCGTGCATTGACCGAGTGGCTCTAAGTTAAACCTTGTCATTTCAATGTCAAACTTTGATTTTTTTTTTCCCTTCTTTTTGGTAAATGTATATGTTATAGAAGAGTCAACCGTATTTTATTGGTAAATTAGTTTGGGATTTATGTACATTTAAAAAATATGTATATACATAACACACTCATATATGCACACTGGTATGGAGGTGGAACTAGAAATTTATTAATTTCCGGATGGTGAAAAATTGAATATAAAGCATTTTTTATATGAAAAATTTATTTTGAACTATTTAATATTTCTTTTAATGAAAAACCTAACTTTGAGTTATAAGCACCGAACATTTCTAAAATATTTTTTAAAAACGAGGCATTATTATTATTATTTTGACCAATCTAATATGAATTTAGATTATTCAATAAATGAGTTTTGAATTTCCAATCATTTAGACCAAAATATATACATTAACTTTCTATTTTTGTATGAAGAAGGGAAGTGGGCAGTGAATGATGTTGAAGAAGCAACAAAATAATTGAACTTGAATAATAGATCCATAAATGGATCTATTATTCAAGTTCAATTATTTATCAATATTAAGAATGAATAACACATACTCATAGCCATCCAAATCTTTCTAATCTAACTTTCTTCCTTATAAATGGCAATATAAAAACGGCAACAAATCAACAAGTCCAAGGGAACTCATGAGCAAATGGAAAAGAAAACAAACAAAGCCCTAACAGTTGAAAGGCAATGTCCATATATGAAGTGAAGTGTTGATATCCATGTGCAACTTCAATTTTCTCTCTCTCATATATTATTGAATTTCTTTCGAATTTTATTTACTATAGGCAAAGCTAAAGACTAAATGTCATGTTATATGGCATTAAATTATTAAATAAATTGCACGGTTAAGTTCAGTCAAACATTGATTGAATCATTTTCGATGGAACATATATTACGGTAAAATTAATATCAATGTATTGAAAGATATTAAATCCGAATCTTATTTTTTATTAAAAACTATTGATTATGTTCAAATTTCATCTCGTTAGCTGTCAAAAACGTAATTAAAAAAATGCCTTTTAAGTGAAATTTTGATGGAAATTTCAATAATTGTGAAAAAATCTAAATTGAAGCAAAGTTTTCTTGCAACATTAGAGTTGATACAATTGGAAGCAGTAAGGCAAAGACACAATCATATAATAATGTAAAAAATGTATATATCTTCTTCATTGGCACCAATCTCTCTCCTCTTATTTCTATCTCTTTGTTTCTGTCTTATTTTATTTTCTTTTTGTAGAAAACAAAATAAAATAAAAGCCCACTACTGTTTGTCTGACAGAGACTTATATCCTGCCGCGGCTTTATCTGCAGATCAAAGGAAAGGAACACACCATTTTCATACGCGTAGATAGAGGAACGTCTTCTAAAGAACTAATCTTTCTAGTTTCTACCTATAAATCACACCAAATCTCAATCTGGGTCCTTCCCCTTTTACCTTTTAACTTCAAATTTCAATCCTCCATTGATAATTTCTGCCACGTTCTTCACTTCCCCGTAAGCTTTTTTCCATTTCTCTGTTTCATGCCAGAGCTGCTTCTCGGTTTTAATAATTCCACCATTTTATTTTCTTCTTCTGTTGTCGAGCTTCTCTGAAACATGTGGGGTTTTATTCTTTGTCACCTACTTAAAGGCAGATGTTAATCTTTCTGGATCTGCAAGGCGTGATTTTGGGGTACAATACAAGGGCATGTTCATTTCTAGTTTTTATCTTTTTTTAATCTCTTTTAACTTGACTCGGCTTTTTAAGTTTTTCAAATGGTGATATAGAAAAAAGGGTTTTTCTTTTCTTAGTCAATAGATGGTGTACTTCGTTAGCTGATATAGAGTTGAAAGAAAGAAATGGGATCTAGTAATGGGTTTTATTCTGGAGAGTTCAATTTGGATGATAAGTGGCTGATTGATCCTAAGCTTCTCTTTGTTGGACCCAAGATTGGTGAAGGTGCTCATGCCAAAGTTTACGAGGGGAAGTAAGTCAAACTCTCATATTTTTTATATCTGTTTTGCAACTATTGAGCTTTGATTCACCTTATAACAGGACTTTCTAGGATTTTTTAACTCAACCCAGTATTGTTTTGTGGGAATTTTTTTCTTTTGCCTGTTCAAGTGTGCCAAATCATTGCTTACATACCTGCTGATCAAATCAATTTAGAAGAATTTTTTGTTGCTGTTGTTAAGCAGACAAATTTGATTTTGCTTGTGTTAAGATCATTTGATTGATGGTGCCTTTCTTTGCACATTCATTTCGTCATTTAATTTATAGATTATTTTTCTTTTAATAGGTACAAGAATCAAAATGTTGCTATTAAAGTTGTTGATAAAGGAGAAACCCCAGAAGAGATTGCCAAGAGAGAAGCAAGGTTTGCCAGAGAGGTTGCAATGTTATCCAGAGTTCAACACAAAAATCTAGTGAAGGTTAGCATATAACCAAAAAAAAAAAATTATTGACATAAAATTAAAATGCTCTTCGTCTTGACTTGATGTTCCGCACTTTGGGTTTAATGATTGAAGTGATCATATACACAATAATGGGTTTGCTTTCCATTGCCAGTTCGTCGGTGCTTGCAAGGAACCTGTCACGGTGATAGTAACTGAGCTTCTGTTGGGGGGTACATTACGTAAGTACCTGCTGAACATGCGACCAAGATGCCTAGAAATGCCTGTGGCAATTGGTTTTGCACTTGACATAGCTCGTGCAATGGAATGCTTACACTCCCATGGAGTCATTCATCGCGACTTAAAACCTGGTATCTTACTGAAAGTTTAAGTAAATGAAGTTACAAATGTTTGGTTTGAATTTTTAAAACTAACTAAACAGTTCAACTACATTGTCATTATTTGCACTCTAGTTTTTCATACCTTTTTTTGTACATATTGGACTCACTTGTTGAATAGAATAAGTGGAGTTTCATCTCAACAAAAGGTCAATAGACTATGTTCCTATCATTATTCTTTCTATATTTTTTGCATAAATACATTTCTTATAGACTGTTGTCCAATACCTTAGTTCTCAATTAAGTAAAAAATTGCTGGGAAAGGCAAGTAATTATATACACAATCAACTCCTATAATTTTCCAGTTTATGTGTGATTTTAATTTAAACATCTTAAATTCAGAAATTTTTCAAGTGATTAGTTTTGAGACACATATGATGCTTCTCTCTATTGTTAGAGCGTGCATGTGCGTGCGCACATGCATTCTGCTTTTGCATGCAAAAGACAGTTACCTGCTCAAAATGTAGTTTTAGCATGACGTTAATATGCATTATTTATAAGATCTCTTTTCACTATGATTCAGCAGAGATAATATTTAACATTAATTCTGAGTTTCAGGTTTTTACATATGCTTATTCACTTGAAAGCCCTGTAATTTGGAAAAGCAAATTCACACTTCTTTCATTCATAATACAACATACATACAACCTAAAACATTAAAATAGGAAGATAATAAAGATCTATATAACTGTGCCAATCAAACATAGGAATATTTACACATTTATTTCTTACTTTATGAAAATCTCCCTTGAGCTAGAGCATGTATGTTAATCATGCCAAACTTGTTACAAACGCAATCAACTTAAGCTCCATTAAGTGCTTTAGCGAAAATATCTCCCATTTGATCTCCAGTTTTTAAGTTATCCTATAGAAACATACTTTGTCCAAATCGTTTTATTAACAAAATGATAATCAATTTCAATATGCCTAGTTTCTTCATGAAACGTGGGATTGGAGGCAATATGGAGAGAACCTTGATTAGCACACTACAAATTTGCCGTTAATGAAGAACTAAGACCAATTTCATTCAATAGCTAATCAGTCAATAGCTGGCCAATTGCTTTTTCATTGACTTTAATTTATTTCCATATTTGTCATTGACAAAGGGAACTTCATAATCCAAATTATGCATGTGATCTGTGCATATCTATTATATTTCAGATACCTAACAAATCAAACTTTATACCTAGTTATTCAATCTCTTTTGAATGATTGGGAAACAGTAACTTAAATATTTTTCTACATCATAAAATATCAGTTCAATAAATTTAATTATATGCTATATGCTTATATGTCAATTTCACAATTTCATAATAGAGTTCAGTTTATTTCGTGGAAATTATTACATTGTGCATGAGGTTTTGTGCTATGTTAGTTGCTAGTGTGCATTTTGATTAGCTCTGGAAGGCAGTCAGGAATTAGACAGGATGGAAAGTAGAAGTAGATTTAAAGGCATTCCAGAGACTGCTGTGTTTTTGGCATTGTTTATATCTGACAATTTATGATGTCTTTTCTTGAGATTTTCACTTATAACATCGCACAGCTTCCTTCTGAAAAGAAGAGTTAATTTTTTCTCAAAAAAGCTCAACATCAAGCATATTAGAAATCACGGTACTTGGATGGATATGAATGTGTCAAATGTCAGATGTTTCCAGGTTCTACATCTGAAATGGAGAAAATAATTCATATATCCTGCCCAGTTATTTTGACATGAAGAATTAGTTGAGGTTGAAACTAAGAATCAAATTTTCAGATAATAATTTTTATATATTTCCTCCTTATCATCTGCAAAGCGATACGTATTGTTCAGTGATATAAATGTCACAACTGATAATAAGTCAATTTGTGGTTTCTTTTACTAGGTTATGTTGATATGATTTGGGAAGAGTTGAATATTTTCTATAGATTCTAACCACATTTTTGCTTAAAATTTTTACATACTGGAAAATGAGTTCTTGCTGAGATAAGGCATGATCCTGACTTATTTGTTTCTTGTACCTTTCACAGAGAATTTAATCTTGACTGCCGACCATAAAACAGTTAAACTTGCTGATTTTGGTCTTGCCAGAGAAGAGTCATTAACAGAGATGATGACTGCTGAAACAGGGACATACCGTTGGATGGCCCCCGAGGTAATAAATTTTGATAATGAAAAGCTTTTGAACAGATATTTTCCCTATTTTAGCAGTATGTTTTACATTGTTACACACTGATCAATGACTTATCTCTATGGTGACAGCTTTACAGCACTGTCACATTAAGACATGGTGAGAAAAAGCATTACAATCACAAGGTAGATGCTTATAGCTTTGCAATTGTCTTGTGGGAGCTTATTCACAATAAATTGCCTTTTGAAGGCATGTCAAATTTACAGGCAGCATATGCTGCTGCTTTTAAGGTAAACAACACTGTTTCCACTACATATTTACATTGAAACAATTTCCTGAGCGTTTATTTAGCTTGAGGAAACTTAAATGACAACCATAATTATGTCGATTCAGCGGTAGTGCCTATAGAAGATTACATGATGAATCACCACTTGAAAGGCTTGGAACTTGATATGAGAAAATTGTATTCGTGCATTATGGCATGTGGACACTGTTTAACCACAATGTTAAGTAGTTTTTGTATTCTTGATGGAATATCAGTGTCGGAGAACTCTTCTTGATGGAATACAGGCTTCAAACTTCAAATATCAATTATGTAGCAAAGTAGCATTTTGGATACATCATGATTTAAGGTCTTTACATGTTTCAGAATGTGAGACCTAGCGCAGATAACCTTCCAGAGGATTTGGCAATGATAGTGACCTCCTGCTGGCAAGAAGATCCAAATGCTCGACCAAATTTCAGCCAGATAATACAGATGCTTCTGCGCTATCTTTACACTGTTTCAACACCAGAGCCAGTAATCCCTGCCCGGATATTCACTTCAGAAAATGCTGTATTGGCACCAGAATCCCCTGGTACAAGTTCTTTAATGGCTGTGAGGGATGACTCGGGGGAAACACCAAACGCTCCAATGGAAGACAAACCAAGAGGTTTCTTTTTCTGTTTTAACCAGTGTTACTGATACTTCCAAAGGCACAAAATTGCATGTGGAAATTCGTAGGTGAAGCTTAATAAACAATAGTCTCAAAGATAGTAGGAAAATACATCTTGATAAGAAAAATGTCAAATTTAGTTCCTTAGTTCAGTTCCAATAGGAGGAAGCTACCTAGTATCTGATATCTCATTAATATCTCATACTCCTTTTTACATGACTCTCAGTTTGTTTTTCTGACTAAATTGTACCTGGAGTAGGGTTAGCTGTGATGTATCAAGTCATTGTTGTATAATAAGGTCCATCCAAAGGCCTCTTCTCCTGTTGATAATCATGAATCTGAATATGTTAGAATCACCTGGACTACTTGATTCTTGGGATTTATTTACATTGATGTGATATATCTTTCTGATTTTATACTTGTATTCATCTCATATGATTCATATGGTTGCTGATACCTGCACGAGCTAAAGTTCAGTGGTCTAGATTTTGTTTAGGCTGTGTAATTCAAATACTTCCCTGGGCATTGGCTACCGCATTTCCCAATATATTGTGCTATTCATTTTTAACCGCTAGATTGTGTTTTAAGCGGTTTTATTAACTGTTATGGCGGTCGAAAAGTTCTCTCTCTCTCTCTCTCTCTCTCTCTCTCTCTCTCTCTATATATATATATACAGTTTAAAGATTGAATGTGGAGCTAACATGTGCTGAAATAAATATTTTGAAATTAGTCCAAAAGATTGAATGTGGAACTAACATTTGCTGAAATAAATATTTTGAGATTAGTCCCAAAAAACATAACAACGCCGTTGCCGGGGCGGGAATACTCACCACTATACTTCAACGACTTGATGGTCAATGATTTTTTTTTTATTTATATTATTAATTTTACCGTTTGCAAAATTATGGATAATTTGCAAAATTGTTTATTCAATTATGATTTTTGTAACAATAGTATTACTTATTAATATAAAAATTATCTAACTTAATTCGTATAACAAAAAAAATATTTCTAACATGCTATTACAGATTTATTAGTTAACACTATTTTAATATTAATGGACGAAGTATCCGTGTAAGTCATTATACCCGAATCTAATCTAAATCAAATTATCACAAAATTTATACCCATCTTAAATCCTCGAATAAATATCTGAACTTGTTTAACACAGAAATTTTAATTAAATTATTGATATATTTAATTGAATATAAGATTTTAATTAATAAAATGTGTATTACATACTTTATAAATGCAAATTATACTTCAATATAATAAAATAAATTAAAAATTAAATTTTATACATAATATAGGAGTATAAATATTCTCTAATTAAATAATAATCAATTTTATAAACGGATTCGGATAACAAGTACCTCAACGCATGGGTTGTAAAATCAATACATGAACTTGTCCCAAAGCTGTTTAAACACTACTCGAACCCATCCTCTTAGGCCGAATCGAATAAGGTACTAAAAAATATATATCCCGTTGTCATCCCTAAGTATTGTACAAAAATTAGGTTTAATAATTTGGCCAATAAAATTAGGCATTATATCTTAAAAGAGAACTAGTATCTAATATTGGAGAAATTATTGAAATATATGTGATTAATCATAATAATGAGTATTATGATCAGGGGTAAGCAAAAAAAAACTGAAATTTAGGTTAATCGAAAAATCAATCCGAAACCGAATCGATTTATAGGTTAATCGAACTGAAAATTTAGATTTACGGTTTTTACTTTAATAAACCAACGGTTAACCAAACCGAACAATTAATCGATCTATATATATTTTATAAATTATATTTTAAATTTGACATTTATACTTTTCAATATTCATATAATTTATAAATATTACGATATATAACTTTCTAAAATATTATTAATTAACATATTTTTAATAAATAAATATTAAAATTATCTTCTTCTTCTTCTTCTTCTTCTTATTATTATTATTATTATTATTATTATTATTATTATTATTATTATTATTATTATTATTATTATTATTATTATTATATGTGCATAATTAACACTCTATTGTTAATTTCATATTGAATATATTTAATTTTTATAATTAATTATAAAAATTTTATTTTTATTTTGATTCTTTTAATGAATATTGTATTTAGTTTGTATTTTTTTCTAAAGCATTTTTAACCATTAAAAATAATATTATAAATTGTATAATTTATTAAATTTATATATTAAAATTTTTTAGTAGTTAACCAATAAATCGATTTAAAAAATCGAGTTAAAAACCGTAACTGAAATAACGGTTAACTGAAATTAATGGATTGATTTAATAAATTTGTTAAAGAACCGGTATGCTCACCCCTAATTGTGACTACATGTAACATATAAGAATTTTAGCCTTATTCAATGTTATTATTAAATTTTGAGATAAGTTATAAGTAGAAAATAATTTTTGATATCTAATAATGTAAAATTTTCGATTGTTTCCATTTATATCACGGGATAGGTGAGGATCCAACAATAAAATTGTTAAGTACTATTATTAATTCTCTAAATAAGTTATTTGAAAAGTTTAATAATTTGATGGAAAACCTTTTAAAATTTTCAGAAGAATTAGCTATATGATAAAACGAGTTTGAAAATTATTTTCTAAAAAATAATAAATTTTTAGGATTTGTTGCTAGATTTAGATGTCCCAACGGATATGAGAAACATTAGATCCATGTTTCAAAATATTTAAAAAATTCTTGAGTAGTTTTATAATTCCAACTAAGTTATATATATATATATATATATATATATATATATATATATATATATATATATATATATATATATATATATATATATATATATATATATATATATATATATATATATAGGAGCATAATCACCAAATTGGTAATAAAGTCTTGGTAAAAATTTGTAAAAATAAAGGTTTAGACATGTAACCTGCTATTGTAGGTTAAAATGACTTTTATGTTACACAGATTAAAAATTAATGATTTTTATTTTACAAATTTAATATAGTAACTTTACTGTTATCAGAGTTATAATTGAGTGACCAATTATGCAAATTACAAGTGTGCCGGGGTGAGCTAAAAAAGAGAATTTATTTTGTCGGTTCCGTTTTTTATGTTGAAAGACCAAATAAATCCAATTAATATGTAATTTTTGTAATAATAATTAAATTTTTAATTATGGTTATAATATATAATTTACTTAATTATTATGTTATATTTGAAATTTAATAAACTTTTAATTGTCAATAGTATTGAATTTATTACTTGAATGGTAAAAAAAAAATTATGGTTTTATTATAATTTAATTGTTAAAAATATATATTATTGTATACAAATTAAAAGCCTAAAATAAAGGAGCCATTAATTTAAAATTAAAAAAAAAATTGAACTAGATTATTACTCATAAAAAATTCAATTTGTTCATTTTAATA